>CM065054.1:8406665-8669165 GCA_032883995.1 Coronaproctus castanopsis
CCACCCGTTTTTACTACTTACCCAACATCGGTTACTTTATTATTCGCGCATATTGTTTGCATAAATTCCGCCCTTTCTTTAGGGTGCGCCTTGTTAAATTTTGAAGCTCCTTCGGTTATCAATTCACCTGTTGCAAATATGAAATGATTATTTACAATAAAATAATCATAAATCGACACGCTGTTACCATTACGAATTATTAATATATATTTCATCATCATGGTCGTATCGTTCTTTGCCGAACGTCGTGACTAGCTATTTGCGCGTTTATTTTTACGTACAAAATCAGCTAGCATTAGATGCGCACGCGTACGATGTTATACAGAGTGGGTTGCCGTTGCATTATTCGTGATAATTAAGAATTAAATAATGATAAAAAAACTTTCTATACGTCGCGTGTTCGTTGCGAACCCCTGACCATCGAGTTGACAGTCGAGCACTCTAGCAAGTATTAACATATGCATCCTACATAAAAAAATCGAACTGAAGAACCTCACACTTATTAAGCGAGCCGATATTAAAAACCATACTGGATAACGATCTAAATAAAATTGAGATGTTTTTAAAAATGTTAGCGAATGCGATAATGTTCGGATCCTATATCTGATTTTTAAAAAGTCGAAGTCGTCTATTCGCGCGATTTAATTAATTAGCGTACATTTTGTTCGTATGTCTAGAAGTTTTTTCAGGTATGAACAAAAAAAAATAATAACGAATTTAACACGGAATGCAGGATAATAAGTCAATTGTGTATTATTTAGAATATTCTATAGATTGTTCGCAGCCTGCTCTAAATAAAAGTTACAATTTAAATAATGCGCGCATGCACCTTTAAAATATGAACACCCCTCCATCCGTACAAACCAAGATGGCTGGTATTATTTTTTAAATTCGTAAATTTTGAAATTAAACAGATTACTAATGTATTATTTCGACATGTATCATCATAATATTAACTTAGTGACTGAGTTCTATTTTAATGCGTCTGAAATAATTTTTCTTCGTCTGACGCTATTTCGGCTTTCCAATATAACTTGAATTGTTATTAATCTAGTAAGAGTCGTGATAGTATCTATACGAGTAGCCTTAATTACTGGACGTTTTACTAGGCTGTTTTCATTTTTTCGTATGATATGTCCGTAATATTTTAACATTTTCAAGGCACTATTTTATGTTTAGCCATTTTAGAATTGAAGTATTCGTCTTTTTTGTCGTCTGTGGGATTTCAAGAATCCCGCGTCATATCCACATATCAAAGGCAAGGATTTTTTGTTCAACACATCAAACTTCCTTTTACACACAGAAATACATACATACATACATATATATATATATATATATATATATATATATATATATATACTAATTCATAAAACTGTAGTGTTTATCTGTGATTTGCGAATATTTTAATTATAATCACCGCATTGCGCTATTTTTATCACACATAAACAAAAAAATTTTTTTTTTAAATTTTTACCTGACTGTTCCCAGTTAACTCAAAAACTATTAAAGCGCTAATAATGAAATTTGCACGGCTTATAGCCTATATTATAATTTCGTTCTAAGCTGTGTTTCAGACTGATACCACAAATAGGACAGAAATTACAATAATTTAAAGTTTAAAAAGCAGCAGACAGCGATATATCTGTTAAATCGTTTAAAATTTAACACGTTTCCGGTTCGAATGTACCTTCACAAACCCGGTTTTGTTGCGTTAGGGGCGTGCTGAACTAAATGTATATTGTTAAAAGAAAGAGACAGCGATATTGTGTACAAAAAAATAATTACACAGACGAAGTATATATGTATTCGTCAGTTGCGATTCGAGGCAACTTCGTTTCGTGTACTGGAAATATAAACGTCCCAGACTGAAACATATTGTAGTAATAAACTATAATTTATTCATTTATTATTGTATTAACCCCTTTTACTAAATAAGTACACCCGATAGCCAACCGCTTTCATATTTTTCCTACGACATTAATTAAAAAAGTGAATACTTGAATAGAATATATATATTAGCAGTTTAAACTTTTTTTTCCCTGTTTTATATAGGGGTGCAGGTTGTTGTAACTAGAGTCACCTTCTCTAGTAAGTGGTCACTCGACCGCCACAGTCACACAGGCGGAGAAACGAAACGACCACTCGAGTTCCGTCCATGTCGTGCAGGATGGTAATTTCTTGATCGGCGAACTTGGCGCTGATTAAGAAAGCCAAACCGGAACTGACGATACATTGCTGATAGGAAAACGAAGGAACGCTGAAGGTGTTCCTTTCATTAAATACCGTTAAGCTTTTTACTACATTAATAACAGCAAACTATAAGCAACTCGCTCGCGACATATGCGCCTCAGTCGGATTGGTGAATGCCAATGTCGAGTATCCGGCGTCTTAAAAGTCCTTTCAGCTAGCGGAGTAAACCCCAACAGAAAATCATGCGGAAGGCAAGGAGAAACCACCGCATTAATCTTTCTCTAGTTAAACCATGAAAAGTTGTACAGTACTTAGTACTCACAAACTCAGTGTCAGCGGCAGGTGTCTTGATGCTGTGCACGGCAGTGAGAGTTGCAAGGCTCTCTCGGTAGTCACCAAGCGAAATTCTTGTCTAAAAGTACGAGCATGGAACTTACCAAGCTCCAAATTTGAGAAATTATTAAACGAAAAATGGAAAAATATGCGATAGGTGTATAAAACACGTTGGATTGAAGAAGGAGAATTTGTTAGTGGAGAATATAAAGTTATACACGGTAAAAGTAACAAAGGGGCCACATTAAAACCGTTGAAAATTGGAATCTGTTAGCACATTTTTCATCGTCTCCAGTGGAGCTGGTAGTGATTTTAGTATACATGCCTACATCTAACAGTAATGAAGAAGAAATTGAAGAAACATACGGAAAATTGGAAGAGCTGTTGGAAAAAATGCGAAATAAAGACAATGTCATCAATATTGGATGACTGGAATACTTGGAGAGATGCCTGAAAAGGGAATGACTGGTAAATATGGATTAGGAAATAGAAGTAGTCGCGGTGATCGCCTGATTGAATTCTGCGAGCAAAAACAATTTATTATTACAAATACAGGGTACAATGTACCAAAACGGAGACGCTATACGTGAAAATCTCCAGGAGAGGAATATAGATACAGCAATCGATTATATCTCGGTAAAACATAGAATACAGGAACCCGGTAAAAAAGTCCATAGCTTATCCAGGAGCAGACGCAGATTCTGACCGTAATTTTGTCATTACGAATGCAACGCTCAAGCTGAAGAAAACTTTTACAAAAATATGCAAAAAAAATGGAATATTGATAAACCCAAGGATGACACGGTAAAAATAAAGTACCAGGTAGAAACGGACAAGAAATTAGAAATTACGGTTAAGAACGATAGCGGTGCAAATGATATAGAAACAATATGTACTGGCATTAACACAGTTAGGTATCGGCTGAAAAATAATCGCTAAAATGAGACAGTTAAACGCAAGTCGTGGATTACTGTAGAAATACTGAAAAGAATGTATGAGAAAAGAAAATACAAAAATGATACGAGTAAGGTGGGAAGATTAAAATATACAAGTGCTTGAAAAATCAGATTAATAGAGATTGTAAAAAAGCTAAAATAGAATGGTGAAACTTACAGTGCCAACAACTTGAGAAACTGGAAAGCCAAGGAAGGCGGAACTTGGTGTATAAAAAAGTGAAAGAGCTGACGAAAAAATATAAAGGTATCGAAACAACAGCAATAAAAGATAATAATGATGGACAAAAGGAGAGTCTGGCAGGACATGTGTTGAAAAATTGTACGAAGAAAAATCTTCCTTAAAATGGTTCCCAAAAGAAGTAGGCAGTCAGTTAGATGACAGTGTAATGAGACGTGAATTTGACGTAGCTCTCCAAATGCTAAGAAATAATAAAGCACCACCGGTATTGATAATATTCCCGCAGAATTCGTAAAAAATAGCAGGAAAAAGTTGAAAGATGAACTTTTTAAATTAGTTTTAGAAATATACAGGCAGTCTAAATGGCCAGATGATCACTGCACAACAGTAATGGTATCCAATAGCGAAAAAATCATCCGCAAAACATGACGGATTACTGCGAGATATCTTTCAGGGTAAAATTCAAGGAAAAAGAATCAGTGAAAGGCCGAGAAATACGTTTGTAACAACTTTGCTAGAGAAGACACCGAGTTAAGGAAATTACACTGAATTAAAAAAAACTGCAGAAAACCGGTAATGTTGGGGAACTATTGTCATGGCGATGGACCAATCTTAGGACGGAACAAAAATAATGATGACGATGATGATATATATATGCGTGCAATCTGTATTTAACAAAATAAGCAGCAGTGAAGACATGATTTTATCAAAACTCGGAAGGAGTTTAGCCTTCTAGTGGATGCTGATGCTAGTTGTTGATGATTACTGAAGCTCCTATATTAACGTGCATCATTAGTAATTAGTAATTAGTAATTAAAGAAACTTGTTAACGTTTTGCATTTTTTCACTCTTTATACTCTTACTTTGATATTGTGGTAAGCTGTCCCTTTGTAACTCGTGTTATTTATTTTACTTTTACGCAAATATATTGTTGTTATATATTATATATATATATATATATATATATATATATATATATATATATATATAATATATATATATATATATATATATATTATATATCGATAATAATAATAATAAATATATCTTAAAGCGTAAATTCTTCGAGTATAAACAATGCACGTTTTATAAAATCAGATTTTTCATTCCGATTTACTGTCGGGTACCAATTTCGAAATTCTTAAACTGCGCACGACGTCTGAATAGAATACGAAATTTTTTGAAGCTAGGCGAAACAAAAAAAGAAGGAAACATGTTATTGCTGGTTTTTAAACATGTTTATCAGATTGTTCAGACAGTTTGATTTATATTCGCACTCTTTATTATGCCAATAGTATCGCTCCGTTTCTTATTCTCCCGGTAATAGACAAGTAACGAACGATGAGTGTAGCAAAGTCGATTATAATTTTGTCTACGGCGAAACTATTAAAAATGTCTACGGGCGAAAGCTTTTATTAAATTTCGTTGAAGCAATTCTCTCTCTCTCTCTCTCTCTCTCTCTCTCTCTATATATATATATATATATATATATATATATATATATATATATATATATATATATATAATATATATATAGAAGAAGCAATGAAAATATTTTGAGAAAATAGAAAAACTGGCATTCATATCAATGGCCTGTGGTATAATTCTATACGATATGCAGATGACGTAGCTATTATAGGAGAAAGTGAAATAAAATTACAGCAAGCTATTAAAGATTTAAATACTCTACTAATTGAAAGCTGCAAAATGAAAATAAATGTAGGTAAAACCAAAATAATGGAATGTTCAAAACAGAAACTGACAGATATGAATATATCATTAAATGGACATAAACTGCCACAAGTGCAGGAATATTTACGAAGCTTAATCACAATGGATGGAAGGAACGAAAAGGAAGTTAGAAGAAAAATAGTCCAAGCTAAAAACGCGTTCGATAAAAAGAGAACCTTGCTCTGTTCCAAAAATATCTCATTGAACACAAGAAAATTATTTATCAAAACCTACATTTGGAGTCTGACATTATATTTTTTTTTTTTTTTTTTTTTTTTTTAAATTATAGATAAAGATACAATCTTAACCTATCAGGTTAAATAAGCATCAATTTAAAGGAGTGTAGCCTGATCTAACATATGTTAATGTATTAATCAAGCCAATGGGTTTAAAGTCAATGGCCCAGTGGCCATGACTTTTGCCATTCTGTTATTGTATCTGTACTTTGTAATTATATAACTAGATCGATCGGGTGATGCCTCTTCAGCCGCCTGACGTCTAGTTCGGTATCGAGCAATTGACTGGCTTCCACGTTGACGTGTTGCTGTAACCGCTTCCTGTGGGCAGTTGCGTGTCTTCCAATTTCTTCGTTAACGAACGGAATTTGTAGATCTCGATGCACATCGTCATTTCTAGAATAACGATACGCGTCGACAATCGCTCTTAATATCACATTTTGTCTGGCCTGGATCTTCGCTCTGTTAGACCTACTGGCACAGCCCCATAATTGCAGGCCATAGGTCCATATTGGCTTTATAATCTGCCGGTACAGTAAGCATTTGTGTTCTACATCCAGCTGCGACTTCCGTCCGATAAGCCAATAGAGTTGTTGTGTTGTTTTCTTTATCTGCTTACTTTTCATTCGGACATGTACTTCCCATGTCAGTCGCTTGTCTAGGTGCATACCAAGATACCTGACTGAGCTAGCCTGTGGAATAGGTTCGCCTCCCAAGTATACTTGGTAGTGCGCCTCTGTTCGACGGTATGTGAACATTACGTGTTTAGATTTTTCTTCATTGATCCTTATTTTCCACTTTGACGCCCATTCATACACTTTATTTAGTGAGTTCTGCAATTTATTTGTTGCGTCAGACTGGCTACTGGCAACAGCTAGGATAGCTGTATCGTCAGCGAATGTAGCCGTTATCGTTTGCGCGTCCGTCGGTAGGTCTTGAGTATACAGTAGATACAAGATCGGACCAAGGACACTTCCTTGAGGAACTCCAGCTTCTATATCATAAGACACGGATGTTGTATCTCCTTGTACTACTGTAAATTTACGTTCCGTTAGGTATGATGTAAGCAGTCGACAAATGTTGCCCGGCAGTAGTCGGCTTAATTTGTATACTAGGCCTTTATGCCATACCTTGTCGAAGGCCTGAGCTACATCCAGGAAAACGACCGGACAGTATTTCTTCTCCTCAAAAGCTCTATTGATTATGGATACAATCCTATGTACTTGGTCAATTGTAGAGTGCTTTCGCCTGAATCCAAACTGATGCAGTGGTATGAATTCTTCGACCATTGGTGAAAGTCGTTTTAGTAATAGTTTCTCAAATAGCTTTGATATGGATGGCAGTAACGAAATCGGCCTATACGACCTTACATCGGATTCCGGTTTATTGTGTTTCTTTATCATGATAATTTGAGCTGTTTTGAAGCAAATTGGTATGAACTCTAGTCGCATGCATGCATTGAAAAGGTAAGTTAGCATAACTATGCCTTTTTTAGATATTTCTTTAAACACTCTAGAAGTCACACCATCTATGCCCGGAGCTTTCCGTGGGTTCATATTTTTATCTATTTCATTCGCAACCTCGTAGGGTGTAATTACTGGAACTTTTTTGTCCGCTTTATAATTTATACTGGTATTGATGGTCGAAGCTATATCGTGTGGTTTGAAAACTCGGGTTAAATATCGTGCAAAGCATTCGGCTTTTTCATGATCCGTTCTTACCCAGTTTCCACCTTCATCTTTAAGCAGTGGTTGTTGGGTAATTGTACGTTTGATCCTTCGAGTCGCTTTCCAGAGAGAATACTCTTTATCCTCGAACGGGCTAAGCTCTTTTACATATGCAGCAAACGTTTCGTTTTTAACCTTTTTTATTAATGCGTTAAGTTGATGGCTGACTCGATTGAAGATGTTTTTATCATATGGACTGCGTGTATTTTGCCATATACGCCGTGCTCGCCTCCGTTCCGCAATTTTGAGACGCACTTGTAACGGATAGGTGACTTCTTGTACTTTATAATCTTCTGGTCCAGGAGTGGCTGTGTTGGCTGCTTCCCGAATTGCATCAATGAAACTTTTTGAGTGTTCCTCTAAGTCTCGCTTTGTTTTTATGCGTATTCTAAGGTTAAGTTTCTCGTCTAGCTCTTCTCGAAATTGATATGGGTGCGAATCTTGGACTATTTTGAAAAGAGATATATCGAAACTAGAGGCGTTTGAAGTGTGGTGCTACGGAAGGATGATGAAGATATCTTGGACCGAAAAAATCACAAATAAAGAAGTACTCCGAAGAATTGAAGAAGAATCAAGAATAATGATAGCAATAAAAAAACGAAGAAACAGTATGATCGGTCACTTAATCAGGCACTCTTTTCGGATCATAAATTTAATTGAAGGAAGATTAAACGGCAACAGACCAAAAGGAAGACCGCGAATATCAAGTTTATGCTGGAGCATATTACAAAAAAGAAGCTACGCTCAAGTGAAAATCGGTGATAGAAAATTACTGAACAGCCATGTTGTCCACCAACCAAATGGTTGAGGAGACAATAATGATGATTTCATATATATATATATATATATATGAACAATAAAAAAAGTAGTTAAAATCACTAAATTTAATAATTTCATACTCAATACTTGCTAATCACAGAGAATAATGAAATTTCTATCGTAACATTTGCGAATGATGTTAGGTCCTCCTACATACGTCCTGAAACGGCGAATCGTCACTTAGAGACTGTTGTTTTTAAAAAAAAATGGAAAACAGTTATGTTTTTTATTTTTTGCGGATTTTTCTTTTTCTCATGTATCACTAGCTTAATATGGATATCTAATAAGAGGGTTCAATGTTTTCGCATGTGTGGAAGTTACATCTTGCGTACTTCCTATTACTTTGATACAATGACGAATTTCTACGAATTTAATTGAGTGAGGTCCGCAGCTTTCATCCTTTTCAGTGTCACTGCAATACGTTCTGAAATCGATTCATTTTCGTCACCTGATAGACGTAATGTGTAGCCAATTTGACGATCGACTCCCGGAATCGTGCCTATTTTAAGAATCCATACTACGGTATCCGGTAAAAAAACGTTTTATTCCGGAATCTTCCTAGTAGGTTGATGTTAGATTTCTTTGAACATCCTCAGAGAATTGAGCGTAAAAGCTGCTCTTAACGCGGTTTTGTAAAGGAGCATCCTGTTCTCTAAGGATAGTTGTTCGAGATATTTAAAACTGCATCTGTTTTAGATATTTGCTCATCCTGTAGCGATAAAGTCGGTGATTGTTTTTGTTTATTTGTAAAAGAAACACGCGATGATTTCTCAGGATTTAATTCCATGCGTCGTGTTTTATCCCATACGTAATTTTTATTAACCTTTCTCTCGAAGTTTAGTAATAGCATTGTTAGCGTCAATATCACAAAAGACGTGAGTAATGTATCATCGATAAGTTATAAGTTAAACTGAAAGCAGTGACGCCATTTTTTTGTTTTAAAATAGATCGCACAAAATATATAGTGAAAGTAAATAACGTAAACAAACTTCAGAGTTACTAAATACATTTGTGTGCAGATCGTTCGCTAATAATGGCTAGAAAAACGAAAAATTTTGCCGAAAGCAAGATCGAAAGATTGCATCCGAAGCGCGATACAGTACCAGAAATGTTTGAGGATACAAATCGATAATACTCGAAATGTACAATATGGGACCCAAAATAAAATAAAAAAAACACACTCTCTTGGGGCACTTTGAACTTAATTACGTATAGTCGTATCAACTTCGTCTCGTATTGTACGCGAAAATATTCACGAGCGTCTATACAATTCATAAGGGAAGTATTTTTTAAGAATCCCGGATACCACAGACATGTCTGATATCGGGAAATATTTGTGACCTCGAACAATGCATTTTTTCACCGCTTCTATTAATCGTTTTAACAAGAACTGCTGGTGAAAAAATGTTGGTTATCTCTAGGTAATCTTGGATAACAGCCTAAATTTTTCCGAACGTGTCAATCGCGCTACCGTGAAAGTTAACAACAGCATATCTGCCGCATATACGTTAATTAACGGAAAATCATTTCTTAACGTTAATAATGATATTTAATTCCGTATAAAACGTTTATCCGTAATCACGTATCTTGTTTTTACTTCTGTATCGCTTCTTTCTATATCCGTTATTATTCTAACATATTTCAACTTGCTCTAACGTCTTGTTTTCTAACATTACATTTATTCTCTTTTTCCTCCGTTAAACCATCTTAGACGTTCCTCTTACTAAAGTTTCACTTACTGTTCTAAAAAATGAATTTACCATCATCATCCGACGTTGAAATAATCCATTTCGATTTAACGGCTCTTTCACTCGTTTACTTCCTATCGTATCAACTTGTTTTAAATATACGTAGGTGTATAAAAATATATTTAAAAAAAAAAATGACCACGGCATTATCTATTAAATGATCGAAAGTTGATTATAGGATGCGTCAACAAAGACTTTTATTGGTTTTTAAAGAACCGAAGAATGATTCGCGATTAAAACAGTGTAGGCGCTGTCAACTTTTTGGTCATACAGCTAATTATTGTAATTTACCCGCTCGTTGTGTAAAATGTGCTGGTCGCCATGACACTAAAACATGTTCGAAAGGTAATGACGAACCTGCAACATGCGTATTATGTAGCGGAAATCATCCAGCAAGCTATAGGGGATGTTCAGTGTATAAGCAGCAGACTTCATTTTATAATAACTTACGTTCATCACATTCTGTCACTCAAATAAATAATTATAATAATTCTCATGGACACTAGTCCTATTGTTGTTAAAAAGAATAGATCGTATGCTAATGTGGCTAAAGGTAATGCAGACAACAACTCCTCGTGTAAGGGAGTTAATCAGGATGACAGTAATAATAACAGGCCCATCAACAATGGCTCTATTGCTACTACTGTAAATAGTAACGGTAATTCCAACAATACTGATATATCTCTAATGTTATCTACATTTTTAAACGAATTTATAATTAATCCTTTAATATCCTTGCTAACCAAGGTTATTGAAAAATTATTACCTCGATGGCAAGGAAAATAAATAATATTACGCAACAGTCACTAGTGATTATGTTGTGGAACGCTAACGGTATCGTTCCAAAAAAAAAAAAATTAATTGGAAATTTTCCTCCAACAAAACGCCATTGATGTTGTATTGATAGCTGAAACTCACCTCGTAAGTAGTCACAGTTTTAAACTAAATGGATATAATACACTGCTCATCACCCTGATGGCACAGCTCATGCAGGTACCATGGTGTTGGTTAAAAGTTGTTACAAACAATATAAGAACTTTTCACGTAGCACAGACGCTTATCAAGTTGTTGCAGTGAATATAGATACACTCGCAAATGAAATTGCAGTAGCAGCTATTTACTGCCACAGTGGATTCATAATACCAGACATCGAGTTTAAAACCATCTTTAAAAACTTAGGAAATAACTTCATATGCGGTGGTGATTATAACGCAAAAAACACCAAGTGGGGTTCACACGATTAACTAATCAGTTTGGAAGAAGGCTGTAAAAGTGCATACGGAATAATTCACTTGCCATCCTTACACCAATGACACACCTACATACTGGCCTGCACACGATAATAGACTTCCAGACATATTGGATTTCTTTGTAATTCGTGGCTTACAAAAGTATAGCAGAGAATGTAGAACAACTATTGATCTATCTTCGGATCATGTTCCTGTAATTGCTACCTTAGACATACGTTCAAGGTGTATATCTATCCAACATGAACTGGTTAACAAGTCTACAAACTGGGATCTTTTTCAAATATAGTTCAAAGCGAAACTAACCTAAAAATTAAAATAAAAAGTAAAAATGATATAGACCTAGCTATTAAAAACTTTACTGATCTAATAGTATACGCTTGTCATAATTCTACAAGTTATAATTCAGGAAAATTATCACACAAATTTATTCCAATCGAAATAAGACAGCTGATAAAGAAAACACGAGCCGCTATGAAAAAATGGCAGCATAATCGTTATCCATCTTTAAAAAAGCACTACACAATATTACAAAATACACTGAAAATCAAAATAAATTAATATAAAAATGAAACTACAAAAAAGGTATTTGAAAACAATGATGCTTCAGTCTTGTGGTATAATACTAAGAAACTATTAAAACGCGAAAAAGAACAGTTTCACATCAAATTAAATAATGGCTGGGCCAGAACCGACAAAGAAAAATCAAACGCTTTTGCAGAATACCTCAGTTCAGTTTTTATTCCGCATCCTGATATGTGTCGTGAATACTCCGAATATATAGAAGATAACTTAAATGAACCCTGTTCACCAGGAAAAATAAAAATATTTACTCCAAAAGAGGTATTCGAATGCCTACGTAAAGTACCATTACGAAAAAGCCCTGGAGTAGATAACATCACTGCTGAAATCATTTCACGGCTTCCAACAAAGTCAGCTACTCTATTATGTTACATATTCAATGGAATATTAAGAATTGGATATTTTCCTAAAGCGTGGAAAAAATCAGTTATAGTAATGATACATAAACCGGGCAAGCCGCGAACAGATGTATCATCCTATAGGCCTATTAGTTTACTCTGCTCGTTATCAAAGGTATTAGAGAAATTAATTTTAAGTCGTATCCAGCCGATTATAAGCAGTCGTGGAATAATACCAAACCATCAACTCGGATTTCGCACTGCATATTCTACGGTGCAGCAGTGCCATCGATTGGTTGATGCGATTTCCTCAACGCTGGAGAAAAAGGAAGTATGTTCTGCAGTATTCCTGGATGTTGCACAGGCGTTTGATAGGGTTTGGCATCCTCGATTACTTTATAAACTGGGACAGTTTCTCACCTTCGATTTATATGCATTACTTTATTCATATTTATCTGGTAGAACATTCGTTGTCAGAATTAATGGAGATTTTTCGGAAGAACATAATATTTTATCATCTGTACCGCAGGGTAGTCTACTCGGGCCTCTTTTGTATTCGATCTACACAGCAGACATGCCGACTAGCAATCAAACCGTCTTAGCAACATTCGCCGATGATATTGCTATTCTTGCATCCAATTCAGAGAAGCAACGTATGCAAACATCGCGGTACAAAACCATCTGAATAGGTTGGTTCAGTGGGCACAAAGTTGGCGTATGTTGTTTAATCCCAGTAAATGCCAGCACGTTATATTTACAAATAAAAAAATCAAATGCCCGGCTGTAAGAATTAACAACATACAAATTCCTAAAAGTAATTCAGTACGTTATCTTGGCTTGTAGACAAAAGGCTCACATGGCAACCACATGTGGCACACACTAGAACAACCATTATTACTCGTGTGAAATCACTACGTCCGTTATTGGGACAGAAATCGGTTCTAAATGTAATGACCAAACGGACTATCTATCTTGCAGCAATCGCTCCTATTTGGCGGTATGGAATAGAGTTGTACGGCAGTACTTGCAAGAGTAATCTTAGAAGAATACAGCAACAACAGTCAAAGATACTCGGTACTATTGCGTCTGCTCCATACTATGTTTCTAATTTGACACTGCATAAAGATCTCAAGATTCCATATGTCAACGATATTCATGTCATGCAGTATAAGAGGTTATTCGACAAATTTGAAGTCAGTAGCAATCCTAATGTTCGCAGAATGCATTCAGACAGTCTTCCAGACAATCCTCCAAGGCGTCTGCGCAGGAAGTGGTGCCGAGATGCAATTCCATTCACTTAATAAATCTGGTCTTATTCAAAAGACAACACGTTTTTTTTTTTTCATTTTAATTATTGTATTTGATCATTCCTATACTATTCCTACAAATATTTAATTCCCATCAAGTTAATCTTTCCTTTTTCTCATAGTCTAGTGTCATACTGGAGTCACTAGACTAACATAAATTTCCTACTTACGTGATCACCGTTGTTTACAGCAATTAATGCTGGTATGATGTTTAAAAAAAAAAAAATCAAAAACTACTCGAGCAAAATTATGAAATTTTAATTAATAATTGGAAAACGAGGGATTAGCTTATAATTATTTGCGGAACACGAATCCTTCGGATGACCTTTATTTTTCCACCATATATGCTTTAGAGAGTCCAAATGCAGGATACTGAGTGCATACCGCTCCTACTGGTGATTGATTTTTATTGTGACATACGCTTGTACAGTTTTTATGTAATAGTTGTATATTATAGCACTGTCTGTATGATGCTTAAAGCTAATTTTGTGTTTTACGAAGTATTAATTTCATGAGTGTTTAAACTTTGAACTTAATAAATTACTTATATATATATATATATATATATATATATATATATATATATATATATATATATATATCGCGGCGGCGTAGTTGCCAGAGTGCTCGGCTATCAACACGATGGTCGGTGGTTCGAAACCAACAAGTGACATTAGAAAGTTTTCACCATTATTTAATTTTTAATTATCACGGAGAATAACAACATATGCGCGCGCATTTCCGTCGCATGTAAATAGCGCCTTGAATTTTATCTCATTTTGTACGTAAAAATAAACGTATAGTCACGACGTTCGGCAACGAACAATACGACGACGATGATTGATATATATATATATATATATATATATATAATATATAATAATTTTAAGCATTACGTTAAATAAGTACCAATTATAACACGAAGTGTTTAAAACTAATTCTTATTTGGGCTGTAAGTCCGGATGGCTTAATCCAATAAATATATATATATAAATATGTTTAAAGAACTAAATCTAATGGATGTCTACGATTAAAACGTCCGGTTTCATATCCGATATCTAAGAGCTGTATTGCATCCACATTCACGTGATTATGTAAACGATCACATTCTTTGTGATCTCGTTAACGGGGTAGCCACCTGCAGAACCAAATGAATATCATCATTGTGTGAATATCGATTTGCAATCATTTCTCGATCGGAACGCGTAGTAGAGCCGGGTAAATACGTTCGAATCGGTTTAACGATTTGTTTGTAAAATAATCATTTGCACGACGTATCCAATACGGATTACCTACTTATTAACCGGTATAATTGTCGTACTATGGTTTTAATTTTTCGAATCCTCGTTTTAAAATGAACTTTCCACGACATACATTTACACGCAACCTAGATACCTTCACATAATCAGTTTGTAGAATAGCTTGATTACTAATACGCGATATTGGTTACTAGTAGTAGTGGAAAGAACGTGAATGTTTCACCTACTAGTCTATATATATGATATATGCCGAATCAACCCTTTGCTGAAGTTTGTTATATGCTACTGATTACGATCAACAGCCATTATAATGTATATTCATATGTATATATATATATATATATATATATATATATATATATATATATATATATATATATATATGAATGTATGTATTTATATATATCGTAGATAGATAAACAGATATTGCTTGGGGTAGTCTATTATTTTCTGTTTTTATTGCACCCCTCTCTATAATCGGTCTTGTATGTACAAATACCAATTTATTTTTCGCTTTTTATGGGTAAGTTTATCGTTTCTTTTTTTTGTGCACACAACACATAAGCACGTATACACTCTCATATATATATATATATATATATATATATATATATATATATATATATATATATATATATACATATGTATGTGTGTATCGAGAGAGTGCGGATGGGGGAGTGAAGACTATTATCGTTTTTATTTTATTCCCTACCTCTGTGATGTGCATTGTAAGTGTGTATAGTTATGTACGTTAAATATTTATAAGCTGGCGTTTAAGTCTTTTTTTATGGGTTTCGGCCCGGATGATTGTGACCTTTATTATGAACGTCGTAGTGTAAGTGTAACGTTTAGCGTAAAATATGAATGAATCAGTTTATCGGTTTCCCTTTGCCATTTCAAAACAGTCCCTAATTGGAAGCATGCAGCGTTTTTGTACATTTCTCCAGGCTTATACGTTTAAATTGCATATCACGTGGCCCCGAAAGTATTCAGTTCGCTCATCGCGCAATTTACAATTATTATCCGCTCTATTACAGACGCTTCAAGGCTCTCGTTATCTTTTCCGTCCGACCTATATCGTCTGACGTCATATTTCGAAATTTTCATTTTGCGATGACGTAATTTCGCTTCTTTATTATTTCATTACGATCATTATCGTCGTTATATTGCGCAAATTCGATACGTTTAGTAAAAACGACGACGCCGAAGATGCTCTGACGTTTCGAAAATTCTTTCAATTTCTACTGTCGAACGTGTAGTCACGTCGCAATTTAAAATTGAAATCATGGCGCGATGAATTTAAATCATTTTTTTATCGCGTTTTAATCTTCTTATTTCGTCCTGATCTTTTTCCTAACCGTATTACGTCGAGAGTGAAAGCTCTAGTAATATCATTCGTTAAGAAATATGTTTCGAGATGACTTCTTCCACGTGCCATACTCATAATATAGAACACGTAGACGTCACTTCGATTTTACGTTGTCTCGCATCTGTCATTAATTGCTGTAACGAAGATGTGTTGGTTCAATTTGTTTAAACTATTTTCCAGCAACCCGCTTCTCCCATGACTTATTTTTCCTTGTATCCCCGTCTTTGTATGATAAAATTTGTAAATTTTCCTACTACGGTACCTCGTACGATACGACCCCGCTGTATGGCATATTTTTCCTTATAATGATACTTACGTAGCTCATCATCTTTCTTTAACACACATCTTTGTTCGACATCTTTACCGTTAGCCCGTGTGATTTTATTTTTTATTTTTTTTTGTATAAATATGATAACGTGCTAATTTTTCAGTTTTACCCTGCGAGTAACTTAAAATTGTCCTCTTTCATTTAGAAACGGAAAAAAATCTTTAATAGAAAAAAAAAACGTCAGTCATTTATGACGCATTTCTACTTGAAAGTATAAAGTTTTGATCTGAAACTTTTTCGTCATTCGGTACATTATTATATTAACTATTTAAAAAAAAAAAAGTGTCGTATTAACACTTTTTTTTGTTTACATCGCAAACGAAACGTGCTTGTTATTAATCAAAAACTTAACTTTTAATCGAAACAGTTACAAAGTTAAAAGTGTCAGTCAGAAATGAACTGACATCGAATCTTTTCTCACAATCGTCAGTCATAATTGACCGGCGTGTGTTTAGCTTAAGGCTCACAGTGTTAACACGCCCCCTAACTAATTTATTGTAATCGATTTTTAATTACACTAATTTTAAGTACGCCTACGATCGGAGAACATTTTTTATTATAGTCGATAGTGCCTTCGAATGTCCGATGATAGTAAAATTTCAACCGTTAAGAAACAATAAGTGCGTTTGCTGAGTGACCATAGCTTTTATTGAAAACGTAAGAAGAAACGTTCCGATGAACGCACTTTCATAGCGTCGTACAGTTGTTAGCCAATCATCGGAACTCGGTATATCACGAGGAGGCCATCGGCGTTTTAATCTTCGTGTACGCGGTAATCGATTTTCTGCTAAGGTTGATATCAGAGCATTACTATTGTAGGCCGATTTGTTGTGAAATTTTCTATATCTCTGCTCTCGACAAGCGATATGTCTCGATGAATTATTTTATTCGAAACGAACCACGGAGCATTAATTATCTTTCTTAAAATTTTAGATTGTACACTTTGGATACGATTCGTGTTTGATGATTTACAGCAATAATTCGGATCCATACAATCAAATGCGTTTTAGTAAGCTGTTACACATAGGACTTTGCTTGTAGCATTTAATTTGGATCGGTGATCAAGTAGCCGCATTAACACAGAGTATATAGCTGTTTCTACGATACGATCAGATCGAATTAGACTGACTTCCTTAGGCGAATCGGAATTTAATATCGTACGTTTTTACGATTAGTACATATTAATCAGTCGAAGAATTGTGTTCTAGCTTATTTTTGAAGTACGCTCGTAATTTTACTGAAAGACTATGAGCCTATAGGCTGCTGTTCACATTATTACTGTGTTATTAGTGGTGTCGTAAGATTAGATTTTAATCAAATACTAAACAGTTTCTCCGACTTTATTAGCTGACGAATTTTACACTTATTGGAATTAGTTACGTTTCATCATCGTCGTATTGTTCGGTTTCGAGCATCGTAATCCATCGCGTAATTTTTTGTATAATTCGTCGCCAGTTGTTCACATTTTGGATCGTCCGCATCAGTTCTTCAAGTGGCAACTTTGTCCAGGATTTCACTTGATCTGTATATATTGTAACGACCCGTACGATATATATACATATATAAATACATATACACATACATACGGATCGTTAGCATTTATTATATATTTTTATTTACGTTATATACTTAAATATTTAAATATAAATATTAAACATACAACGTTACCGACTTTCTGACTTTGAGGTATGTCCGGGATGCCACGTGGGTTGGCCCACGACCGTTAATATAATAAGATAAATTAATACAAAGAATAAAAAAAAAAAATGAACGCGGTTTTTATTTTATTCAAGATTTATTATATTTTTAATAAAATTAATTACGACTCTCGAACGGGCGCGATTTTCGGTTACGTTTATTTTTACTATTTAACTTTTTAAAACATAAATGAGGAAATTTTCTAATAACTTATTAATATAATGTAATTTAATTTACGGAACTGTCCCTAGCCTGGATGAATGGGCTTCACGATCGAAGTCCCTACGATCCATCCTCACTTCTTAACGTCACCACTGTTTCGACCTACCCATAGACGATTCGAAAACTGACTGTGTCGACTGACAAAATTCAACCAACTCAACTGGCGAACTCGTGAACTAAAACTCCGACAAAACTCGTCTTTTTATTTTTATTACTCTCCAGGACTCTGGAGGCGACATAGGTATCTTATCATTGTTGTACTTATTATTTACTTTACTGTTGACGAAATGCCGGTTTCTTTTCAATTATTGTTTTGATCTTTTCTCAACCTTAATGGTTTTTTGTCTATTTCGACGAAAATAGTTGAACCAAGGACAAGTTCCGTGGTCCCTTATATTTAAAGGTTATATACTTATACATATATACATATATAGTCTTATATATATACTTATTAGTACGGCAGCCAGCATCAGGTAACATAACACATATATACATATACTCAACATACTTGCTTTCTAGGAATTCTATAGATATTAGAAATTCCTAAATTGACTATTTTCGACGGAACCCTCCGATTTCTCTTTTGGGCTAGCCAATCAGAAAATTCGGAGCTGTTTCTTTTGGTCTTCGACCAAAATGCCGACTGAATCCATTGTATGCTATATTTACCTTTTTCTTTTTTGCTCTCGCCATGTCAATTCTTGATTTATTATATACATAACCTTTCGGCATTTTTTATATACTGACTTTGACGAATCTTTTACAACTTTAATCTTACTGGCGCCAGCGTGCTTTCCCCAATACATATATATTTATACTTATATTACTCTAACTCCATTCTACTTCTTTTTCTATTATATTTCCTTTTTACTATCTCTTCTTTGGGAAAGTCACGTTCGCGACGCCGACCGGATGTACGTACACATATATGTATATATATACTATTTCTTTTCCTCATCATTCACGTATATATATTTAATTTAAATTTCGATATATAATTTTTAATTCTAATTTCAATTTATTAACTGCTCACTAACACAAACAATGTAACAAGCATGGTTGTTGCTATATATATATATATATATATATATATATATATATATATATATATATATATATATATATATATATATATATATATATATATATATATATATATATATATATATATCTGTCGGGGGTACATCTACTTGCTCGTTTACCATTCACCTTTCATTGAATTATCCATTTTTTTTTTCTATCGAGTCTCTTCTGATCGCGTGCCCAAGTATCTGTCTACGGATTGATGATAGTAAACGGTCTTTTTCTTCGATTCGAAACTCCTTTAGTACAGATATGTTCGTGCTGTTCATCATATGTCTAAGCATGCCATCTGAAATCGGCGGCTTTATTCATAGTTCATCTGCTCCGTATGTGGCCACTGGAAAGAGACTCCAAATAAGATAGAGTTTTAATCGCTTACCTTATCCGGTGATCTTTCCATATTTTTCTCTAGATTGGCCAAAGAGCGTTCTGTTTTCCATTCCGATTCTACTTTTTATTTCTTTTTTCATATTTTTCATATCATTTTTGTGATATTGTTTCATCTTTTATCGCGATGTTTAGGGATTATATTCCGTCCGTTTATAATCATCCGGTTGTTTATTTGAACGCGCAGAGTAAATTCAGCCGACGAGATGGTGGTAAAACGTAATCTTGTCATATAAGTGCTTTTGACAGATGATATACGAGTTTCCCGACACGAATGTATTAGATTATACTAATTGAAGTATTGGCGATATTACACGTACAAAATCCAGACTACTTACCGGTCTTTACTCCTAATGCCAGGTGTTGTTGCCGTTTTCCAATGTACGTAGTCGAATCCGCTATTGCCGCTCTAAGTTCGTTTCCACCCTGAAACAAACAGACCGCAGACTCAGATGTAACCGACTTTGTAAACGGCAGATAAACTTTATTATTTATAAAACATTACGACGGCGTCAGCTAGTTCTCTCGTGTGTATGGTGTTCGATATCGAACGCTAATTGTAATAAATTACAGCTCGTTCAGAACATTATTAAATGCCTACTAAATTAGAATAGATTACGCGCGTAATATTATGAAATTATTACTTTTTTATTTATAAATTTCCTGTTTTAGGCTCATTCGACCGAAATTAGATACAGTAAATTATACAAACAATTATTTTCTACTTATAATATTATTTGAAAAATCAATTGAAACATTAATTAAATCGCTAACATTTATTTTCTTTTGAAAAACGCAAAACACTTTTCCGCATTTACGCCATTATCGAGTGAACAAAAATGTTTAAAAAAAAAAATTTAAATCGTAATTTTAAAAGTATAAATTAAAAAGAATTACTTAAAAATATTTGACGGTGAAACTAAATTCCATAAAATTTTATTCTTCTTGTCTGTTTTGTTACTAATTTATTTTTTGAATTGTTGAAATTGAATATATTAACATCGATATATATTTGTTTACTGATTTTGTGTTTTTTTGTGTTAATTTTTTCCCCATATTGTTTTCTAAAAGCTTTGTGTGTTTTTTCAAAATAAATGTTAGTAATTTAACTAATTTTTCAATTGATTTAAAAAAATCACCACATTACGAGTTATAAAAAAATTAAAATAATATTATTCGTTTAGTCTACAATAATTTTTTTTTTTTTTTTTTTTGTTACTTTTTTTCAGAAAGTACATTACTCGCTCTATTACATCTTCTAGTCCAGTTATTGGCGACTGATTTACGTTGTTGTTCGAATGTCGGACATTCTGTATATGTTCGACGGTGAAAGGTGTGTCGTTAAAACTGAGTTATGTAAAAAAAAAAGAAATGTTCTGAGGGTCTTTTGATCTTCCAATTGACAGTGAACGTGCTATAAGCTGTCGTGGTAAGGCGAGTTCGGGTGCACGATTTAAATAATAATATAATATATTTTTTCATTTGATTTTACATAATATAAAAATTTATACACTGGAGTACAATAACCTCGACCGCATTAATAAATAGTTACTTAATCTATAATAATAAATAGCTAAAAGTTAATAACGCGGGAAAAGTGGAAAAAACCTGCACAAAAGAAAAGATAAAAGATTAAAACTAGATAAAGTATTAAGTAATAAGGAAAGTATTTGATTATAGATTAAAATTATCTTAAGAGTAATCTATCTTTAATACGACGATGTTTAATCATTTCTAAACCAGGCTGTAAAGCGGAATGCGTCTATTTATCGATTATCGCTCCAATAAATGGAGATATGATAATTGGCTTTAATAAATAAATAAATACGGGTTAGAATTATACGTAACAACCGGCCGGATGTAACCTTCGTACGATACAACAACTGCAGTCGATAATTCTACGTACATATGTATCGAACGACACATTACATGCGGACATTAACGTTCCATATGTATAGGATGTCTATATGGAACAATACGAAAGGTTCTATGAGAAACTTCAAATCCGCTGGAACACCGAATGCTCATTATCGATTTTCCAGCTAGAGACATAGCAGACGACTGAAAAGATAGAAGCCTGTGCCGCGATGAGCTTCCAATTACCTGATTGGGCTGAGCTATTGTCGGGGAATTCCCTCGTGTACTATCAGGAAAAGAGAATAACTAGATAAATAAACGGGTTTCTTCTGGAAGACCCAAATTAGGCAATTCGTTGGAATCGTCTAATATACATTTTTATTCCTATTCCACTTCAATCTTCTCTTTTCTTCATTCTTTCCTTTTTATGATCGACATTGTTTATGACAGGGAACTGTCGGTATTATATATATATATATATTTATTAAAAAAAAAGTTGGAAAAAAGTCGCGTAGTTTTGTTAGAACAGCAGCGTTTAGTAAACGTCAAATTTTTATCCTAATACTGTTAACTACCATTCAGACGTGTAAATCGTTTCTTAACTACGTTACGACCACAGCCGTATAAACCAGTGGTTTTACCTCTTTATTTATTCATCGTTCGTGTTTTATCCTTTTTTATTTTTATTTTGATTTAGCAAACAACCAGACAGTTCTTCGAAATGAAGAAAATACTATAACGAGCCTAAGTAGATTTACAGTAACGGAATTACCATCGAACAATGGAAAATACTTTATCGAGTTGTTCGATTTTATGACCGCTATTTGTTCGACGCTCGATTCGAGTATTAGTGCAAATATAGTTTACGTAATGGCAGAATGGTCTCGCAAACTCGACTGGTAAAGCACTCGACGTAAATCTAATCCCCCGGCTAGTACGAAACACTTTGCTTAAGTTTAACAGCAAACATAAACGGTCGGTTTGACGCTACATTTTTAACCCGTTTTCCTTCACTTGAAATTTTTTCCACTAGTAATACCCGCTTTCTAACGTTTTCTGCTAGTCCGAAAAAAAGAAATTACAAAAAAAAAACCAACAAAATAAACAAAAACTACTCAGCACGTCAAGAAAAAAAAAAACGACGGTAACCGAGACAATTTAATAGAGAAGCTTTCGAGAAAAACGCTGTGCATAATAAATAAATAAATAAATAAAAGTGATTATTGGATGGAGGAAAAGCAACGTACAGGTGGACTGCCTTCTCGTATGTTCCCACATGATTATGGCACATTAAACGTTTATCTATTAGCATTCCCACATAGCGAACGGAATCTACTTGCGGAATTTGCGAATCATCAAATGCAAAGTGTGTACTCGGGGACACACTGTTTGTAGGCGAATAAACTGTGTAGACATTTAACTGGTATGAACGATATGCGCCAAAGGCCTGCCCATTTAAGTGTTGACAAGATAAATATATATATATATATATTATCCGCTGCCCCGCAATATCCTATATTCGTGGCCAGTTCGATGCTCTGTATTTATAATTTTAATTTTATAAAAATTGTAACTTGTACGAAATCAACCTTTAAGATGCGTCTCGTATGAATGAATTCCGTTATATCGTAATATCAGATATGCTGGTTAGGTTAGGTTATTAATTTAAATTATAGAATAAATTTCTTCAATATACTTAGTAAGAAGTAATAACGGGGCTAATTGCCAACTACAATTGCAGGCGCCTTCTTCAAGTATACCCCGCAGGTACGAACGTCCTATCGAACGTATTTTGTTTTATTCGTACTTTTGGTTTTTCGAATATTTTTATATATTTAAACCTGTTGCAGGTGGTTATTATAATTTTGTCTCGAGGAAGAGGAAAAAACATGAGACAAAACTCATGCATGAATGAAGGCCAGAGAAAAGAAGTTTTGATTGCTAATATACGATCGTCAACGATCTTCGTAGAGTAGGTAAATAGAAGGAATAAGTAAACAAAGCGAGTTTATTGTTTTGTATTTCCCTTAATTATTTACACGTTTTTTCATTTTTTCACTTATATTTTGTTTTTAATTTTTTTATTTTAATATTATTAGAACAAAGACAATTTCAGTTTTAAAGTTCGGCCATTACGAAAGTGAGCGATAAAGGTGTTATTCATCTGAATATACACGAATTGAGATCAAGAAGAGCAATACATTTTTACGTATTTTATTTAGTTTGAACGTTTCAGACATAACATAAATTAGAATGTTCTAGACGCAATTTCTGTTAATAATAAAAATTTATTACCGTAATAAGTAATACAAATACACGTGATTACAACGTTAAGTTAAAATAATATATATATATATATATATATATATATATATATATATATATATATATATATGTATATAATATGCATTCACTTAAATACAAAAACAAACACTAATAAGTCGCGCTTGTATTATAAAAGCAAATAGTTAAATGTCGTCGCTTTGTTAAATTTAATACGGGAAAATTCTTCATATTTGTTTTTCCTAAAAAGAAAATCCTCCGCCTATTGTATTTATAATAGGCGCGTCAAAAATTTTCCCGTTGCCATTAATGTCATAAACAGACGGTTTGCTTAGTACGTAACAGATTAGACGCTCACGAGTATTATTTTTAAAGTGAAACTTCGTTATATACGGGGGCAGTTAATCCGTAAAACGAGCAAGCCAAAGCTATATTCTCATCGCGCATGTACATACAAACACCTATACGGAGATTATGAAATAATAGTTTTCGAGTATGCGCGACGTAGATTTCAGAACGCGAACTCATTTTACTCATCGTCAGGTCGACTCGTAGCGAACGGTACGTTTTCTTTGTAAAATCTGTACGAAATCTTGCGAGTTTATTAAATAAGCGTCCTTTCGAGAAAACGTCTTTAAGGTATGGAGTTTTTTTTTTTTTAATATTTTTTCAGGATCCCTTAAACTATCCGTACGAAAGCAGGGCAATTAATTTTCAAATAACGCCCTCTCGCAAACGTCCGAAGCACATTCGACACAAACGCAATTGGGGAAAAAATTCATCAAATCTTAGCACAATTACAATCCACCGGAATTAGTTATATTCAGTTCGTACCGATCCATAAAAAAGGCAACGAAATTGCTGATAAGTTAGCGAAAAGTTTACTCTCGCTGCTATTAGTAATACCGAAATCGTATTAACAACAGATGATCTAAAGACTAGTTATAAGAAGAATAACAACTCTGTCAAATTCCGAACGGAGCTCGACCTCATCTACAAACCACCTCAGAAATATTAAAAAAAAAAAAAAAAAAAAAAGGAAAGATCCAGAATGAAAATCGTCCGATGGAAAATCTCGCAAATAAGAAGTAGTTTTAACTAGATTAAGGACGCACGTAACCCACTCGTACCTATTCAACAACGCACCGCCCCTTTCTGTCTTTTCGGTAACTCTATTCAAATCACTCTTCAGCGTTAGTTGCAACCATTTATCGCGGAAACCTTTCAAAACTATAATCCGCTAATCTAAACTATTGCGTGTAATAATTACACCTAAACGATCTGTTTCTATTTCCTCAAACAGTATGTAATCACTTTATACAAAAACGTTGTAACGTATCTACATATCGCGTACTAGACCACACTAACGCGGTTTTATCGCGCGTAATTAAAAATTCTCCGGGGCAAAAATTCAAATTACATACGTGCACGTGTTGCCCCGTGCGTGTACACTCGAATTTGAGACTGCGCTCTCACTGTATACTCCGTTAATTTTAATTTTATCTATTTCCCAGGTAGGATATAATAATAATAATAATCAGATAAAATAAAATTTTATCGTTATTAATTTTAAATGAATAATTAAAAAAAAATTATAAAAAAACCGGAATGAAATAAAATAATTTAAACAGCTTATAATAAAACGCGAAATATAAATTTACTATAAATAAAAAATTAACGATAAATTACCAATTATAGCGATTGAATAAAATCAACAACGAAAAATCATTTAAATAATACACCGAATGAACATAAAAAACAAAAATAATAAAATAAATGTAAGAACATATAAGCGAATGTAATAACACATACAAACGCACACATATACACGTTATATACGTATACGTAATATATATGCAATTCTGAGGAATTCTGAATTAAAAATTATTACGGTGTATATTAAAATATAAAACTTGTAAACGAAACGTAAAAATTAAAGAAATTACTTTCATAATTACAAAAATTACCCAAAACGGTAAAGCATCGTATAAATTGAATCTAACTGAACGGAATATATACACATTGGTAAATAAATATGAACAATAAGTAAAAAATGAAACGAACAGACTCGAATATAATAATATTTAATACAAACTTTAAAAAAAAAAACAAAATAAAATAAATGTTGAAAAAAGAAAGTTCAATGTACTAATAAAGTAAATGAATGATGAATATACGGTTATATATTACAAGAAAATTTAACGAAACAAAATCGAGTAAAATTTAATAATTTGAAATATTCAAAGCTACGTGCGCTACCTATTTTGTTGTAAATAGAAAACTTCAATTTACGTGTTTTTGAAAATTCAATATACTTCGTACAGTTCCCCCTAAATATTCAAATCGTTATTGCGAAATTTTATATTTTCCGTAATTATGTTTTGTAATACCTGGTAATGGCTCAATACGAGTCTTACTCCACCGCAATATAAGTACGCCATATGACAAAACGAAATCGTAAAGGGATATAACCGACGTAAGTGAATATTATCGATTTAAATAAAAAAATAGTAATAATTTAATTTTCTTAATTTCATAGCCACATAATTACAAAATAATAATAATTGTAATTTGAAGAATGTGGAATGTAGTGATTTTATTAAAATAAACAACACAA
The DNA here is from genome assembly GCA_032883995.1 of Coronaproctus castanopsis. Classification (NCBI taxonomy): domain Eukaryota; kingdom Metazoa; phylum Arthropoda; class Insecta; order Hemiptera; family Monophlebidae; genus Coronaproctus; species Coronaproctus castanopsis. Next base: position 8,433,164 of record CM065054.1, read on the forward strand.
AAAAGAAGTTAAAAAATCACTAAAATTTTAACTTAATTTATCGTTATTTATAATAATAATAATAATAATAATGAACTTGGGGGAAAATTGTTTATTTCATAATTTCGATATAGTATATAGTTTTTAGACGTGACTAAAAAATATCGACTGATATTTACCGATCATTAATAAAAAAAAGAGGACCATTTTGTGAACCTTTTTGCTATGTTACGTTTACCCTCTTCGAGTACAGTAAAAAACTTTATACCTATAGCTACTACAATATATAACAGAATAAAATCGATACGAAAGACATCCATCACACACGCCCAATTACCACGCAAATTTTATATAAATATATCGTTATATATACACATATGTATACAATATAAATACATACATACATGCATATATATATATATATATATATATATATATATATATATATATATATATATATATATATATATATATATATATAGAGAGAGAGAGAGAGAGAGAGAGAGAGAGAGAGAGAGGTTACCGAAAACGAGATATTAACGTGTAAAATGACAGTAACAAAACTTTGAATTTGATTAAAAAGAAGCCATTAGTAATGTCAATGATATGTTAAAGCAAATGCCTTTGCCGTAGTTATTTAAGTGATGTATTATCCGCCTCATTCGTAGAATGAGTATTTTATTAACTGGTAACCGTTTATTGATGAGCAAAACTTCGTCTTACCTTCATATCAATCACTTTTCTTATATACCGCTATAACGGAACGTCATTTTCTACGATATCCGTATACGTGTATTCTCGTTTGGTTTTTACCCGTATATTTCCAGCAAATTGAATACTTCCGTCGAAAATAATAATGCGGCCTAATCATTTTTATCGGGTTCTCTTTTACGTGGTAACTTAATGTCTGGGTTTTTTTTTTCTATTCTCTTTAAATTTCTGCGCATTAATTAATACGAAGTTGTACAGTAATAATTTGTTTATAGTATGAAGTCGCGAATGCGGGCCAAAAGTAACCGGTACGGTTGTTTAGTCTTTAAGTTTCATTTTCTTCGCTCTAATATGCTCATGTTGAGAAGATGTTTAAACGATTGAAAAGAAGAACGATGATGGATTGGGTATAGCCAATTCAGAACCTAAATTGTGACCTCGCTAATGGTCATATTCTCAAGAAATCAATTCTAAAAAGGTAACATCCGGTTGATTACATAAATTTGTCAGTACCTGACGAGAAGAGGATTAAAAAATATATACATAATTAAACGGATACGTCTATATTTCTTCGGCCAATGGCAAAATGATATATTTCATTTTTATAACTATTTATTTATTAAGTAAATTAATTGTAATTAATTTTTTTTTGTTTAAATTTAATTTATGCTATTTGTATTTCTTTCTCTTTTTTGTAGCAGGTTTTTTCAAATTTTCCTGTATATTATCATCGTTGCTTTTTTATACCTTTTGTTATTGTTATAATTATTAAGCTACTAAGGGTGGTAATTCGGTATGTACTTAGTATATACAACGTGTTGTATTTCATGTTCACAATTTAAATAAATGATATTTCTTCTCTCTCTCTCTCTCTCTCTCTCTTCCGTAAATATTTTTTCGGATATCGAAATCGTCTAAAACCTTTTCACGAATATCGTTAGAATTGGGCGCTAAGAGAAAACACGGATTGAAGTCAAAAAACAAACTAACGATTTGGTCCGGAGGAATATTCAGTTCACACTGGCTAAATTTCTCCTATCTGTAGATAAGTTAGTAAAACTATCGTCGATTCATATCGATCGAAATATTTAATTTTTATTTATTTATTTTTTTCATTCGTAAGACTCTGCACGATTATTTGTTCACTCGTAAAAGCTACACTGATTACCACGATTCTTTAATCCGTTTTATTTAACGTTACGTTTGTTTATTAGATTACCAGCGTAGGCGTAGGCCTTAAACTTGCTGGTTTATCGAAATATCTATAAATATATATATCGATAAATATATATAAATATATATATATATATATATATATATATATATATAAATGTAAATATATATATAACCGACGTTCGAACTAGTGATGAGAAAAATCGGATATTTTAAAAAACCGAATAATGCATAGTTAAATGATACAAAAAACCGGATGATTATTTAGATGATTTGATGTGTGTTCTCTTCTAGTTATTTGTACAGTGTTATTTGTTTGAATAAAACGTGAATTAAAGTTTGATGTTTCCTATATATTCTTATTTTTTTTTTTTCATTATCAAATTTTTTATAATGTTTTCAAAATGATGTAGGGTAAATATACTTAAAAACATGAAACGGATTTCGTAGTATTTTTTGTCATATGTTAATAAAAAAACGGCCCTTTTTTAAATTCAATTTTCTATATCATATTATTATCGGTGTCGCGTTATGTTTCGTGTTCATCTTATATACGTGTATCGTTTCCTAATAGTTATTCGTGGGGTTCGATAAAGTTATTTACCCACGATGGTGTGAGCCTGCAGATCGGTGAGACGAAACCTCGATATTTATCTTATCTAAATAATAACTGTTTACTTTACATTTTTCGTTATTTAAAATTTAATATATCTACATATATCTGTTCTGCCTAATACAGTAATACGCATATATATATTATATATGTATATATAACCACACGAACAGGTATACACACATATACACACACACACCATAACGGACGTTAGTTACTGTGGTCGCTCGTAACGACAACAAGCGATACTAGGTCTACTTACACGCCATCGTCGTCTAATATTGCAGGCAACATATCACATACGACACAACTGCTAGAAGCGCCGCCGATTATTCCTCCTCAGGCCACGACTTACGTATCTCTCTGGCTGGCTAACACGCATCTATATTACAACAAATTTGTATTTTATCTGGCCGATCGGATAATATTAATCTCTACTCAGTTCCCGATAATTATTTTATAACAGCCTCTAGACGACCGTACAATGCATGAAACAGAAAGCTCGTATTCTGAAAATTAAAGCGAAATAGATTCGAACGATTAATACGAAACAAAAAAAACCCAAACAAAACCTAAAAAATACATTGTTTCCCAAAACTACCCGAGTATTCAAAAAAGGGAAATCGTTCCTTTATATAATGGTGAAGAAAGTGTGCGTAACGACGATAGTAATCCTTCTCCTACTTCATTTCCAAATCCTCCTCCTCCTCCTCCTCCTCCGTTCTTTGTTCATGATGTTACAAATTTCCCTTTCACAATGAAGAAAATGGCTGCAATTTTAGATACTCGCGAGTTTACACAACTGAAACTACTCGGCTAAATACGTTCAAATCGGAAACTCGTCACTACATTTAAAAGTGAAGAAGTCAATTTTCCATATAGACTTTAGACCTATACTTCAACATCAATTTGTTTGTCTAATTCTTGCCGAAATTTATCCTAGTTTATGTATCGGCTTGGTTTTTCTTTTTCATGTATAATTTTAAGTACGCAACGTTAAAATCTGTTTTCACGATGTACGGTAGTTAAACTGTAACTAACCAAAACAAAAACAAAACCAAACTACTCAAAGCGACGTGTCAGGTTGTTCTCAAAATTGGGCATACTGCACTTACTTGTAGGAACATATCAGAAAATAAATATATATATACTAGTACTGTGTGGCCAAGAATACCAGTCGAACGCGTGCCTAACAACGTGCCTTTTAGAATCAGCATCCTAATCGCAATATCTCATTACTCGTAGCACGACTATCCGGTAGAACTTACAATATATATATATATATATATATATATATATATATATATATATATATAATACTCGTTTGAATAGTCTCGGCGCCTCTAAATTAGGTTGTTGTACACGAACGTTAAATAATAATAATCGCGTCATTAATAATAATATTGCGTGATACCGTAAAAGGTATAATATACTTCAATCAGAGCCTGTAAGTAACCATTACTAGCGCTTTCAGTCATACATTATAAAATCTTAATATTAAATTGTAAATTTTATAACGGCGTCCATTATACAATACTGCATCTTGAGTAGTGAACCTTAGATAATTTTCGATGTATTTATATAAATAATTTTTAAAATTGAGACAATTCATGTGTGTATAAAATTTTTTTTATCATTAAAATTTCATATCCAATATAGTGGACATTGTGACTGAAAGAGCGCGGTTCGTCGAGAGTTGGAATAAAATTTTCTAGGTCGATTTTTACCATTATTGAATGTGTGCCACGATTTCGTTCGCTCGTTTTAACATTTGATTTCAGTCTGGAAACGTACAAAATATCAAATTCCTCAATAAACTCGACTCGGTGAATATATTCTGCCGCTCGTTTATAAAATTGCCTTTTGTCCGCTTTAGGCACGTAGTCGCTTGCTTACCTATTATTCCCTTCATCATTTGGCGTATATAATACCTGCCCTATTTTCATGATGTCAAAACTGTACGAGATCGCTTAAGCTGAATGTTACAACTGTGCGCGCGTATTTGAATATTTATATTAATAGGACACGTGCGCTATTGTTTTTTATGTTATATATATATATATATATATATATATATATATATATTTAATATATAATGGCATTTATAATGACTTTAATGTTCTACTTTGCTAACGTTTTACACTCTTTTATTTCAATTTTCACCACTCGTTAAAATACACATCAACATCATCATCAGTATGGCTGGCTCGCAGCACCATATACCAATCGCTTCCATGCATGTCGTAAGTTTTCTTCTTTAATTCCGGATATGTCGGTATTTCGCTTTCATTGAAGAAGCTTTAACCGCTGGGTTAACTGCTTCACACTTGTTTGTATCACATAACAAGATATGTTCTGTGTTATGTGACAAGCTTTATAATATAGGTTACTTATTTAACGTTAAGATTGTAACAGGTAAATTAAAAAAAAAAAAAATTAACGCTATAAACGTTGTTCGTGGTCTTCTACGTGATTTGTTCCCCCCCTATCATGCCTTCAATAACATCCTTCAGGATGATATTTTCTGTGTAAAACGTATAGCCGCTTAAGTCGTCTTTTACCCCCCCCCCCCCCGATATTTTGTAATATTTTTTTTTTCATTTAATCTTTCTAGTACCAGTTTGCTGTTAATTTTTCTACCCAACTAATTTTCTGTAGACGCCGCCAACAACGCATTTCAAAGTCTTGTCTTCGTCTCGATCCCTTTGCTTTATTTACCACGTCTTCGCAGTGCCAGTGACCATACCAAACTTTTAAACAAGTTTTTGCTTATGTCAATGGATATATTGTTTTCTGTGTAGTCAAGTGTTGTGTGTATTTATCGTTGAAAGTTTTTTTTTCCATTGCTATACAATTGCTAATATCTCGAGTACAATCGGTATTACGGCTTAGGGTCTGTCCTAAATATTTGAATGTTTTTAACCTGTTCTATTATATCTTGCTTTCTAATTTAACTTTATTTGCGGACAGACGTTGCTAATTGCTCATGACTTTTGTCTTCATATATTCTCACGAGTGCCGGGGCATCCAAGAATCCACGACAATGAAATTGTAAATTAGCTAAAGAAGGGCCTTTACAATAGTGTGGTATTCTCTTTTTGGTTTTTACACTTGACGTCGTGAATTTTATACAGCCGAAATATAGGAAACTAGTTTAATTTCTAGTTATTTCATTTTCTGATCTATGTGAGCTTTCCAAGTTAAGCAGTTATTACTCCCAAGTATTAAAAATTATCCATTTTGGGGAATACATGCTTATCAAACGTAAATCATGTTTCGCTCTGTTGGAAAAGGTTACATGATCAGACTTATACGGGTTTATTTTTTATCCATTCGAAGTTAACGTGTATATTTTTTTTTAAAGATGTTTATTTTTATTTTTTGGTTATAAATTTAATAAAACTTCATTATAAATTATATTTTCAGTTTTTTTACCTCGGGGAATCAAAATTACTCGATTATTGCGGTTTCCACTCCGAGTACTAGAGGAGTATAACTGACCATGAGAAAAGCACTGTTCTCATAAATCATCACGGACGTATATACAACGTATATAATCGTTTGTCCCTTGTTAATAGTAATAGCAAATATATATATATATATATATATATATATATATATATATATATATATATATATATATATATATATATATATATATATATACGTGTGTGTATATATATGTGTGTATGTGTGTATATATATGTGTATGTGTGTATATATATGTGTATGTGTGTGTTTGTTTTTGTGTATATGTGTGCGTGTTTGAAAAGTATGACGACTGACTACACGGTGATGTTCAAAGTCCACCTTATCATATCAGAGAGATTACCCCTGCGGCTTATGATTCATAAACGTCTGATTCATTATATAACCAATAAGATTTCTTGTTACAAGTCACGCCTTCTAATCAGAGATATTACCTTTCATTTCTGCTAATCACAAGTCTTAATGTTACCATTTTTGAAATCGTTTGATCAGTCTGTTCGAAATCGTTTCGGATTTAAAACGTGTTTCGGAAGTTCGTTTTTCATTGTTCATTGTCCATTGTGTTTTTAATTTATGCGTGTATATATATATATATATATATATATATGTATATATATACCAAACGAAATATAATACTGTTTAATCACTATCGCGAAGCTTTTCGACAGTTACGTCATTTTCAAGCACGCACAATAAATATTACATTTTTTAAAAATATGTATATATATAAATGTTCATATTATGTAGAAGTGTTCATGTTTAGTTTTACCATAATTTTTGTATATCCTACCAACTTGTTATTATTGGAAATAAATTGATTGTTCTGTGCATGGTACCGATTTAAGTATACCAGCATTTTCGCGATCTTTTTTTTCGTACGTAACTATTTTTGGTCTTCCAGGTCGGATACGGAATTTGGACTGAAATTAAAATTTCCAACACGTAAGTGTTCAATATCGTTATTTTTTATGTATTTTGTTTTTTTTTAGTCCCCAATTCGTGAAATACGATGGGGTAAGTTTATTTGTAAATGTTATAATACCGAGTAGATTTGAAAAGATGAACTGACCAAGAGTCCGTCCAATTACGTTTACTGTTGCCTAGTCAATCCGTTTTAAAATTAAAATTTATATAACGCGTAGATGAGTTTTCTGGTATGTTATTTCAAATATTGTAAACGTTCATGTATTATAATTAAGTTGGATAATAACGCTATAGTTCTGTACGATGTAGACAAACTTGGGCTTCGGGTTTCAGCAAGATAACGGTTTTGCTTAATTTCCATACCTCAGGGTTAGTAGTTGTATTCAAAGAGTACATTTATAAGCTTTGCTATAACAGATGGGAATAGATCTATTGGATATTTCGGATATTTTGAATGTGTGATTATTGTTTTTACTATTAAATCTTATTTGATGAATAGAAAATTCTATGTGAAACTGAAAAACCATAACTCTGATATAAGGTACGTTAAAGCTGGGGTGCCTCAAGGCAGTATCTTAGGCCCATTCCTTTTTATTGTATATATTAATGATTTACCGACAATCCCAGGAGTAGATATAAATCTATGATGATGACACCTCTCTAATGGTATCTTCTTATAGAATAGACACTATAAGTAATAGATTAACTAAAGCAATTGATGTCATCTAAATTCTACCATAAATGGAAAATAAAAGTTAACGATGAGAAAACAGAGTCAATAATTTTTACCAGACGTAGGCCTTCATTAAATCGTTTCGTTAAAATTAAAAACGTTGAACTTGACTGCATGTGAAGCATTTAGGCGTCATCATAGACAGAAAATTCACATTTACAAAACATATTAATGATTGTGTAAGTAGAACAATACGGAAAATGGCTTGTCTATTTCCTATATTTAATAAAAGATCTGCGCTTTCAACGCAAAACAAATTTTTATTATACAAAAAGGTAATTTTACCGAAGCTACTCTATGCCTTGCCAAATATCGTCTTATGCTAGTAGTAGTAATATAAACCACGTGCAAAGAGTGCAAAACCATTGCCTTCGAATAATTTTGAATAAACCTCGATTTACTTCAATAAAATCTCTCCATGATGCGTTAAAATTCCCTTACGTACAGGAAATGATTAAGGATAAAACGAAAAATTTTTTTGCCGATTGTAGATATTCCGACATTCCAATGGTAAATTCTATAGGGAATTACGATTACCAAGATTTACGACACAGGTATAAAAGATATATAGGCGTATAAAACACATCCTTCTATAGTAAGCCAGCTATAAATTCTAGTTCTAGTATTAATAAATAAGCTAAGATATTTTTAAGTATATTGTTGATACGCTAAGAGTGTACGCACAATGTTATTTTTAAATGAGCAGGTTTTTTGTATTAAAAATTTTTCCTGCAATCTTATAATAAGGCGTAATTTAAATAATATTTTATAAGATTATATTTCATATTAATTTTTTCTGGAAAGAATCGTTGATATATTCGGTACAGAAAATTCTATTGAATGGTAACTTTACTTTTTTGTAAACAGAAAATATTTAAATATGCAAATATATTATTGTTCACTGTTCATTTCGTCAATTTCGTTTCGTCATTTCTAATTACAATTTTTACTCCGGGGGTAAAAGGATTTACGTCTTAGGAATAAGACATCAATAAATCCACCTTGATCTGTATGAGCGTGGTTATATAATGTTGGTACACTAATTGATCTTGATTTGCTAGTTAATATTTTATACTTTAGGCCGAAAACGTTTTTTGTCTTCCATAAGCTTTTCCCACGCTGTTTCCATGCTTCTTCCCAATTTTTGGAGCTTTTCTAAACTATTAAAATGCGAGTAATCTCTTTGTAACGAAAGCGTTAACAAGGAATGCCGATTATTCGATCCTGTTAGTTCGATGTTCACTGAAAATGTTAAATTTTAGAACAAATGTCCAATATATATATATATATGCTAAAATACAATTTTTGACACACACACTATATATATATATATATATATAGTGTGTGTGTGCGCGCGTGTGTTTAAACGATATATATATATATATATATATATATATATATATATATATATATATATATATATATATATATGTGTGTGTGTGTCAAAAATTGCCGTATTTTGGCAAACCTTTTTTTGTTTTGTTTATAATCATATATATCGATGCGCCGGGTTTTTCTATACTTTAGGGAAGTAGCGGATCTGTAATATTGACTTGAAAATATAAGAGAGTAGCCGGTTTCTGGGGTAAAAATGTGAAAATGATGTCACCAGTGAGGTTTTCAAGTCCAGGAACCTTTCGTAGTGGTATTTTTTGAGACACTGAAATACTTCTTTTGGTGAGAAGAATTTTATAGTGTCGAGGATATAGCTCCTTTAAGGTATACTGTATATAGATGGAATGTTCTTCATCATAAGCGGGATATGGGGAAAGCTGCAAAGGTATTTGCTTTCTGTTTGTCCGATTTAGTCCATGTATTATTCAATTTTATATCGAAAGGTTCATTCGACTGTCGTCCCAGTACTTTATTTTTGTATACCACAGTGATCGTTATTTCCGTTCGACGACTGTAAACGAGATTTAAAATAATTGTTTTTATATTCATTGATTTTATTCGGTTTGCAGCTACGTATAAATTATTTTTAAGAGAGGATATCGAAGACGCTGTCAGTTTTTTGTGACTGCCCGAGATTTTTAAATTAATCTTCGTATATCAAATGGAAGATATGCGTTTTTTGCAAATTCTTCGAATCGTTCGAATCATAGTTTGTTACGTTAGCACAAAAATATTGTATAAGGTATTTAAATCTTTAACTGCAGATTCGATGTCGTCTTCATTTTTAAAGTGAAACTTCTATTGGTGCTGTATATATGGGCAGTTAACCCGCAAAACGAGCAAGCGAGCAAGCATAAATAACAGATTATATATATATATATATGTGTATGTACTTTGTAGCTTCAGGGAACTGTAGTTGTAACCGGTAGGGGGCGCGTCCGCAGGTGGCGGATAGTCGAACGGCCTACAGATATGTAGGTTAGCTACAAATAAGACAGTCAAATAAGCAGTCGCGGACCAAGAGCGGCTACTGGTGGAAAGCCTCAGGCAGGTGATTCCAATGTTTACAGGGTAAGAGGCACGAGGATGCATAAAGAAATCTGCATTAATCTTGTAACTATCTGTACCTCGGCAGGTTAAGGTCGCCGTAAAAACCTTATTCTGTTATCTCCTCAGTAACAAAGCACTACCTTGCATTTCGGGTCTGTACTCAAAGGATAAGGGAGTAACCCTAAGGAAGCAAGGGGAAACCACCACATTGTTTTCCCCTAGTAACCATAGTAAGCACAAACACTGTTTTTTAGTAGTACCGGCGACCTCGGTAACAGCGTCAGTTTTCCTGGTGCTGTGCCCGGCTTGAGAAGTGTCCGGGCTTCTTCGGTCGTCATCAAACGAAAACCCTGTATAAATATAGCAACGTGGAATATACGAACTATGCTCTAAATTGGAAAATTTGAAGTAATTAAAAGAAATAGATATTATCGGATTAGCAGAGACACGCTGGATTGATGGAGATTTTTTCTCAGGAGAATATAGAATAATACACGGGGATAGCTCAAGAGGCGAAGGTGGTGTAGCATCGATTCTAAATTAGTCATCAGAAAAAGTATTGCTAGATGTTACAGTAATAGAAATTAGATTTATTCTGGCACGTTTCGCTGCATACCAAGTAGATCTAACAGTTTCACAAGTCTATATGCCAACATCCAGTAGTGATGAAACAGAAATAGATGAATCATATGAAAAATTATAATTACTGGAAAAACAAAAGCAAGAGATAACGTAATAATGTGGGATTGGAACGCAATAGCTGGAGACGATTCAGAGGAAGGAATAACTTGTAAATACGGGCTTGGAATTAGAAATAATCGCAGTAATTATCTCATTGATTTTTGCAAACAAAATCAGTACATTATTATTAATACATGGTATAAAGGCCACAACTATGAAAATATATACGTAGTCACAACGAAGAAAGATAGCAAATCGACTTTATATTAGTAAAACAGAGATAAAAAAAAATCAATGTCATATCTAGGTGCAGACGCTGATGCAGACCATTCCATGGTGATTATGAAGGCAGATTTAAAAAGATAATTCGGAATAAACCAGTAGTAAAATGGAACCTTCCTGAACAATGAACAAATAAAGACTCTGTATCAGAGCGCAGAAAATCATTGGAAAAACAATCACCGTTACCGAATTATGTTTCCCATTATTATACTCGTTACACGTCATAATTACGTATTTATTTGATTATGTCGCGCTAATACATGTGTCTCAACAAAACAATAATATACATATATATCTTCCGGTTTATTATTAAATATTATTGTTTTGTTTTTTTTTTACATAAATTAGTGCTATAGACATTTATGCCACGAATTATGGACGTCTGAGAATGGGTCGATAGAACGTTAAGCGATTATAGTCGTTTAATAACGAAGTTACTTTAGTAAATAAGCCAGCGGAATTTAGTTGAGAAATTTGAAAACACACGAACGTTAACCATCGCAGAAAAATTATATACATATGTTCAGTTTACAATTGAAATTCTTATCGAAATAAATTTCAAAATTTCAGCGATTTTATAGCGTGTTTTAAAAAACTGATTTCACACGTACCGCGTGTGTAGCTCGGTTAACAAACTTTAATTTCACACACGCACACCTACATATACGTATAAATTTATAATAATTCGAAGAATGTGTTAGAATGTATTGATTTTTTATTAGAATAAAATCAAAAAACAAAAAGTTAAAATCGCTAAAAATTTTTTTTTAATGAAAAATCACAAAGCTTTTCGACTGTTTATCGAGTGAATATTTTAAAAAATATAAAATGAAAAAATGTTAATTTAAGATTACAATTCGCAAAAATCAGCAAAATGAAAAATTAATAAAACAATCTGACAGTGAATGCGGTATATATATTTTTTAATGTTTTTCTGCGTGTAAAATTTTATAATATTTCCGGAATAATGATTTTTACATCATTGTTTACATATGAATTTAAAAATATTCTTTAAATCTTATTACGAATCGTCTGCCTGTTTCTACGATATATTTTGTTATTTATTATTTAAATAAAATATATAATAAATAATTTTGTTAAATAACTGTTGGTTATTTAAATAATAAACAACACGTTAGCAGAGCTAGGTTCTTTTTAATGATCTGCTGGTTAATGTTTATCGTTATTTTACGGTTAGTTTACTTTTAGAACACGGGTCTAAAAAAGAAAATAGTTGAACATGGATCAACAATTAATAGCTATTCCGAAGTTAACGTTAAGTGGAAACTATTCACTATGGAAAATTCGAATTTCTTCGTTTTTATAAGTCAAGGGATGGCAAAAATCTTTAAAAGAATCAACGGATCAAGATTGCAAAGTAAGAAATGCAATTATTTCTATACTGTAGATGATGAATTACTTCAAATCGTCGCGAATCGTAATACATCATGCGAAATGTGGAATAAGTTAAATAATCATTTCACTTAGTGAAAACAAGAAATATCTGATATACAAGAAGTTCTTCAGATATATGAAAAATTGAAAAAACCAAACTGTAGAAGAATTCGTCAAACGGTACGATGAAATATTAAGCATCTGAACTAAGATAAAGAATTTATTTTTATGAACTTATTCGCTGCGTTAGAATCCAGAGAAAAATCTAATAATTGCGGTATTAGAAAACGAAACGGATTATGTAAAAACGAGATTAAGTATTGAAAACAAAAGGTACAACAATTTTACCTATTTCCGTTACTAATAACGTAGCCCCGTATGTAATGTAAAATGTAATATTTGTAAAAAAACCAGGGCATAACTTTATATCTTTGGCTATCCGGGTGGTTAGATTTTGAGAGATCGAGATTAATGCTTTGAACGGCGTAAAGTGCGTCGGTAAAAATAATTATTTTTTGTAAGCGTGTAAGTCTCTAGCCAAATCGATAGCTATGTTGTCATCAGTTCAGCGGATAGCAGTGAGAATTCGGTTATCTTACGGTTATATCTCGGATGTATGACTGAATAACCCGTAGTTTGAGTTGTCTTTGATGCATCTGTATAGAATTTTTCATACGAATCAAATGACGTCATTAGTCTGTCATAGGCTCTTTGTTTTGACGGCGTATTTTTATCGTGTAATGTCGATGATACGTCAATATTTAAATTTGTTCTTTTGTTCGGTGGTAGCGACGGTATTATGCGAAGATATATTCGTTCTGAAAGGTTGAGGTTCGAGGTCGTGACGATATTTGTAATACGAGTTTGAAATAATCCTGTTAAGCGAGGTAGATGACGTAACATTTTTGTTGTTTGTATGTTTGTTGTATGTAATCTGCTTTTGGTATGCGTATCTTAGCTTCATCATTAAGTATACACTCGACGAAATTTTAGCGACCATTCATCGGCTTCAATTAATAGACTAATTGTTTAGTGAGAAGAGCTCCATGAGCCAATCGAATAGCTGAATGATGAACGGATCTAAAGTACGCGGAATCGATGATTTTGTCGTTTCATAAATTGGAGCACCGTAATCTAAACAGGGACGTATTATTAAATTTCGAGTAAGACGGTTCTGTGTCGGCTTCAAAAGAGCTGTTAGAGATTCAATTTCTTCAGGGATGATTGTTTTAATTCGTTTATGCGTTGCCTCCAGGAGAGCGTGACGAATGTTAGGCCGAGATATTTGACTGTGTCTCTGAGGGATTGATATATTATTTCTAGTATTTCTAGTTAATATTTCTATTATTTATTCCTTTTTATCTTTTAACTGCGTTTTTATTATTGCCAGATAAATATTTTTCTCTACATATTCCATCAGCTATACGGGGGGGGGTTTAATTTGTTAAACACAGAAAAAACGGAGTACTTTTTCAAGACGACGCCCACTAACGCTACACGGTAAATGTATTCAACGGTCGACGCCAGTTACTTAGGAGTCATATTAGATTCTTCTTATCGTTCAATGACAATATTACTAACTGCATTGACAGCGCGCTCAATACTCTCGCCAATTTTTAATCGTCAGTCTTCTTTATCTATTTCAAACAAAAAGTTATTATACACATCTACTAATTGCGCGTGATATGCATTCGCAGCTTAACCTTTTAGATACACTTACTTATATATAAACAATTTATTTAGTAAGTTTTACCATAATTATATAACGCGTGACAGCGTATTAATTAACACTATGGGTGACTACGACATGTCGAGTCTCTCGTCGTACGATATTCTAAATACGAACACCGCAGAATTAAACATACATGTTTAAGAATTATTTTCCTATTTACTACGTGTTTTCCTTCTTTACTTAAGTTCTAATTATAATCTAATTATAATCTAATTATAATTTATTTTTATTGTTTTTTTGCAGTTTTTTTTTCTTCTAATTTTTTCCTGTACTTAAAAGTTTAAAACTTTAAATTTTAAGTTTTAAATTTTAATTTTATCACATATACATTAGATGTCGTTGTACATTAGTAAGTTGACTGTTAAGGTATGTATATAAGATACTTAACATTCTTCATTATTCAATTATTCATGTATTCGTGATTTTGTTTATATGTTTTGTTATATATAAAATATATATAATATATATATATATATATTATAGATATATATATTGATACAAAAATTTATAATGGATCGTCGTTCGTTTTATTACGTTTTCAACTTGTTTAATCGTTTTCGGTCTATCGAGATAAGACTATTTGAACCTTCACCTACACAGACAACCGGTTGCGATCGGTAAGGTGATTTCATTTTGTTTTTTTTTTCTTTTTGGGATTTTATGTACTATCCCGGTACTTCTCGCAGTACCTTTTCCGACTTTTACTATCGTGTCTATATTCGAAGTAGAGATAGTCAAAACGGCTCTATATGGTGAACGGCTCTGAGCTAATTCACTCTTTGCGATCAATCGGCTCATTTAGTCGACTCTCGGCTCTTTTCTTTATTTTCTTTTATTATATATATATATATATAGCACGAATCAGCGTGTAAGTTATTAAGTCATATGGTTGTTATTTATTTTATTTCATATCGCGTATGTTTCTCGCAGATACACGGAATAAATTATTTAATACCAAGAAGTTAATAAACTATATAATAACATATTATTTGTATGATAATTGTAATTTTAAAATATAATTAAATATGTTCCGAAATTACGTATAAAAATATTACTTCGTCGTATCGTGTGCAACGCTGCGCTGTTAATTTTTTTAACTTGCAACTAATTTGCTCGCATAATCACGAATGTGTACCACTTATTTTCTCGAATTATTCCGATTTTTGAGATTATAATTTCAGTATTGTGAAAAATCCCTTTTGTCAAAAAACGATTGTCCAGTTTTAATGATTGTTCTTCATTAATTTATATTCAACATATTAAAGTCATTTATATTATAAGCATATCGTCGAAATTTCAATATTTTCAACATCGCTGCCATTCAGACTATCTTACTGTGCGCGTAATCAATCTAGCGCACAAAATTAGAACTTCTATCGTCGAAATATGTCGGAGATATTTTCCGAGAACAAGTTTTTAAAATTTGAACGTTACGGTTTTTATTACCCTAAAGTCTCGAATTAATTTTTAAAAAATATGAAGTTTGCTATATAAACAAAATTAGCGTTTGTATAAATGAACTAAAGTTTAATGAACACATTTGTAAAAATATTTAAGAAAAAAAAAAAAAAAAAAATTAGAGAAACAAATAAAACTAAATTATACGTTTCGATCAAATAAATGCAGTTTTATAACTATAATACTTTAATTTCTAGAAAATGGAAAACGATTGTATTCAAAATTTACAAGACTGATACACCGAAGGTCTCTTTATTTATATTTATAAATAGTTTTAATCTCCAGCTCAAAATTTATTTTTACGACAGTTTCGAAGTGTTTATACCTTACGTTTTAGAAGAGTTATTTTAAAGTGGAAATTTAAATAATCGCTTCAAATCCTAATTTTGTACTCAAGTTTGTTTCAGGTCGAATTATTAGAAATTCGCTACCAGAGTTTCTTATGCAGAATCATCTCGAGCGATAAGCAGACGACTTCAAGTCTTTTTCAATATTTACACTTTCCATCTTTACGTCACTATTATTACAGGAGCAGCCGAATTAACAGCATTACAGTTAAAACTGCATTTATTTCATCGAAACGTATAATTTACTTTTCTTTGTTTCTCTACTTTTTTTTTTTTTTATTTTTTTTTAATATTATTTTTACAAATCGACCGGAAAATTTTTATATCGTTCGTGGCTTCGTTTATGCCGTTGTTAAAATTCAATTCGGTTCGTGTCATTTTCGTTCGTTGATATATTTAAAAAACAAACTACGGGAGGCACTATTGGGGAAATCCATTTCGTAGTTTGATTTGAAAATAGTTCGCACTGTTAGCGATTTTTATTTCATTTTATTTTTCTTTTTGCGCCGTTATTACGTTCGTTTTCAAAATATTAAAGACGAAGATGCTTCCATTTCTAGTTTTCAGATGAAAATTTGTACGTCATTTCGTTTGTCCATTTCCATTCGCGAGATATTTTAGTCTTAACCCCGCAGACGTACCCGGTTTTTAAAACGTTGTCACGAAAAAGTAATATTTTAAATTATACTGAAATAATTTCCTAACATTTGGGTACATTTAAAAAAAAAAAAAAAAAAACGATAAATTTGAAGTAAAATTAAATGAGCTAAAAAAAGTATATTAATAAAAACGTTTTACGAAGTTTTAAACATAATTTATAGAATATTCACATATATATATATATGTATGTTCCTGCACTTTATGCAGATAAGAACGGTTGATGTCGAATGTAATTTACTGTATGTGTGTGTGTGTGGGGAAACCCAGGTTATGTGCGTTTATGTTTGGTATGCGTGTGTGCGTAATCTTATGATCGTTGTTGTTATCGTATATATTAGTCGTACTGTGATACCGGTCCAATATATATATATATATATATATATATATATATACTTAATTACTAAAAACAGTTGAAATCACTAAATTTATTTAATTATGCGAAGCTTTTCGGCATTTACGCCATTGTCAAGCTATATACAATTAAAATTAACTCTACAAAATCATAAAAGGAGAAACAGGCAGACTAACAAGATTTAAAGAACATTTAAACTCATATACAAATAATGATGAAAAATCATTATTTGGAAAACATTGTATAGAATTAAAACACAAAATAAATAATATTAATCAAAATTATAAAATTTTACATACAGAAAAACATTTTAAAAAAAGAAAACTACTTGAAAAAATGGAAATAATAAAAGAAAGGGATAAAAATAATTTATTAAATTCAATGGTAAAGTTTGAGGAAGAATTAATTTTAAAAAGTATATTATAAAAATATTATTCCTAACTATTGATTTTTTTAATTACATAAACATATATTTTTCATTGTTCAAATACATATTTTTATAAAATAATTATTTTCTAGCTACTGTTCTGTAAATTTTATATTACCGATAATTGATGGTGTTGTTTACCACTGTCATTGTCAGATAATTTTAAGTATTTATAATTCATTTTAGTGTAAAATTGTAAACTTAGTTTTAAATTAATATTTTATGATTTTGTAGAGTTAATTTTAATTGTATATAGCTTGACAATGGCGTAAATGCCGAAAAGCTTCGCATAATTAAATAAATTTAGTGATTTCAACTGTTTTTAGTAATTAAGTATAAATAAAATCACTACATTCCGCAATCTAAACTTTATATATATATATATATATATATATATATATATATATATATATGTGTGTGTGTGTGTGTGTAAGGCGTTTAAACATTATTTTTAATTATAATATGTCGTTAATTAATGTTGGTTAAATGAAAAAAATTTAAAATATTAAAAAAAAAATATATATATATATTGTGTAAAAACGTGTATTGTATTTTGAATGCATATTTTTAGACCGCACAATCCTTACGAACATTTCCATACATATAGAGGGGTCTTGCATATTAGACATGTATGGAACGTTTCGACATTTTCTGCAAGTCGCTCTGATTGACAGTTTATACATGCTCCATTCTCAGTGCTATAACATTCGGTCTATCTTTAATATGCGACTTATACATAATCGGACTTGTCGGCTGATATCTGCAATCTCCGTTTCATTTCAGATGTTAGCCATTTCCGACTATTTTATAAAATTATATCGACTTACTTCAGTATTATCCCTGTAGAACTGGTGCATTGACATGAAAAAAAGGGAAATAATATTATTATTACATCAACACACAGACTATTTTTTAACGATTTTTATATTAAAATAACTTTTCTACTACATAATGTATAAACTCATTACTTCTCGAATATAGACACGATGCTATACTCTGAAAAGGTACCGAGAAGTACCAGGGCATAGAAAAAACAACAAAATGAAATCATGTAAGTTGTCTCTCTGTAGTCGTTAAAATGTAATTCGGATTTCGACCTGGAAATTTTTATACTGTTCGTGCTATTTCCGTTCGCTAAGATATTTTAAAAAACAAATACACGACTACTGGGGAAATCCGTTTCGAATATTGCTTTGAAAATGGTTTGATCTTTATTTTTTATTTATTTTTTTTTTTTTTTTAAATATATTTTTGCGTCGTCATTACTTTTCAACAATTCCAACAGCAAGCAGTGAAAAATACCGCGGTGTCTGCATCTCGACCAGAGATTGACTTGGAATAAACACGTAACCTGCAAACGTACACAGATCAGATTGAAACTGAGTAATATGGACTGGACGGTTGGAAGAAATTCAGTTCTTTCACTAGGAAATAAAGTTCCGCGCTTTATAAATCAATAATAAAACCAATTTGGACATACGACATTCGGCTATTCAGCCAATATAGCTCTTATGGAAAAGACGCAGGCAAAAATTTTACGTAGGATAGTTAACGCACGCTGACATCTCGAAGGACTTCTAGGTAAGTTCTGTTAAAGAAAAGATCCGCAGCTCATGTGCGCGATATAAAGACTCGACCCTACACATTACAAACGTATATTAGCAAATAACCTGCTGACAGACTGTGTAAAATTCAATCGAATACACAGATTCAATCCTCTTCAGCTTCTCAACGTCGATCCTGATTACTCACAAATCATATAATTGTAGATTAATTTAACGTAAAAATTCGTAATAAATTAAAAGAATTTGCAGAAAATAAGAGAAATAATTTATGTCAATCAATATGGAGCGTTATGCCAGGCATATCGTCCGAAATAGCGATATATACGACATAATATACAATTATTACCCCATATAGCGACATTTCGAGAGAAGTCAGCATCCTTGATTCTCATGTAGATAGTCCCCACAGTATTACGTTGGGTAAGCTGTAAAGGCACCCCTAGCAAACATTAAAAATGTACAAAAATAATCACTGAACATGCTGCACATGCTTACTTACACTTGATATAACAAAGGACTTTGACGGTTTAAATTTAAATAGTTTACTTACTTTACTATAAAGGATTTCGGGTTACACAACGGAATGTTGAATATAATTAATGAAAAACGTTATACCGTCTTACAAATTGTAAATTGCTCAAAAAAAAAACAAACTAGAAACCACTATGGGAGTGCCGCAAGCGTCTATTTTACGACCATACTTGTAAAACATCATTTTCTCACAAATGCATAATATCAAATTTCCAAACAATTCGAATGTATTTACATTTGTAGATGGTATCGCAATAATGAAAGTGTGAAAATGGCTTAAAAAATCAAATTTTTCAAGTTTATATAGAACTCGCAAATTGGTTAAAACAATGTTAAATATAAACGATTCAAAGTCAAATTATACGCTGTTTAATAAAACAATTAAAGGACGAGGGATTAAATTAAGCGCTACACGATTTAAATATTAGCGTAATTAGTCAAATTCTATAGATAACAACCTAAAATTTTATTCTCACTTCGAATACATTACCAGCGAAATAATACATTTTTAATGATATTTAACAAATTGTATAATATTAATAAAATTACAAAAAGGGGATAAAATAATATAACATTTTCAGCGTCACCCAACATTCTTTATAGCAGCGTCATGTATAAAGATGTGCTAAAAATAAAGAGGTTTCAGAACATATTAAAAAACTTTCGAAAAACTACAGCGATAATATTGATTAAATCCTACAGAACTACCAGTCAGTTGGCAAGCATTGTCATTGCTGGAATCTAAACCACATTAAGTTTAGATATAGAGAAGCATATTAAAATATTTTTCCATTAAAAAATAATATAAATTCAGATCGCGAATTTAGTAACATAAAATATCGGACAACTCGATTTCATTCATCGATTAAACCTTCTAAACAGTTTGTATATTAGATAAGCATTATACAAATAAATTTCAATCACAGTGCAGCGAATATAATGGTATAGTTAAAAAAAATTTTCCAAAAAAGATTCAGCAATACATCATTTTTTTACACCTATAATTTTTTTAACGTACAATTTATTACAAGCCACGGCTTGTTTAAAGATTATTTATAATAATATCGCACACACTCCGACAAATCTGTAATATGTAACCTTTATACCGATTCTGTTAATATCTTTATAATCGTTGTAATAAAGATTTTAGCGATAATAGAGCAGATCAATTAATAAAATAAAATTCTTTAAAATTGTTTTAATCCTTTCACCGTTGCATAAATAAATCATCGCAGAATATGTCTACATATATGTGTACAAATTAATTTAATCTTATAATATTGTAAAACAGTCTGTTCGGAATTCCATAAACTTAATCGGGACAGATTCTGGACAAATTGTTATTTCTACTGTATATGTATTTCATTTACACAATATAGTTAATCGTGAACTGTGGTCCAAAAAGAATCATCAATGTAAGTAGGATCGGCATCTATTGGGAGGCTATCCTGCTTCCGAGTTTTGCTAAAATCATGTCTTCACTGTTGCTTATTGTTATGAATACAGATTGCAAGCACTGAAATATATATATATATATATATATATATATATATATATATATTATTACGTATTGAGGGAAGAGCGTGGATTTCTATCCCGTCGTATGTCGACAAGTTATTACGTTTTCTCCTGTTAAGTGGAGCCAAGTGGTTATAGGGCTCGTACAGGAACGTAATAGGATAAATTTAAAAAATATTATCGTAATCGCCAGTACGGAATAATGTACAGATTCAACTATTAACTAATTTATATAATTTATTTTATCTGAACTAAAAACCATATAAGACCGTTGTTTCAATCATTTCTTTGTTTTATATTGTTATTATTTTATTAAATTTCAACGTGATCTATAATTTAAATTGGTTCTTAAAAATTTAGATGTAATTAAAATTTTAACGTGATTATGAATTTGACGTGATTATAATTTTTTGACGTAATTTAAAACTTCAACGTAAATTAAAATTTCTACGTCTAGAACAAACGACTATCGATATTATTAACTAGTGATTAATGTTTGTTTTGATTTGATTACGCGTTTATTTTAATTATTATTATACATTTAACAAGACCGAATACATTCAATATACCGTTATTTATACATACGGACATATTACGAAAACAACATAAACCATATTCACACAAATTTACAAAAATACATACACACACACATATATATATATATATAAAATTTATCATAAACAAAAAATATTTTAAAAAATTCGTACGACCTGGGTACCACAGATGTAGGACCAATGATGCTGCCGGATGACGAAGGTGTGTATCCAATTATTATTGCTATCGTCCTAATTCCGTGCTTACGGTATATTATTTAATTATTATTCCGCGAATCCTTTAAAATTAATGTTTTATTACGACTAGAATTTATTCATATTAACGCGGATGTACCGATTACGACTTGAAAAGAACGATTTTCTAATTTTATATATCGTATCGATAGCGTCACGTACGAACGGTTCTGTTGACTAGACTCTTACGAGAAGCAATTTCGATCTATTTAACGAATCTAATATAACGACGAATATCTTATCATTTTACCAGTACATATACATATATATCGATGATCATACGATGTACCGTTGTTCGTCCTACACGCCGTTTGTCTCCAAAATTCTCCTATTAACGAAGGTATTTCGCATATTTTGATGTTATTCCTGATCGAATGTATAAATCCTAACTTTTTCTTTTATACGTTTATTATTATTATTATAATTGTTACGATATTGAGAAGCTTTACAATACGAATTTATCTATTTCGACGATCTCTAAATCATCTACCAATGTAAATACCTTTATTTATAACCTATTAATTTCTCTACATAAATATTTTATACGTATATATTATATTAAGATTAATCATTATTAATTTTTTAATTTTATATTTATTTTATTTATTATTTTCTTCTTGTATTAAATCGTCATAGTATATATACATAACTTAATGAATAAAACAAAATATGTAAATCTATTGTCCCACTCCGAGCTTTGCAATAGCTTCTCATTCAGAGTTGGGCTAAAAATGAATAAAAACTTCTCTGATGGTATTATGTTATATTTATTGTTTTTCTCGACTATTTCGGTGACAACTTTCGTGAGCTTTTGGAGTTTTTCTTACTTCACACGAGCTCTATCAAAAAAATCTTCGTTGATATTTCTCTCTGATGCTATGGAAATTTTTCTATACTTTAAAGTCAATCTTCTGCTTTTTTACATTCTCTGCAGAGGCTGTAGTTAGTGATACTAAACTTTTTTAAATAAATATATATATATATTTATTGTTTTTGCCAGATCTGTGTTGTTTCTTTTTTAATTTGAGTTATTATAATTTTCGGTAATTCGTCGTTCAGTACGTTAATTGTGTTCTCAATTTTTATAATTATTTCGATTTGTTTATTGAGATCTACTGGAATTATCCCCGCTATTACATGTGTACAGAGCTATAAGAAACAGTTCTATATGTAGATGTAACGTTTAGGAGAATTAATCTTTGTGTAAGGATTGTAATTTTCGACATATATCTGTGATTGATCTAGATCTAAAAAAAAAAAAAAAAAAAGTATAATTCTTTTACTAGTGTCATATCTAGATTTATTGCAATGCAATCATCTCAATTTATTGTAAAGTTTTATAATTTTGAGGTTTATATATTGTACATGTTTATTGTAATTAAGGCTCTCGTCTATTATTACGTCACGGTGTTTAATTTCATCGCTAAATGCCAGATTTTTATTATTTTATTTAATTTTTTCTCGATATCCTGCTGGAATTTCCTCTTATTATGTTCCATCGAAGTATATGTGCCTTGTCAATGTTTAAATTTAGGTTAACTTGTCCAATTTCGAAGTTTATCGTTTATATTGTATCGTTAATTATACTAACGTTTCTTATTTCATCGATTGCTGTGATTATTAGAATATCATCGACGTATTTATTGTTTCAATGCATTTATTTTCTTCGACTGCTTTACGAACAGGTTTAGGGATGTTAAATAACATCGGTGAAAGGGCAGACCCTTGAGGTACTGCTGCGGTAAGATTATACTCAAGCATCAGTTTGTCTTCTTCGTCGAATAAGTTTATTTTCTTGTGTAAATAAATCCTACTAGTTTCCATATCTTTAGTACACTGGACCATTTTAACTTTTCAAAAGCGCTCCTTGTACATCAAAACTTATTTATCATTGAGATGTGTACGTATTAAAATGTGTTGTTGCGGTTTAAGTGCGAGATGATACGTATTTCTATTCCGAGATATTTAAAAAACTAATTTGATAATTTTCACCTAATTTTTTTTTTTTTAATCATCGTATCAGAATTAATTGCTACAAACAACGGTTTTCACATAAATAGAAAATTAGTGTTAATCTAGTGACTCCAGCGAGACACTAGAATATGAGAAAAGGAAAGGCGATTAATAATTTGTTTCAAAATGGAGGAATAGTATAGGAATGATTAAATACAATAATTAGAAAGAAGACGTGTTATCTTTTGAATAAGGAGAAATCGGTAATATTTATGTTTTTTTTTTACGAGTACCTACTGCCTATAATTACTCCAGTCATCAATTATTTAAAGATAATTACAAAGTTTATCATTTATTATAAAGTCGGTGAGAAGATGGAGATTGTTTATATCCGCGATACTTGTTTTCAGCTGATTGCAAACATTATTGTGTGTACTTCTGGTCGATTACGACAATATGATAGACCGTTAGTAGTGTACGACATACTTCACATATTGGCGGTGGTTGGAAACTCAGTAGATACGAATGCGTACTCAGCGTGTGGCCAATATTTTCATATATATATATATATCTGTTGACAGCTGTTTCCAGATTCGGTGAACAAAGACCAAATTGTTAAATTCTTATTTATATTGCCACCAAGTATATTGGACAAATATGGAAGGACTGATTCCACGAATCCAGGATTTTCGGTTATAATATTATGCATCGTTTTCTACTAGCGTCATCGGCAAGTGAATTTAGGTAGGCCTTTGTGTTGCACGGTATACCTCATCGTGGGCTGTCATCCCTCGATGAGTCAGAATGCAGATGAAAGTGATACTGGTGTTACGTTCACTGAATTTAAGAATGCCGTACTATATTTGGTCCACCGTTGCCGCGGTAGTGGTTCTCGCTTAAAAGTAGTGTAATGTCAAAGCTGAGTCAGTATTACATGTTGCCCAGTAGTTAAATTCGCGATTTGCAGCAAACACTGGAGCAAAGTCGAAATTGGCTCCGAGGCGGTACAACCACAGGCATTCTACACAAGGTACTACGTAGTATCTTCTATATCTTCTACGGGTTGTATTTGAAGCTTTACTAGTAGCTGTTTTTGTAGATGAACGTGATTTGTATGCACTAGAGCTACCTTCATTTCGTACTTAATAGCGAGTATTTTGCTAGCAGAGAGGAGTAGTACCGCTGACATTACCGAAGGCTAGCCTGTTGATGAGGTTAGGAATGACTTCATCTTAAGTCCTTTGTACTGCATCCAGTCTGTTCAATAGCCGTTAGCTGGCAGACGAGTATTATTTATGTTGATTTACTACTTTTTGCTGGTTTTTCATTAACGCGTTAATTAACGTAAATTTTACTAAAAATATGCGTACACGCCGTGTATATATATATATATATATATATATATATCTATATATAATCATCATCATAAGTTTGGAAGTCCTAGGATTCATTCCATAGTAAGTAACATTCAGCCCAACCGATTCTCTGCAGCTCTTTTCATTTTCCAGTATTGATCCGTGCCTGCATCACGTAACAATGTTGTCACGAAAGTGTTTCGTGGGCTGCCACGACTTCTTTTCCCTGGAATCTGTCCTTCTATTACATCGCCTAACAGACCACCATGTCGGAGTACATGTCCCATCCAAGTTAATCTTATTTTCTTTATCGAATGTAATAAGGTCCTTTTTTCGTCAATTCTTAAAAGAACTTCGTCATTCGAAACTTTTTCGGTTCAACTTATTCTTTGTGTCGTCCTCCAACACCACATTTCAAAAGCCCGTAATTTTTGAACATTCCTTTTGTTCAGTGTCCACGTTTCAGCACAGTAAAACGCTACAGGCCATACGTAAGTTTTAACAATACGTTTACGTAGTTTTAACGGTATTGACTGTTGGCATAATATGTTTCGCTTTTCTTGCCAAGCTTGGCTAATCTAATTCTTTATTTCTGTATCACAATGTTTTCCATTATTATTTGACCGAGATACTTGAAACTTTGCACTTGTTGAATTTTCTGGTCATTAATTTCCAGTTGAAAACGATTAGGATGTTTACCAAACATCGTGATTTTAATTTTATTAACATTTATTTCTAATCCAAACTGCTTTCCTGTATCGTTTAAGGTTCGTAAAATTTTTTGTAGTATTTTCGGAGACTCCGCAATTAAAGCTTGATCGTCTGCAAATGATATCGTTTGAAGAAGCGAATTCCATATGTGGTTTATAGAGTTAATTTAAGCACAAGTTCCGCCTATACGTTAAACAGGAATGGAAATAACAAACAACTTTGTCGTACTCCTTTATTTATTTTTGCTGGTTTAGATATATCCCCGTCTACTCTAATAACCGTCGTTTGACTTGTGTATAAATTATATATCAAGTTTAATATGCGTTTGGGGCATTCTATTTGCTCAAGGAGAGGGAAAAGCTTGTCCCAACAGAGATCAAAAGCTTTAGTATAATCGACAAAACAAATGAACATGTTCTTATTTACATTCATCAGGCGCTCTCCAACATGCTTTAATGTCCCTATTGCATCTCTGGTCGATAGATTCTTACGAAAGCCAAATTGTGTTTTATCAAAAAATTGTTCTACATATTTTTCTAAACGTTATTATTTGCAGCAATATTTGGATGCGTGGAGGATCTATAGTCGGTGCATCTTATTGAAGTTATTTTCTTTGGAATCGGAACAATCACCGAAGTACAGTATTCTTCTGGCCATATACCTTCATTACATGAAATTAATTTAAAAAGCCTGTCGTGAGTTTTTCTCCCTCTCATTTTTATCAATTCCGCTGGTATATTATCAGCACCAGGCGCTTTATTATTTCTTAGCATCTTTACTGCTGTATGAAATTCGTCTTTTACAGTATACTGTCATTGGACAATTGATCTAGTTGCGCCTTTTTCATCGCTGGTTTCAACTTTAACTGGCTATCGTGATATAAATTTCCACATAAACCTGCCATGTTGATCTTTTCTCAATTAGGTTTACAACTTCGTTATTATTTTGTCCTATTAGCGCTGTTAAGTCCTTTATATTTCCCAGGCATATTTTTTATTCTTTTATACACTTGTTCATGTTTCCCTTGAATTTCTAATTTTTTAAGTTCAAGGCACCTTACTTTTTACATTGGTTTACTTTTTATTATTGTAATTATTATTATTTTGAACGCTTTAGTATCGCATTTTTTTTTGTCTAATCTCGTTTGTTATAACTGCTGTTGATATTTACTCATTTAGTAGTAGTTGGTTGCTCTATTTACCATTAAATAAATAAATATACATATCAGAGCACGTGTGTCTATTATATATATACATATATATTACGACGATCGTCGTATGTTCACTCCATAATAAATTTAAATCGATGAAATTGGAGGAGAAAAACTAATATTTAATTTAATCAATATAATAAAACGAAATTTATATATATATATATATATATATATATATATATAAAATATATTATTTATTATTATTATATTAAAACCAAACTGGATTTGTAGTAGACAAACTATTGTTATATAATAATTAAAATTAATTTTAGTTAGTCAATGGGGAAAACCAGTAAATTAGTTTGACCAAATAATTTTAGTTAATACAGCCAGTAAAAATAAATTACAGCCAGTAAATAATACAGAAAATCGAGTAATTTTTGTTTAACAAGACTTAAGAAAAAGGTATAAAAAGGTATGATTGTTCATTTTTAGCGGAGTTTAGTTTTTTCAGTTAAGGAGAAGAGTTCTAGTTATTTCTGTTTACGAGTTCAGTTGTTAGTTATCAGAGCATAATTAATCAAGAAAAATGTTTGGTAAGTCTTTACAAATCTAGTTTGTTTTACATTTTATTTAAATAAAAAGTTATGTTGTTAATTTACCGATAAAATATATATAAATGTTGTAGCATATTTTAAATTATTGATAATATTTAATAAACTATTTTTTTTTTTATAAACACTATATTTTTTTATCGTTTAAATTAATAATATATTATATACGAGGTTTCTTGTAATATACACGTGTGTGTGTGTGTTATGTGCTTGTGTGTCTGTGCATGAATTCGCTTACCGCTATTTAAACTTTTGACAAAATAAAAATATCCGCATAAGAAGGCGACTTTTGATTTTGCTCAACTTGTTTACGATTTGTCGGTCCTACGGGGGCCGATCCGATATTTTACCAGAATATCGAAGGAATTTGTCTTTGACTTTTCGAGAATTTAAACAATAAAAGTGTTCTTTTGGTAATTCTGTTATGTTGCGAAAGCCTAAATGTAGGATGGCGAAAAAGTTATTTACTTTACCGAATTTATCTCATTTTATTAAAGGGACGAATGTTTGTTTCGCTCTCGGACATATCCGTCTCTTGGGCGTCCTTAATAATTGACTGCATAACGTATAAATAAGTTTTTACTTTTAACCAGCGGACCACTCTTAACTTTAATTCGTCCGAAGTCAAATCGTCGTATCGACAATACCCTGACTAACGACTCCTTCTGGTTACTCCCATAGGGCGAATGTAATTCTTCGTCTTTCACACGCTTATTTCGCGTCTTAAAGTAGTAGAAACATTAGTAGTGGTAACATTAGTAGTGGTAACATTAGTAGTGGTAACATTAGTAGTGGTAACATTAGTAGTGGTAACATTAGTAGTGGTAACATTAGTAGTGGTAACATTAGTAGTGGTAACATTAGTTGCCGGTTTTTTTTTCCAGAAATCCTGTCGTCTCGCGATATTGCGAAGTATAAAATTTATTGCGGTTGTAAATTCCACTCCTCCTTTTCAATGCGAAAATCGGTTAGAAACCGCGTTAAACTATATTTATTGTGATATAAAGAAACTTTGCATTTAGATTCGACGCGGATTTCCTATAGGCTAGCTTTTTCGAAACAAGCTATACATAGGTTTGGTGTTAGGATTTAAAAAAACAAATAAAAATAAATAAAACTTTTTAAATAACATTTTATGGTCGACAATTGGAGCGTTGCCCAAAACGAGAATCCGAAAAAAATAATAAGTAGTTATTGTCGGGTCAATTTTAGACGCATATATATATATATATATATATATATATATATATATATATATATATATATATATATATATATATATATATATACAGTGAAATCCGGTTATAACGATATTGAAGGGACCAGACAAAATTGATCGTTATATCCGGAAATCGTTATATCCGGAATGAGAGGGGGCGACGGAAAAAAAACAGTTTTATATTATACATATTTATTGTTTTAATATGCATGTACATAGGTACATACCTAATTCAATTTTTAACGGTTAAAAACATGCCTTATACATATTATTATGAATATATGTACACACATATAAAAAAATCACATAACGTACCTAATAACTAATAATCGGCATTAGTTGCTATGTAATTTTATATTCTGTACATTCTTTAATTTTTGATAAAAAAATCTGTAATTTTAGTTTGCTCTTACATACTCGTCAAGTTCTTTTAAAGATGCTGTAGTTTGAGGTTTATTTACGTCATCATTTAGGGCGACGAATGTCCTAATGACATCAAGAGCGCTGTAGACTTGTGATAGAGTCGGTGTACGGAAAAGGAAATCTTCAGTCTCATCGATATCTTCATCATCTTCCCCTTTATTCTTATTTAAAGAATCCACGATTGATTCTTCGGTCGGTTCCTCTGATGTAATGACGTTGTCATCGACTTCTGCGTATGATTCTGCATCGCCGTGAAAATTGAAATCCAGCTTTTGAGCCCATTCATTAAAATTCCTCGAGTCGTCTTCATGGTCGATTCTCGTTTCGTCTTTTCCAAAACCATGTCTAAAACAATTTTGAATGGTTTTTTGATTGACGTCATCCCAGGAATCGGAAATCATTAGGATTGCATCAAGTACAGACACCTTAAAGTTTTCTGGCTGGTCCAACATTTTTAATACCAAACGTTGACGAAACTTTACTTTGAGGTTTTTGATTATGCCTTGGTCCATGGGTTGAAGCACAGATGTCGTATTGGCTGGTAAAAAATGAAGTTCGATGTTTTTCAGGTTTGGGACTGCCGGGTGAGAAGGACAATTATCAACACTGAGAAGAATTTTTCGTTTCTTCTTTTTTAGCTCTTCGTCCCATTTGCGAAGCCAGCCGGAAAAAATTTCGCTCGTCATCCACGCTTTTTTATTGTGAGTATAATCAACCGGAAGTTTTCGAACATTTTTGAAGCAACGAGGAGATTTCGATTTTCCGATGATTAATAATTTCTTCTTATCAGTTCCCGTCATGTTGCTTGCGACTAGGACTGTAACTCTCTCTTTTGAGTGCTTGCCACCATGGCACGATTCTCCTTTAAATCGAAAGGTCTTGTCCGGCGTCAATCGGTAAAACAATCCGGTCTCGTCGGCATTGTAAATGTCTTCCTCAGCGAAATTCTCCCGAGTTGTAGGCCAGATGTTCTGTAGCCAGTTTTCAGACGCTCCGGCTGGTACACTAGAAGATTCTCCGCTGATCTTACCAAACACAATGTTGTGTCTTGCTCTGAACCGCGTAATCCAAGACATGGAGCAATGAAAATCTTCTTTACCCATGATTCTAGCGAACTCATTTCCTTTTGCTTGTAAAATAGGCCCATTAATCGGAATGTTTTTTCTTCGTTGGATCTTAAACCACTCCAAAAGAGCTGCTTCAATCTCTTCGTGTTGGCTGTTCCGAAGCTTTTTCTTCGATTTGACGTCTTTTTCAAAAATTTCTTTTATTTTTTCCTTTGATTTCCAAATTGTTGAGACTGTTGATTGTGAAATGTTGAGCTCGGAAACTAAACTGTTAATAGTTTCTCCTTTCTCTATCCTTTGAATAATCTTGACTTTTTCTTCAATTGAAAACG
This sequence comes from Coronaproctus castanopsis, assembly GCA_032883995.1. Classification (NCBI taxonomy): domain Eukaryota; kingdom Metazoa; phylum Arthropoda; class Insecta; order Hemiptera; family Monophlebidae; genus Coronaproctus; species Coronaproctus castanopsis. The sequence goes on from CM065054.1 coordinate 8,463,794, forward strand.
CGCGACGTTTATTCGACGCCATACCGCACAAAGAAAAAATGAAGACTGAATTAAAACCGGCATTTTGAAAGAATATTACACAGCAAATTGGACGAAGAGTGTTCGAAGAAAATTGAGGAGAACAGTAGGATAACATTCCGTGAAAAAAACAATGAGTCATATTCAACGAGTAACGACGGGAAAGAAACAAGACTTATTTACGTTTAAAAATATAACTAGGAATTCCAGGAATTATTTTTCGTGTTAAATCGTTACAAAAGGAATAAAAACGCTAGTTTATATCGTTATAGACACAATACCGTTATATCCAACATCGCTACAACCGGATTTATTTATTCACTTTTACATAGCAAACCAAACTAGCCACCTGTTTTACATCGTTATATCCGGAATATCGCTATATGCGGAATCGTTATAGTCGAATTTCACTGTATATATATATATATATATATATATATATATATATATATATATATATATATATATATATATACTGTAATAACTCGTGAAAAATGTTGAAATTAGTAATAAATTACGTGTGGGGACTTTTCACAAAAACATGCCCGTTACGATGTAGAAAATTCTGGATAGATTACGAGGCGAATGCATATTTAATTTTTAAATTTACAGAATACGTACAATAATAATCAACGTGTTGACATACGTACGTGAAACATGAAGCCTTACTAAAGGGACAGCTAGAAGAATTAGGAAAACCCAAACGGCTCACGAGAGGATTATTCTTGGAATCAAGTTCAAAGATCGCAACGAGGTTACATGGATTAGGGAACATGTAGACGCAATAAAGCGGATCGTCAAACTAGAATGGAAACGGGCCGAATATTTGGCAAAAGAAGAAGCTGATAGATTGATTAGGCGGATATTACAGTGGTGTCAAATTGGCAACTGGCGTCCGGGGAGGAGGCTCACGGTTAGGTGGTGGCGAGATGATGTTGTTAAATGGTCAGGAATCAATTGGATCAAATTATATATGTAGACAATTATAATACCGGCACAAAAGGCTAGACACAAATGTATATACCAGATAAATCATACAGTACCGGAGGTGGTACGCGTTAAATAAAATGATTAAATAAAAGTAGGAACAAAAACCATAATTAGGCACATGTAAGAGATTAACTAAAAAAATACAGATAAAAGTAGGGCTACATGAGACTATCGTACAGTTCGTAGAGTTCAGGCTTTGTTGCAGGACAGCTGCCTATTGATCTTATTATAGAAAAACACACCCAATAGTTTGTTTACAACGTTAAAAGTAATACCGGTGAAGGTATACGCGGTAAGTCAAAAATTTAAAGTGAATAATATTTATATTATTCGTGCTTTCTTACAACAAGTACTTGTTTAAAGAAATGATTAAAGAATTTCAACAGCGCTGGGATTTGCATGCTGTTATAAATTAGATTGCAGTTTCGATTGTTCATTTATACATAGAAACTGAGAATGTATTTACTTTAATATTTCGATCGTTTGTTTATTAAGCATATTGTTGTTTTAGTTTAACTGATTTGTATATTTATTTTCTTATTGGTTTGGTATTATATACAATTTCTGAATACTTCGGTTTGGAGATTGTTTTGCGAGTGTCTCACGAGGCTACTTGTGAGTCCTCCTTATTAAATTGTAAATTGAATTGTAAATATATATGTTATAATAACAAAAAAAAAAACAAAAAACAGTAATATAATTGGAATAGTTACAGATGAGGTAAATTTTTAGTTTGCTTTCCTTATTCAGTTTTTCAAATAGTATATCGTATCGTGATGTAACTTTTTGGCTTTCTTTCGGTCAAATTTTAAACGAATTTTCGAACACACACACACACACACACATATATATATATATATATATATATATACGTATGCATACATATATTCGATAATTTCAGAATCACGCGTCATATTGTACTGCAATTGAAGGCAAAAAATAATATATATATATATATGTATATGTAGTGTCGGTCGTCTTGGTTTTAAATTGCCATCGACACCATTGACAGTTGGGTACGAGCGGCAAGGGGACTCCACTGAACGCGAAACTTCAGGCATATTATTACATAAAAATATATTCAGCTTTGTATGTGTTTGTGTTGTATATATGTTCGAGCGGATGCATGTATGAATAGGATATACATTCGCACATATATATACATAAATATAGTAACAAGGAAAATCGATTAAGGTTATGTTTTATGTTTGTTTTCTTTTTTTTTTTTTCGAATTTCCAATTTCATTTATAGATTCTCCATCTTGGGATTAATTCAGTTATTATCTTCTAATAAATAGAGACGAATTTTTCAAAATGCAATTTTCAACAAGGACACGAAAGTTAATTAAAATTTGTATATTAATGCCGTTAACCCTTTCAGTCATGCGTTATAAAATTTTGACACAAAATTATATATACACGTGTTAATTATACAATACTGTTTCTTAGCTGAATTGTAGATAATTTTAAATGTATTTGTATAAATATTTTTAAAATTGAGACACTTCACATCAACCAGAAGATGAAAAAGTTTGTTAACAATAAAATTTTATGTACCATATAATCGTGATTGAAAGGGTTAGCGCAAACAATTATTTTAGTTGCGTAAGCGAACGGAATATAACTAAGGCAAATTATTAATTGTATATCCAAATCAGCTCGAAAGTATTGATAGTATAATTAAAACCACACGCGCATTGTATATAATTATATAAATAATTATATAAGTATATATACATATGTGTGTACTTAGTTAATTTTTATAACGAATTAATCGTTTTATTATATACTATATATATATATATATATATATAATATAAAATATATCCGGGAACATTATTATTTTTACATTCCTGTGTTTTTGGGTTATATATAAATTTTATATCGCCGATTGTCGATTTTTAAAAAAATATATTTCATTTCACTAATTTTTATTTGTTTACCTAAATTAACCCTTTTATTTTGTTATGTGACCTAATGTACACCTCCTGATTACAAAAAAAAACCAAAAAAAAAAACAGTCCCAGCAACACAAGACCATCGGGAGTGAAAATATAGTGTCACTTCCAACTTGTGGATCATAAACATAACAACACTTTTACCACTTTACTAGGCAAAAATAATGTAAATATACATAAAATACGAGTAAAATTTAATTAAAAACCAAAATAGATAAAATAGATAAGATAACAGAAAATAAAATTAAAATTAATAAAAAATACAAGAAATATACAAATAAGAAACGACGAAGAATGTTTGTGGTAAAATTAATATAATGTACTTAAATATAGAACTCAGAACGATAATCACTTTAATAAGCGATTCATCTAAATTAACGATCATCCCACTGTAATAAAGTATCATTATGATTAAGTGCCATCTCCGTATCGGAGGTAGGCGACTACTTACCTATACATATTTTGTCTTACGGTGTAAGTAGCGTATATCATAATATGGCGTTAGCGTAGATAGACAAATAAACCGGGTAGAACTGATTGTAATCGCTTTGTTGTCACGACATAATGCAAGTCGCGAGTGTTTTTGTATTGTACTAAAATTCTTACTATATATTTATTTATTTATTTAATGAAGCCACACAACAGCTAACAGCCAATTATAGAGTAGGCTTATAAATAAAATAATACAATGAATAATTTTTTTTGAATTATAAAATTAAAAGTAAAAAATAAATAAAATACATTGAACGCATTCACCACGTTTACATTCTTTATTTTTTCTGTCCTACTAATTTTCTGTAGTCTACGCCAACACCAAGTTTCGAAAGCTTCCGTTCTTTTACACATTTGGCGGTTGAACGTCCAAGTTTCTGACCCGTACAGCAGTATGCTCCATGTGTATGTCTGAACAAAGTACTTTCTGGTTTCTAATCTTATGTTTTTCGAAGTTAATAAATATTTCTTCTTATTAAAAGCCTTTTTTTTGCTAACTAATTCTAATTCATATTTCTTTGTCATTCCTTCCATCTTGAGTGATTAGGCTTCCTAGGTAAAACTTCACTCGCTTTAATCGTTTTCCGTTAATTTTTATATTTATTGTGCCTTGTTTTTTATCGCATTTCATGACTAACGTTTTTTCTTCATTTATTGCCATGCTGACAGCTGTTTTACCGATTCTTTCAAGTTCTTTTTCATTTTTTCCGACGATCGCTATGTCATCTGCAAAACGGAACATCAGCTTTTTCGATCCTCCCACTTTAATTCCCCAATTACCCTTTCTCTTTACAGTCTTGCATTATTTTTTCTATATATCATATAACATATATTAAACAGTCCTGGAGTCAAACAGCATCCTTGTCTTACTCCTTTTTCTATTTTTATTTCCGTTTCGTTTTTTTCCGATTCTTATTATTGCTTCTTGAGTTTCGTATAATGTTTTTATTATTATTTGATATTTCCAGTCTACTGATATTTCTTCCATTACCTGCCGTAGAAGTTTCCATTCAACCTTGTCAAAAGCCTTCTCCATGTCGATAAGTGCCAGGTATGTTGATTCGTTCATTTCTAATCTTTTTTCGATTATTTGTCGGATTTATCGCCTCTCTAGTCCCTCGATTCTTCCGAAATCCGTATTGATCATCCTCCAAATTTTCTTCTATTTCGTTGTTAATCCTATTTAATATAATTTTCGTTAATATCTACGAAGCTTGAGGCTTATCGTTCTATGTTCATTTCCTCGTTCCACTTTTCTTTGGTATCATAATCGTAATGCTTTTTTTGAAGTCGTTTGAGATTTGTCCCTTTTCATAAATTTCCCTTATCAAACTGTATAAATGGGTTTTCATATCTATATCTAGATTTATTAATAATTCACTCGGGATGGTTATGCCATCATTCGATTTCTTCTACTAATAGGTTCGTTATCGTTTTCTCCTTTTTTTTGGAATCGGAAAAAGTTTACGACTCTGTATTCTTGGACTTCGTCGGGTATTCGATAAAGTTTCGCACGAGGGCTTGTTTACATAGAATAAAATGACAATTTCCTCTTGAAGTATTCCGCATGTTTGAATAATATCTCAGTGAAAGATTCCTTTTCCGTAAAATAAGGTAATGAAAAAATATATATCCGATAGAAGGATAGGTTCTTCAGGGCATGCTTGAGGGCCGCTATTATACCTCATATGCACTGCTGATATTTCCACTTCGTCGAACGTTGAAAGTGCTACTATTGCGGATGACACGGCCATTCCGTGTTCAGATAACAGTTCGATAATGACAAATACGCATCTACAACTAGCGGTCGACAAATTATCGGACTGTCGAAATAAATGAAAACAAATCGATACACAGAATTTTTACTAATCGCAGACTAAACGACAGTAATGTAATATAGAACGACAATATTATCCCATTAAAAGATGAAGTCAAGTATTTAGGAATGAACTGTGATAATCGCATCGGATAAAAATGCTGAAGTTGCGCCATCACAAAATTGCAAAATAGTGTAGATCATGTTCATCAGTCGGTGCAACAGTGGAAACTTACTATTAACTCAGATAAGTCATCACATATCACGTTCTCCAACAGAAAACCACACAGTAAACGGATGCTAACCGACAGTAAAGCGATTGAAAAGACCAATGAAGTGCAATATCTAGGATAGCTAGGAGTACACCTGGATTAACGACTGACGTGGAGGTCGCGTATATGAAAGAAAACAAAATGAACTCAATACAAGGATGAAACAACTTCACTTGGCTATTATCACTCCGAACTGTCATTGCAGAATCGTCTGTTAATATATAAAATAGTGCTACGTTCAGTATATTATTACGTAACGTAACTCTGCGGTTATACGCAACGACATCGAACAAACTGATTATCCATCGTTATCACAACAGCGTGCTGCGTCTAATTTACCGAATGACACTTGATACGTGTCTAACGAAGTCATACGTCGAAATTTGAAAATCAATCCAGTCGATAAAATTATCCAGATGCTGGCATAAAACCATCTGATGCGGTTATAAAACCAGCCAAGTCAGCTGGTAGTCGAACTTTCACGCATAGAACCGTCGTCAAAACTCAAGCAAAACTAAAATGAAAAACTTAATCCTGTAATCTTGTTGAGGGTATATATCATTGGATAGAGTGGCGTACCCCAGGGGGTATGAGACCCCCCTCGGAAACAATCTGATAATAAGAAAATATATACTAGTTGTTAAATGCAGTTTTGCATTTGTTAAACCTATTTTGTTTTTTTATTTTTATTTATTTTATTTAAATTTCGTCGTTTTTGAAGTAAATAAATAGTTTTGTAATATATTACAAAATAATAATTTCTATATTATAATCGTCTGTTGATTTCATTTTCGTTATATTGATACTGGCTGTCGCTGTTTTATTTTAGCTCGCGTCTAACGAGTATAAAAATAACTCTGGGGATTTGGATTGCTTATTGGGGTTTAACTTACTTGAGTTTCGATTATTTAAAGTTCAATTTAACTTGGCTTTACTGCTATAATTAAGTTTTGTTTGAAGCCCTCTCTTCAACCAAGCACCGATTGGATACCCCCTACACGTGATTTTATATACACTTTACATCACTTATTAGATAGCCTCACTCTTAGATAGTTATATAAATTAGCAAATACAAAAAAAAATTATTTTAGATCCTGATCGTGGCTGTAACTTATCTCGACACTAGTACCAAATATACACGTAGATAATATAAAACGAGACTATATGGAAAAAGATGCCGTTTTCAATAATTTAAAAAACCTTAAAAAATACGATTTAAAGAAGAAAGTTAGTTATTTTAATGTCAATTTTAAAATTAATTGAAATAAAAAACCGTAACATTATACGCTTGTTGATATATAATAATTTCTCGAAATAATAAGCAATTCTTGCTTCGGAACAAAACGAAAATGCTATCTACTATGTACTGTATTATGTGCACCGGCATAACGTTCACTTAGTCTCTAATTATTATCAAAGTTGCGATTAAGCGTTATTTGAAGTCGACTTTTGAACAAAATAAACAATTTAATGACATTTAAGGAAAATTTTTTTCGAAATTCTAATGAATATATATATATATATATATATATATATATATATATATATATATATATATATATATATATATATATATATATATATATATATATATAAATGTGATTTAATTTTTATTATAGAATGTCTTAGTAAAATTAACGAATATAATAAACTCGACGGTACTAATTTCCCTAAATTATGGAAAATATCGAAAGTGTAATCCCTATCCCTAATCCGGGTAAAGAAATTTAAGATGCTAAAAATTTGAGCCGCCCTGTATCATCATTAGTCGATCGAGATAGCAGGAAAAAATCATCTTACGCCTGAATTAAAAATCGCCTCGAAAATAATAATATACTATTACATCAGCAGTGTTCGGAAATAACCTCTCTACCGGGCGTGAATTGCACAGACTTTATTATTGACGGATTTAATAAAAACAAACGCGCGATGTTGAAAAAGCCTTAAATACTCACTTAGGCTTAATATATAAAACTGAAATTCAATTCAATAATTCTCGATCGTGTTCTAGAACTTACTATAAAATATTCGAGTGAAATAACGATCTGGATTATATTAAGTAACAAATTTTACAAAGTAAAATATAAATATATCGTTTACAAATAAAATTAATATTTCGCAGAAATAAAATTATACTTTACAAACGATCGGATTAGAGAAATTTAGGTAATCGCTTTGGCGATTTGGGTTAAATTGTATAGAATTACAACTTCGGATTCGTTTAAATTTCATCTATTCCAAATAGCGACGAAAGTACTACGATGATCGCAGACAATAACGTGGACATTTATTTATGAAAATACGAAATTTTATCGAAACTGTTATCGCTATCGTTACTACTATTACAGTTTTATTTACCGGCAATTTGCGTCTCTTCTTCATATCTCGATCTTTCAAATCTATGGCCATTATATCTGAATTTTTTTTTCAATTCTTGCGGTACGTATCTACTTTTGTACCTTCGTTATTTGGCAAACATATTTGTGCCTCTCCTTCTTTCCCGTGATCATTTTTCCATTTACACCGTTGTTAAATATTCGTTATATGTTAACATAATTTATGTCCTCTCCGACTGCGTCATATTTCGTTTATATATACTTCATTAAGAGCGGAATTTTTCGTTAATGGTCTTCGGCGCATCTGGAGATTTTTTCGGTTTCTTATTCTGTCCATTTGACTTTTTAGCCAATACTGCATTTCGAACGCTTATAATTGTTTTTTCGCATTTATTTATAACTCAACTTTCTGAACCGGTACTATATTTACTTGTACTCGAACGTTAATAATTTTTTTTTTCACAAACACCCTTTTTTTAGAGTATTAGAACTAATAATTAAGTCTATGCTTAAGTATTAAAATTATAATACGGCACTATATGTTTAAAAAATAACGTGATAAACATATAAGACAGGTTTGAAGCTAGCTCCAGTGAGCAAAGCTTCTAATTAACATATATTATTTTGTATATAAGTTATTTCCGAGTACTAGGCTAAATCGTACGGTTTCAGCCGTTTCAAACGGCGAGTGTTAAATTCAATAAATAAATTTGATTTAACTTTATTATTGTATACTTGTGTATTTATGTTTTGTACGCGCTTATACATTCGCATTTCAGATGTTGTAAACAACTTTTTATTATTGCTGTTATTATTATCCGGTCAATTTATAAATTTGCAACTTTTTCACTTGCGCAATAATATATATATTGCAACGCCCACTAAACACAGCGTCTAATAATGCTGGTATGACGTCACATATAATTGTTATTATTATTATTATTAAATTGTTGAAATTAAAAACAATTTAATTATATATATATATATATATATATATTACCGACATTTACGAATTGTCCAGATGGGATGCCACTTGGGCCACGACCGTTAATTAAAAAAAAAAATGAACACAACAAAACAAAACGCATTTTCTATTTTTATTCGAATTTAAAATAAAAAAAAATTAATAGATTACGGATTTTCGAATGCGGGCAATTTTCAAATACTTTTTAAAACTAAAACTGACACTAATTTAAACTGACTTAGAATAAATTTAAACTAACTAAATTGAAACTGAATAATTTAAACTGAATTAAATTAAAACTAACTAAATTAAACTGAATTAAATTAAAACTTAAACTGAATTGAACTAAATTAATTAAACTTAAACTTAAAACTAAAACTGTACTGATTAATTTAAACTGAATAAACTGAATTAATTAAACTGAATAAAAATTAGACTGAACATGTCCTTTTATACTAAAAAATATGCATATACACTCACATATACATATATACACGCCTAATTAGAACTTTCTACATTTTTCTGGAATGATTCGTTTATTATTATTGTATATATTTATGGTACTTCTAGAAAATTCTTTGTACATTTACATATGTGTGAGTGTATTTTTTGATTGGTTTAACATAATTTTTAATATCCAATCATAAACGTGATTTTTCCGGCTCCACGTGGAACATCTCACGTGTAGTAATTATCTTGTCATTTAATATATTATACTATTTGTGTGTGTGTTTCTATTATTAATACATCGATCAGATGATTTTCAATAACCAATCAAAATGTGTTAAATTTCTCCTCATTTTTTTCGTGGGGAAAATTAGGCATGTACTTACACATACATATATGTATATATACACATTCACGTATACTTATTTTGTAACTAGTACGACGAGAAAGCAACTAAAAGGTTAATAAACTTTGTGAATCATCTTAACTTATTATTGACCCTTTTACTAACAATATATACACAATACATGTGTACACACACATATACTCACTCTTATATAATGTTTAGTGTTACTCATTTTTTTAATTCTCAAACTCATCTTATTTATTTATTTATTTAATCCTTAACATGTAACAACATAGTTGTTACAATATATATATATATATATTTTTTTAACAAAACAAAATAAAATCGAAGTTAAGATTTGTTTACAATAAATTTTATTTATAAAACAGATTTTGAAAAATAATTCTTCATCAAAATTTATGTAATTACGTCTGGCTAGTGAAATATGTATATTAAATTTTAAGTTGTCTTTATATACATAATTTTGGTAATTCATATGCAATGTTTATTGTGTATGCTTGAAAATGACGTAATTGTCGAAAAGATTTGCGCAATAAAAAACTTACTAGTGATTAAACTGTGTTATATTTCGTTTGGTTTATAATTTATAAAATCACTACTCTCCAATATATTCAACATATATATATAATATATATATATAAAAAATCAATTGAAAATTAGTTAAATTACTAATATTTATTTTCTTAAGGAAAACACAAAGCTTTTCGGCATTTACGCCATTATCAAGTGAAAAATTTAAAAAATGATAATTTTAAAAATATAAATTAAATATAATTACTTAAAAATCTCTACAGTCGTATATTGATCATAATTGACCGTCGTGACCATTATGTAGCAATCAAATTCCTCCACAGTTGTCGATCATCTGCCGAGTGTACCAAATCTGGTATTGACAGTTTAACACGTCGGCATATTTGTTTCGTCCATCGGGTCATTGGCCGACCTTTTCTTCTATGTCCGTTCATTCTTCCTAGTGTGACTGTCCTGTCTAAGTCTCGTGCACGCATTATATGACCGAAAAATTTGTGCATTTTATCGCGTATGTCTTGTGACAATCGTTTATCTATATTAAGACGCTTAATGATCGAGACGTTCGTTTGTTTATCGTGCTATTTTATACCCAGCATTATGCGCCAGCATTTTATTTCAAATGCGTCAATATATTGCTGATCCGTGGAGTTTATTACCCATGTTTCGGAACCATAGGTAAAGATGGAGAACACCAGGGAACGAACAAGTTGTATTTTTGTAGAATAATTGATATTTCCATCCCGCCAGATACGTTGCAACTTATTCATAGCATTTAGACTCATCGCAGATCGTCTCCTTATTTCTTTGCTTGAGCCTCCTTTATTGTTGATCCGGACACCTAGATATTCAAATTCGTTGACGACTTCATATCCGTGTAATTGTTGTGAAGTATTAGATATGTTTTCATTATTATGATCCACTATCATAATTTTTGTTTTATTTTTTTGTTTATACGCATTCCGAATTCATGACTTACTGTCGTCAGTTTATTTAAAGTTGTACTTAATTCTTCCATAGATGATGCAAAAATTGCCGTGTCATCGGCATATCTCAAATTATTAATTTTTGCTCCACCAATTGAAATACCTCCTTCCTCTGCGGCAAGAGTACGTCGCATTATATATTCAGAGTATATGTTATATAAAAGTGGCGATAGGATACATCCTTGTCTAACACCTTTTGATATTTTGAAAGGTTTAGAGAAATAATTATCTGCTCGTACTGTATTATAATTGTTTTCGTAAAGTGATTTCACTAGCATTATAAGATGATTAGGAACACCCATTTCGGACAAAATTATCCATAGCTTGTCCCATATCACGTTGTCAAAAGCCTTTTTATAGTCTATAAATGCTATATATACAGGCACGTAGTATTCTCTGGCTTTTTCTATAATTTGTTTCATTTTCAAAATCTGATTCCGCGTGCTTTTTCCTGCAACAAAACCGGCTTGTTCTTCAGGAATTTGCCAATTAAGATAAAACTTTAAACGCTCATTTATTACGTGTAATAATATCTTAGAAGCGTGTGGAATGAGGGCGATTGTACGATAGTTATCGCAACTTTTTGTAGACCCTTTTTTATGTATCGGTATTAAAATTGACGTGGTCCACTGACGCGGCCATTCACATGTATTCCATATTTTACAGCATAATTTATATAGGAAATCAAAAGTGACTCCGGATAATATTTTAATTATTTCGGCAGGAATTTTGTCTTCGCCTTCAGCTTTTCCATTTTTTAGCTTGACAATTGCTTGTTTTACTTCATCGCGTAAAGGCATAGGTTCTTGTTCAAATTTATTGTCCTTTATTTGCGTTGAATTTCTATTTGTACTTCTATTTATATCTGTATACAATTTTTGACAGTAATCACGCCGAAATTCCGTTATTTCACGTATGTCTGTTATTAACGACCCGGTGTTGTTTACAATACCCCATGGTTTGGCTTTAAATTCTCTAGTAACTATGCGTATTTTTTTAAACATATCTTTAGTTTCATTCGTTTCCTTGTGAGCTTGTATTTGTTTACATAGATCTCCATAGTATCTATTCTTATCCTTTCTGCATGCACGTTGGATATCTCTGCATAATTGCCTATACTCCACATCATTACCATGGATTTTTGTGTTCCTACGTCTTTCAATTAATTTTATTGTGTCATCAGTTATCCAGTTTTTCCTTTTCCGTATACTCATCGGATTTGATCCATCTTTTTTTGCCCGTTCAATCGCTGAGGTCAGTTTCAGCCAAATATCATTAGGCGATTCATAATTTCGATTATCTTGTTCGATATTGTTATTTACTGCGGAACAGAAAGTATCCGGCTTATTTATTATCGTCCTATATTTATGAGATGTGCATATAATTCTTTTCAATCGCATTATAAATTTCCCTCCTAGTAAGTTGTGGTCAGTTCCACATTCAGCACTAGGATATGTTGTTGCATCCAATAATGATGATTTCCATCTTGATCTCACCAGTATGTAATCTATCTGGTTCCTCGAATTTCCAGATGGCGATTTCCATGTATATAATCGACGTGGATGTTTTTTAAAGCCAGTATTTGTTATATATAGGCTATTTGTAATACAGAATTCTAATAATCGGTTACCCCTTTCATTTCTTTTTCCTAATCCAAATTTACCTATTACGTTACGCAAACTGTTCTCTTTCGCAGTGTCACCGATTTTGGCGTTAAAATCACCTAAAATTAACATAGGTTCTCTTTTACTGATTCTATTTATAATATTTTGTACATCTTCATAAAACAAATTAATTTCATCGTCATGAGCTGATGCAGTCGGTGCATATATTTGTAGTAAGTGTAGAGGCATCGGTTTAGTCAACAGTTTTAAATAAATCATTCTATCATTTATTGCTTCAAATGCCACTACATAATTACTCAGTTTTCTATTAATTAAGAAAGCCACACCCTTTTTGTGTTCTGTTCCGCCTGCATAATAAACTTTATTACCTGACGATGTTAGAAAGTGGCCGTCTCCTTGCCAATTAGTTTCGCTTAAACCAGTTATGCTGATTCCTAGTCTTTCACATTCTCTTTCTATTATAGCTAGTTTCCCTACCTGGTTTAACCCTCTTATATTCCACGTTGCAATGTTTAAAATCTTTTTATCCTTCTTGATTCTTTTAGGTTCAGTCACATATTTTACACTGCAAGTCTGAACCATGACCTTGCAGCGCCGATCGTCACTCGGGTCGCATGACACGGTCGCATATTTCTACTTAAAAATATGTGATGGTAATTGTGAAAATATGATCCAAAACCGATGTCTGCTTCTGTCGGTCTATTTTTTTGATTTGTTGAAATTTAATATCAATATATTTGTTTATTAATTTAGTTTTTTATATTAATTTTTTCTTCAATATTATTTTCCTGATTCTGTAAAAGTTGTATACTGTTGGAATTTTTAATTTTTAATTTATTATTGCGATGTATGATGTCCAAACGTAAAATATAAAATATAAAAATATACAACCACAAAATTTTTAAAAAAAAACACAATTTTACAAATAAAATGAAAATAAATATTAAAAATCTATATATATATACATATCTTCTAAAGAAACATATTATTATTCAGTAGAGATATATTTTATGAAAATAGAATAATTAAAAGGAACTTTACCCGGATATATACATACATAAATACATATATATATATATATATATATATATATATATATATATATATATACACACCGAGAAAAATGGGCGCATAAAAAATGCTAAGGGCGAAACCTTTGAAAACTTTTCAAGGAATTATCAGAAGCCGTTGGAAAATTCGTTTTTCTTAGAAAAATGTAAATTTCCTTTTTATCTCGTAGATTGAAGTTTAGATAAGACCACGCGTATTTCTAAGCAACCGAAAACAGTATTTCACTTCAAGGGACAGCTGTCTGTTAATTCTTTTTTCAACATTACACCATTGCGATATTTCCCGAATTTTTTACAAGTATTTTTCTCTTGTACTTCCTACGATTTTATCGTTTATTCCTTGCTTAATGTATATTACGAATCACATACGTCAGTACTCTTTGACAAGTGTTGAAGTGGTTGTTTCTGTTTTATAATATTCGGGCGAATTTTAGTTAGGTTCCGATAAATTACGTTTTCCTGACGTAGTTTAATGAAAACATCGATTTGATTTTATTAAAAAGAGTTTTCCACGAAATGAGCCTTAAAATAGAGTTGGGAAAAATTGACCGACCGACGTACTAACGGATGTCGAGACGTACGGTGGATCGACGTTGAGGAGGGGGAGACAAGAAAATTTCTCGACGTGAAAATTGCGATTGTTTACGAGGTCGCGTATTTTACGTCTTTTTCATTTTACGAGTTTCGTGAAAATAATCGCATCCGTCTTGAAGAGTGGAGTTTTATAATAATAGATATGAGTGGAATTAGGTATCCGCTATAAAAAAAATAATAACAAATTTGTATATATATATATATATATATATAATAATTTGAACTATATTGCTGCGACTAGACTTTGTATCGCGGTTTATATTCAATATATATTTATATATATATTATAGTGTAACGGATCTCAAACTATTATACCTCCCTTCGTGGTGGAAGCCAATTTATAATAATTATGTGTTTACTGGGTATTTATGTACTAATTTAATGATACGTGGTCGCCTTTATCATCAATAATTTAATTATACATATATATATATATGTTTTTTCCGGAGACGAATTTATAATGAATTAATCGATGTAATAGAAACATTTATAGTATTCTAATTTAAAAAAATTTAATTTTGATGATATTCAGAATTAAGTACTGTAGCGGCATAACCGCCACAAATTAAATATTAAAGTAATTAATTATATTAATATCGGTAAGCAATTAATTATATTAAAGTCGATAAGCGAACTATCGATACGAACCGTAGTAGTCTCAGGACGAAGTAAACAATGTTAGTCGTCAATCTGACGTTTCCCGAGTATGCACGCGCATCGCGGTCTCTCTTTTCTTCCGTTCGTATGTATGCACGTTATAATCGTTTATTTTTATAGTTTTGGTTATTATTAAAGAGTTTGGTTAAAAATTAGTTCTCATTTTTAATTCCTGGTGGTTGTTAAATGTTAGAGTCATTGAAGGTAATACGAATTACAACAGTGGCACAGGAAGTGCAACAGTACAAAGCAGCACCGCTGAAATTGCCATATTAATATAAATTTACGATTTGTTGGCTACGCTTTTATTAATATAAGATTGAATACATAAAAAAAAAAAAAAAAAACAAATTATACGACACTATATATATATATATATATATACATATATATATATATATATATACATAGAAAAACAACATGCACAAAGCTTACGTAAAATGATTCTAAAATATATTAATATATTTAATATAAATAAGAGTTGCATAAACTGCGGAGTATACCGCAGACAGGAACCGTGCTAACGCCGGAGGACGGAGGCGTATCCTATCCGCTATATTTTAATTCCTGTATCGTTCGGATTTCTACAGTACTTGTTAATAATATACGTTTACCGAATAAATGACAGTATTTATTTTTATTTATGTTATTTTATTATTCGCATCGTTATTTTATTTTCATTTTATTATGGACTAGAATAGCACATAGACTAGGCACATTTTTTTTCGCAAGTATTTTTTAAATTTATAATATGACTAGAAATTTAATATTTTTTATTTCAATTATTTTCCATTTTTACTTATTTTAAACGTTGCACAGTTATTATTTACGACTGAGAGAACATCAAAAATGAAGAAAGCGAATTTTATATATATATATATATATATATATATATATATATATATATATATATATTTAAATATGTATGACCAAATTTTAACGTTCGCCTCACTGTCTACGTTAACGAGTAACGTGTTACCGACGGCTTATTCAATTATAACGCGATTATGTTACCAAGACGAATAACGTACAACCGACCAGGTTGACGCACGTTGGTAACGATATTTTCGAAATTCCGTAGTAACATACTAACAATGGAGACGTATATGCGTTACCTTATTTATTGTTATCATTATTCGGCTGTCAGGTTTTTTATTGGTCGATGATAGGTAATAAACCCAGAAGTAGCAATACGTTTTACTACTATGTACTATATATATATATTATATATATGTATATTATATATATATATAACGTGTATATATGTGTATATATCGCGTATGTATCGGAGAAAAGCTTTACGCTTTTCCTATTTTATTATTCCGATATTTATATAGAACTTAGCTTGTTTTATAAAAACCTTCGTACGCTACTTGAAAATGATTTTAGAAAATGAACGTAAAAATGCTCATCGTTATTGGCCGATACGAAAATATTAGTAATAATCGATGATGGAATCATCCGAACGAAAAATAACCGATTTTCGGTTTTTGAAAAAACTATTCCTATCCAATTTTTACTATCTGTAATCAGTATCATCCGATGGCTTTAAACCGATGATGAATAATCATAAACAGACAACTATCGAATATCGAATGTAATTATCCGAGAAACGTTACCGATAGTGATGAGAAAAATCGGATATTTAAAAAAACACGAATAACGGGTAACTGGATCAGATGATTTTCATCCGATACTGAATACTATCTGTTTTCTTCTGTTTTATTGTACAGTGTTGTCTGTTTTATAAAACGTGTATGAACGTTTCATGTTTCAAGTTGTGTATATTCCCAGTTTGTTTTTCGTTGTATTTTATTATTAAAATTTTTATATCAAATATTTTTTACGCCTCTAATAATTGTTTTTATTAAAATTATCTAGGGTAAATACACTAAATACGAAACGGATTCAACACCTTTTTGTCGTTAATCAAAAACGACACTTTTTAAAATTCATTCTCTACATAATATCGGTTGATTAAAAATATAATCATTAATTTGAATGATTTTAATTCGTAAACTAACTTTGCGACTTAAATAATTAATCATCCGAATGAAATCATTCAAATACATATACATATTTAATAGTTGCGGCAAATATACAATTAACTTCGTGAAAATATTGACACGATTCTAAATCTAAATAAAAAGGTGGTAATAACAACATATAATAACCTAAAAATTAAAAAATTAAAAAAAAAAAAAATACAAAGTACATATAGAAATCAGTAAACTCGCGTTTCAGATAATTTCATTCGATATTCGATAATTATCCATCGTTATCTGTAGTTTATTATCTATTTATAAACATCCGATACTGATTACAGTTTTATTACTCGGTAATTCATCGTTATTCGTTATTCATTATCTATAACCATACCGGTTACAGATAGTTTTTAAAAAAACCGAATAATCGGTTATTTTTTATTCAGATGAACCCATCACTGATTATTTCACTACGTACTTTGGTTTTTTTTTTCAGTTTTTTGTTTTTTTTTATAGATTACTGTGCGTTCATTTTTATTCAGATTTAGAAATTTTGAATGATTTGATTCGGGGTGATTCATTATTTAAGTAGCAAAACGGGTTTAGGAATTAGAAATAAAATCATAGAACGAATGAATAATTTTCGCTATACTAATCGATATATAGAAAATGAATTTTAAAATGCGTTATTCACACGACAAAATGGTATAGAAAACAAATCTCGAAATTCGTATCGTGTTTAAGTATATTCACCTTACATAATTTTGAACACTTATTAAGAACAATCTAATTAGAGACATAAAAAGTATCTGAAATATTTCATAATAAAATACAAAAAGATAAAACCTAAATACACGCAACAGAAAAGATGTAATATACGTTTTATAAAAAAGAGACACAGCGCTGTAGAAACAGAAGAGAACCGAAGAAGAAGAAGGAGCTTTATGTCATTAAGATAAATACGTAACAAGGGGTTCATAAAGTTAAGCACGTTATACCTTAACAGTTTAAATAGTATTACTAAATATATAGATTAACGAGACAAATGTTGCGCTACAGGAAAAAAATAACAAAAGAAAACCCTGCCAGGGAATAAATAAAATATGGTAAAAGAAAAACAAAAATATATGAAGTACATATGACACACACATACATATACACACGTACATACCAGTGGCGGCCAGTCTTAAAACCAGGGGTTGCACAGTTTCTCTCCTAATTCTCTTTATATTAACATATGATTACTGATCACGAACCTATACCTAATTATCTTCTCCAGTAATAGTTCCAGTATCATATTACGTAATATTCAGATTATTCTTACTAAAACCTAACAAGTATTACATACGCTCTTAGTGTTTCATTCAAAATCTAAACATATTAAGGGGAATCTAATATCTAAACCACTTAAATTTGCCACTGCTTTAAGATCAGTTCAGTGCAAGAAATAATACGTACACATAAAATAAATACGCTTCAGTCTGCAGTAAAATTAAGTAATAAAATTTTAAATTAATTATATATTTTAAAAAAAATCAATCTTACACCATTTAAATGCAAAAAATCCATACGTCTTTGCTTTTGGGAAACAAATTTTTCTACTACTCTCTCATCAAAATTTACCATATCCGTAATTAGGTTCTTCTCTATCGATATAGCTAAAGCTGATAATCTTTCTGTCGACATTGTATTTCTCTTAAAAAGGTGTTAATCCGTTTTAAAGTGGAAAAACATCGCTCCGCTTCCACAGAAGCTCATTGGAATTGTCAAAATAATATTAAGTAATTTTAAACATTCGTTGAATGTTTTCTGTAAACTGTTCATATCCGGACAGAAATCTAAATTCTTCAGCGATATATATATATAGCACACAGTTCATTCTTGAGTTGTGCTTCATCTAAAAATGGATACAATTTGCACGTTGATTTCAAAATTTCATTTGGAAATTGGGTAGCATACTGTTGAAACATTTCTGGTAAAAATACAGACGAGGCTAAAGTAAACCTGTCCTTTATTTGGGAAATTATGACATCACAGACTTTGCTTCTCTTTTATATCCGGCGTAGTCAATTTTCCTTCGCTAGATGACTCGCTTTGTGAAACATCAAAGTCTGTAACAATACTATCCCTAATTTTATTTATATTTGCCTCAAATAATGTAATCGCTTTTCTTGATAAGGCAACATTAACATCCCTACTTTGCAACTGTTCAAATAAAATTTCAACATAAGACACGATTTTACCAAAAAGCGATAACCAAAATGCAAAACTGTAACTTACAAGGATTTTCAAATGACCACATTTTTAATATTATCTGATTTTAGAATTGTTTTCGTACATTGTATAAAAATATCTTTTCTCCTATTAAAAATTGTATTAACACTTCGATAAGCGAAATTCCATCTTGTTGTATTAGCGTGCGGTAGACGTTTTTTAACTACTTCTTCAAGCACTGCAGTTCTTTGCGGACTGCCGGAAAAAAAGGTACATATCGCTTGCAAACTTGAAAAAAAAACTCGAACATTTCTATTTATCGATGTAGCCTTCGTAAGAACTAAATTCATTTGATGGGCATATGCACAAACTCAGCGCATGAATATGTTTCTTTAATTATGGCTTGTACACCATGACTCCGGCCAGCCATGACAGATGCTCCATCATAAGTTTGAGCGGTTAGTTTTTTAGGATTTTTGGTAAGTTTATGTTTTTCTAATTCATTTCATAGACAAGAAGCTAAAGTTTGTGCATCATGGTTTTAATGAAACTCCAAAATCTTTCCAGTGGTTTTCCATTTTTCATGTACCGGTAAACAATAGCCATTTGTAGTTGATTTGAAACATCGGTGTGGTTTCATCTGCGATTATAGACAAAAATTCACAATCTGTATCTGTTCGATTATTTCATCTTGACAAGCATCCAACATTATTTGTAATAATTCATTTTGTATGGTTTTAGATGTACCTTTAAAAACAGTGGCATTTTCAAGATGTTTTTTTAATGCCATATCTAACTCGGAACTAAAATTAATCAAACCTTTAAATATTCCAGCATTACAAGATGAATCGCTTTCATCATGACCTCTTAGAGCTAATTCAAAAACACCGCAAAACCGAATGCAATTTATTAGTATGTTTAATAACGATTATGTCTAACTTTTTCATTATGTTCGAACAATTTCTGACGAAAAGCAGTATCCAATTTTTCAGCTACGTTGACATTATCGAAAAGAGACAATTTTAGAACATTATATTTATGTGAATCTTAGACTTCTCGTGAGTTTTAATACGAATTGTTAAATGATGAACATCTTTATAGCCTAACTTAGTCCATACATCATCACCCGCAAAGAGTAAACATGGAAAACAAAATAGTAATAACCATTCACAATTATTATAAATTTCTTTTTTAAATAACCGTTTAAATTTTCTCTTACCGCCAGCAACTGTTTGAATTATATTTAAGTCAGTAACTGGCCGTCCTAGTTTTATTATTTCTTTCTTCTCTGAATATGATAGTCCATTAAAGGGATTTGAAAAAATATTTTCGACACTGTTCATTATATCGGAAGATTATATATAAAGACCGCGAAAGTTAAAACGTGATAAAATAATAAAACAACAAAAAAAACAAAGATACCGATCGAAACTACCGATGATATAAAACACGTGATATTAAGCAAGAGTAAAATAATCACCATCATTTGAAAGAGAAAAACGTGTTAATTTACCGGTGTGCAATGTCCGGGACAAGTTGTTATTCCATATGCGTTCGTAGAATGCCTGAGAGCCGGTACAAGTATTTTATACACGAACACATTGTCGCATTAAACGTAACACACGCAGCCAATCTAGCTTTCATGGCCACCCAATTGTACAGCCTATGAGATTTTCGGTTTACCACACCGGAATCGTTAATATAACTGCTTATGGAAGACCGTAGTCTAACATTTCTGGAACAGTTTCACCATTCAAAACTGTCGATGTGAAAAGTTAGTACTCGAAGTGCAAACCGAGTCATCTACTAACAACGATTTTTATTTGAATAGGCGCTTCAGAGTAAAATATGAAGAAGCGAATTCAAATTTTCAATTGATACGTGCTGGTGTACCACAAGGAAGTGTCCTTGGTCCTGTGTTGTACACACTATATACAGCGGACATTCCGACCACAGATGGGATTTTTACTAATACTTATGCAGATGATACTGTCATCATGGTAACCAGAGACACCCAAATAGAGGCAATAGATGTACTTCAAAGACACCTTGACAAGATAGTTAGGTGGATGCAAGATTGGAAAATCAAGTTAAGCGAACAAAAATCCATCCATGTTGTATTCACGCTTCGACCTGTCGACGTGAATCATAATATATACATAAATAATGTTCAAGTACCTCTTGCTAGTTCAGCAAGGTATTTGGGCATTCATCTTGATTCACGATTAACATGGAAAACACATGTCAAGCAAAAGAAACATCAGTTACAGCTCAAAATGAATCAGACGCACTGGTTAATTGGTAGAAAGTCACCTTTAAATTTGTACAGCAAGAGGTTACTTTATCAAAACGACCCATCTGGACATATGGAATTCAAGTATGGGGCTGTGCTTCTGCTTCCAGCAGAGCCATCATTCAGCGTCAGCAGAATAAAATTCTTCGGACGCTGGTTAACGCACGATGGTTCCGGCGGAACGCTAATATTCATTGTGATCTGAAGATTCAACAGGTTGATGACGTCGTTCACAACTTTGCAGTCAAACATGAACAGAGACTGCATGGTCACACAAATAAAGAAGCTATTCGATTACTGGATACTTCAAATGATGTGAGACGCCTTAAGCGGATACATCCAGTAGACCTAGTTCATAGATAAATGATAATTATAGTTTTATTGAACACGATTTTCATAATTAATATTTAGTTGGTATTAGTGGAAACTGATCACTGGATCAGCATACACAACATGTTAAACGATCAAAGTCACTAATTATTTAACCTATAGGTTAAGATTGTAGTAAAGGCAGTATTTATAAAAAAAAAAAAAAAAATGATTTTTATCACTACAAAGATACATGTTCTCCGTTAAACCCTGTTTGTATCGTTATTCAGTTCTACCGTCGGTGCATTTCATCGATCGGATTTGGAATACTTCTCACGTTATTTACATTTTCAAACAGACAACATTCTTTTTTAACCATGATGAAAAATTTATTTATATAAATAATTGTTGTAAAGCAAAAATCAATTCATATTTTAATAATTTGTTTTATATTATTTGTTTGCACAAACCTGCAACAGTGGGAGAAACCGCCCCTGGTACATACGCATGAACACACACAATATTAACCCTAGAATCAGATGAATATCTTCCGAATAATCGTCGGATTTTTTTTGCATCATCTAGTTATCCATTATTCATTTTTGTTTTTAATATTCGATTTTTCTCATCGCTAGTAATAACGGTAAAAATATATATATATATATATTCTTCTTCTTCATTTGCCATTATCAGTCCGCATCTGGACGAAGGCCTCACCCATCTTTTCCTAAACGTCGCGATATTCAGCTTCATACCGCCAATTTGACCCTCAGGTTTCCACGATGTTGACGCACTTATGCAGCGGTTTTCGACTCTAGTCACACGTCCACACCATCTCCATTTACTATGTTTAATAATACTTATTACATCTTTAACTTTTGTTGTTTTTCGTATGCGCTTTGTCGTCCATTTGTCCATCAGCATAGACCTTTCCATTTTTCGCTGATTAACTTTTATTTTTTGTTTATTTTTTTTTTTTTTTTGTTAATATCCATGTTTCACTAGCATATGTTAAAACTGACATTACACACTGATCGCACGCCTTTTCAGGCTTAATTTTAACTTCCTTAAGTATGCTTCTAAGCTTTAAGAATGCCATCCGTGCTAATTGTATTCTTCCGGATATTTCACTTTCTATTGTTTACTTTAATTAATTATCCTAAATAGATGAAGTGATCAACCATTTCCACATTTTGTGTGTTTATATTTATATCCTTGAATTTATCTCTTACAAGTTCATTGCACATATATTTAGTTTTATTTATATCGATTTTAAGCCCTATTTGTGCGCATTTATCGTTGACTGTCTGTATCATTTCTTGTAATTTTTCCAGGCTATTTGCAAATAATACAATGTCATCCGCGTATAGAAGGCTTGTTAAATTTTGTTTCCGACCTGTATACCTGCAGTTCCCCATTTAATCGTTCCGATGATGTTTCGAAGTGCATCTGTGAACAGTTTCAAGGACAATCTCCCTGTCTTATTCCTTTTTTTAATTGAATGTTTGATTGTAATCGTAGCTGTTGCCTTCTTGCATATATATTTAATTATTCGTATGTATACGTTGCTAATTTAATGCCTGCATTATTGCTATGGTTTACAGGCAATTAAATGCCTTTACAAAATCCACAAAAGCCATGCACATCGGAATATACTCGTTTGTTTTTTCGATTATTTGTCTAACAACGTATATATATGATCTATCGTACTCCTGCCTTTTCTACATCCCTCTGTTTATCTGGTTGGCTAGAGCATCAAGTTGTTCAGTTACCCTAATCGTAATTATTTTCGTAAATAGCTTATAGATATTCGAGAGAAGACTAATTGGTCGATAATTCTGTATTTCTTCTTTATCGCCTTTTATATATATATTTATATTTATATATATATATATATTTATATATATATATATATATATATATATCGGTATAATAACTCCATCTTCTCCCGAGGCTTTGTTGTTCTTTTGAGTCTTTATTGCTCTTTCCAATTCGTGTTCTGCGATCGATGGAATCAAACTATCGGAAATGGCCTCTTCTTCCTCTATTTCAATCACATATTATTATAAAAATTCGGTAATAATACGTTGATGGCTATGACGCGAGTTTATATTTTTATTGGCTAGTTGGTGAAAATTTTCACATTATCACTGCACGGTTTTTTCTCTTTGTACTCGGTGGTAATAGCGTAAGAATAGTGTTCATTTTATTCTGCAACACTTCGAAATAGGACTTTATAAAACAACGTGTTCGTTTTGCCGGTAGAATAGTTTCATTTGTGCAACCTATTATCCAGTTGTCCGATGCAGTCTGACGAAAATCGTGTTAATATTATTTTCCACGGAACAATAGGACCCTAACTGTCGTGAGTATAATAAGTGTGTGCATGCTAAGCGTGCTCATTTTTATTTTATTTGTTATTTTTTCGCTTAAAACGAATAATAAATGAATATATTCATTCACGCATAAATGAACATTATAGCAGTTGAATAGTTTTTCGTACATTATGTTTATTCATCGTCGGTAATATTTCTAATCACTGTGACTAAACAGTATGGTGTTTTTTTTTTTTTAATGTAGCTTCAAGAAAGGACAGCTACTTCCTTTCTGCAATCTTAAACTTTAGTTTAAATAAGCAGCAATTACGATTATTCAACATGTGTAGAGATTTAGCCCGATGGTTAAGCTCTGTTACGTATATTACTTAGTAACAACCAAGTCAGTAGGTTTGAAACGTTTAATCTTTCTTAAGTCACGATCTGTGGGCAAAAGTGCCAAGCCATCAGGATTTGGATGATGATGAAGTCTTCTGTGGTGTGTTGGTCAGCATAATCCTGTATTACTTCGTTGACCCATTTGATCTGCAAATCTGCACGGAGTGCATCATTTCGCTGGAACCAGCGAGCATTGGTAATTAGTCGAAGAAACTTATTCCGAGCTGTCTGGATTATTTTACGATTCGAATCTTTAGTACATCCCCATATTTGTATCTCATATATCCATATAGGACTTATGATGGTGTTATATATTAACAATTTAATATATAGCTTCGTTTTAGAGTGTCGTCCAACGAGTGAGTACATTTAGTGTATTTTTTATCTTATTTGGACAGCTTTATGATCAATATGCTAATTTCTTGTTCAGATGAATTCCTAAGTATTTCGCAGAATTTGTAACTGGAACTTGCTGATTGTTTATATGGACCGTATAACAAGGATCACGATTGTATTGTTGTATGTAAATACCTTTTCATCGAAACAAGTAATCGATATATATATATATATATCACAATACCATATGCGCGTTAGTAATAATACTAATAAATAAATAAATCTTTTGTGAAATAATTAAAATACAGTCAATAAACATAATTTATACAAATATATATCGTGTACCGAAACTTGCTTCACCACGATAGCTTGCAAGATTAAAATTAATTTAATTAAGGTTAGTCACAAAGAAAAAATGTACAACTAAGGCAAGAGAAAAAAAGGCAGAAAAAAACGCAAACAAAGCGAGTATTAGATTACGTTCAAACTAACGATTTAATATTTAAAAATAATTTCATATAACATCGCACTAGTATAATTCGAGTAATATTAATTTAATAAACGAATAGCTCATTTTAACGTTTAATACGTCTATTATCATAATAAACATTTAGAATCGTAATTACCTATTAACGAGATAAACTAAATGCATACGGCAGTCGTCGAAAAATTCACGTGATATGTTATAGAATGTATATTTAATTTCAGAATATCACGTGTATAATGTATTGTAGTATAACGGGGAGCATTTATCGTATGCATCTGTTCTGAATGAGCTGCAATTTATTATAACTAGCGTTCGATATTGAACACCGAATATACCCGACGTATTATAGTGTTCTAATAAATGATAAGTTTATTGCGCGTATTCAAGGAATGATTTTCTATTCATCGTGGGATATATGGAACAAATGGATTTATTCGCCTTTAATATAGTTAATGCATTTAGTGTGAAGTTAAGTTTATTGTCGAAAACAACAGATAACGAATCTGACCTGGTTTCTTTTTTTTTACATATGAGGATACTATTACAGCCTACCCTACTTGATACAGTTAATACTGTTTCCCGACGCGGTCAAATTATTCGGCAATTTTGATCGTCTGCGTATAAAGAAAATTGCTTCGGTTTTCGATGGATACTGATTTGCCACTTATTTATAATATCTGAGAATACGTGATATGCCGATTTGAAATCTCTTCCAGATGGTGGTAGCTGGTCTGAAAATAGTCGCATTGTTTGCATAGACTGCCATTTGTTGCTTTCGGCACTTCCGGAAAACTATACAAGTATCATATGAAAAGAAACGGTCTCAACGCACTTCCTTGCAGAGTAGCCCCTAAACATGTTTTAATTGAAGATACCGAATCGCCGACAGTTAGATAAAAAAATTCTATCGCGTAAATAACTACTAATTAATTTAATTTAATTTAATTTAATTTAATTTAAAGGACGAAATTAACATTTAATAATTTTGCATAAAATGCCCGCGTGCCCGTGTAGTATCGAATGCTTTAGCAGCGTCAAAGAGCACCGTACCGGTGTGTTTATTACGATTAAAATTATGTCTCATAAACACGGCTATCCTGCATATTTGATAAGTCGTACAAAAATGTAGACGAAAATCAAAACTGTACATAGGGAATAATATTGTTAGCATGAGAGTGTTTCCTTAACTCGAAGAAAATATTATCTTCCGTATTCAGCTTCGATAAAAACGAATTAAATTTATAGTTCCTACGTTTGTTTAATGTCGAATGCTCGACTGTCAACTCGACCGGTCGGGGGTTCTCGAAAACCAACAAGCTGCATAGAAAGTTTTTATCATTATTTAATTGTTAATTATCACGGAGAACGCAAATCCGTAAAACGTCATATGCGCGCGCATCTGCGTCGCATATAAATAGCGCCTCGAATGCTAGCTCAGTTTGTACGTAAAAAGAAACGCACAAATAGCTGACGTTCGGCAACGAACAATACGACGACCATAATGATGATGTTTGTTTAAGAACAACCTGAACGATTGACTCTATGATCGTAGCACTGGACTGAGAAAAAAAACATACTCAGCACCTATATGTATTGGTAGGCGAATTTGCGACGACAATGGGCCGCCGCCCGGTGTACGGCATCGTGTGCTGAAATGATGGCTAGGAATTCAAGCAAAGGTGATCTTTTTGCTCATATAGCTCCAGTATCGAGAAAAGAAACGATTCAAATAGCTAGTCACGATGTTCGGCAACGAACAATACGACGACGATAATGATGACGTTTGTTTAAAAACAACCTCAACGATCGACTCCATCTCTGGACTGAATCAAGAACATACTCAGCACCTATATGTATTGGTAGGCGAATTTGCGATGTACGACATCGTGTGGTGAAATGATGGCTAGGAATCCAAGGAAAGGTGATCTTTGTGTTCAGTTTAGAGAAAAAAAAAATGATCAACAGCTGTTACTTCGGAATTTATGGCCTCTATGTGTTTTAATGCAGACACGGAATCTGAGCGAATTACATAATTATTCCGTGTGAAATCAGCTATTTGGTGTATACATTGAAAAATCGCCACTAGCTCAGCCGAAAAGACTGACAGCATTATCGGAAGATTGAAGGAATGGATTTTATTTCGAATAGGAATTTGTATATTTATTTGATAATCCACATTTATTTATAATTATTTTATTAATTATATATTGTTATCTTAAAAATTTTTAAATTAATTTTTTTTTTATTTAATTTAATTACGCTCTTGTTGTTGACGCATCTCTGTATACCATGCAGTACGTCACCAAAGAGATATTTTAAAAATTGCAGCCAATTACTGATTTGACAATAATCATAAATCGTCTAAATTTTAACCGAATCTAAACGGTACGGAATTAAATTTATTCGGATATCGTCTAAAAAGTAACACGAAACCGGTATATAAATAAAATAAAATAAACGCTAAATCGAAATAAATTAATCTAAACTAATCATCGAAATATATCGCAATCTCCCGTTTTAGGTCACTGATAAAATCAATAACGAAGCTGTAGATGCGGGTAGAGGACTGCGCTTTACTCTGATTTTTAATTCTTCGAAATTCTACACATTCAACACGTATCTTAAGAGCAGATGTTACTTCAAGTAATGATGTTAAATCGAAAATTCGAATTTAATCTAACTTTTAGTCTGTATATAAATAATGTCTATTTATAAATATAATACTTCGAAACAAGCAAATGCCAAAATCTGAAAAGGAAATTACCTAATCAATGTGTACTGTACTTATATACGATGCAGAAACATGGCCATATAAAAAACCGAACACGCAGAAAATAAGAAAGTTCCAAACGGCACATGAGAGAATGCTGCTCAACGTCAGATTATCGGATCGGTACAGGAACGCACAGATACGTTAACTAAAGAAGTTATATGACGCAGTGGAATTGCTGAAATAAAGTGGAATTAGGTTGGCCACGTAGCCTGAAGAGATGAGACGGTCGAAGCGGGTTATACACAATGGTGCCCGATAAACAAGAAAAAAGAAACCGGATTAAACCGAGGGCACGCGACACGATGATATATCAAAAGTAGCCGGGAAGAAATGATTCATGGAAAAAATGTTGGAAAGCCCTCATGCGGGAGTAGATAGATAAAGGCATATCGCGACATATATATGTATAATTAAACTCGGGAACATACGAGAAATAATTACGTGAAAATTTTATCGTATATTCGATAAATAAAACATAGGTTGGCTTTTTTTTAAAAAAAAATAATAAAAAATGGGTGATAAAAAATCTGATAAAAGGTTATTAATTGTAGTCCCCTATTTAAAAAAAAAAAAAATAAAGTTTAAAAAACTATTATTTGCAAGTGCAATTAACAAGGGTTCGAGGTAATAAATTATGCTACGTTTAACCCGGCCTTTTTTTAACTAGTATTTTCTTAAGAGTTAACTCTGTGGCTTTATTATTAACTACGAAGTAAAACGACCTAAGTGTAGTAAAAATCACGCATTCGAACCGTGTGGAGTTAGGTAATAATAGATTCGTTTTAAAGTAACTTTAGGCAGGAGTGTATGACGTATACATTTTATAAATATGTATATATATATATATGTATACGTATTTATTATTTTATATAGGCCAAGACCTTGGTATAATTCTTGGAGAGCGAATATTGCCCTCAAATTTTCTTTGAGAAGAAAGAAAGAATATAACAACCTACTATTTTCATAAATAAACAACGGGCAAGGTTTCTTACGTTCCTTTCAGATGCGATTATGACGTTTTTCCTTCCATTCGGACACCGTGAAAAAAAAAATAAAACTGTATATAGTTCTGTTTACAACGTGCCGTATCTAGGTTTGACGTTTAACTTGGAAAACATGCCGTATGTAGGTTTTAAGGGATTTCTTTTGTAGAAATTCATAAATGGAGAGTTTATTAGCGCGACAACGAAAAAAGTTAAATGACTAAATTTCTAATGACCATAACTAACTAATTATTAGCAAGACCGTTTGTTTAAAAAATAAAAACGACTAATTTAGTTATACTTTATTTCATCATTAGTACAATGTAAACACGAATGAAAATATCGTTAAATAATAATAAGTTATAATAACGATAATGTGATTACTTAATAACCGAATAATAATGGAACCTACTAACGGATATTAGTCGAAATGCGAATTTACGTCGTCCGATTTATAAAAGTTATTAAATATTCTAAAGTACATCATACACTTTTTTTTAGCTATATAATGTACCAGCGGCACACCTACGAAGGGGTTACCGGGCTTAAGCCCCCACCCCTAGAGGGCTTAGAAAAGTGTAAAATACATATCAGGAAGGCGCGTAGCTTGTAAGCACCAAATAATTTCGCAGCTAAAATAATAGTTGAAACAGAAGAGAATGTGAAAGAGTTCGCGTTATTACTAATAAAACCTCATCTTGGGGAGGGTGCAAAACAGCCTAGATTGCGAAATGTACTGTTAGAAAATTACATTCTGTCTACTCGTGACATTCAAAATTCAGCTGACTGTGGAACATAAAGAAAAAAAATGACCGTTTGTTAGGCCGTTGGGCATTCGAATCTGACCACCCAGGTCATTGACCAGTGTTTTTTTTTTTTTTATTACTTGATTTACTTGTTTCGTTTTTGTTCGTGATCGTTTATAGTTTTTTTGTCCATCGAATTTTGTTACACATTCGGCTGTGTATATTTTATTCATTTTTATTACGAATTTTTTTTAATTTATTTTTTTAATTGAAATGTGATATATACAAATTATACTTACACGCAGACAAAATAACATCTTTACAGGATTCATAAATACATGTAAATATCGTATATAAAGAATTCAATTGCTTAAATCAATAAACAAATTAAAAAAATATATTTTTTCAACTGTTTTATTCGGTTATTTTGGAAAAACTAAATTATTCGGTTATTTAAAAAAACCGGATTAGTCGTTAGTTATAATTCGGTTGTGCCCTATATTATATATATATATATATATATATATATATATATATATATATATATATGTGTGTGTATACTTGTACAACGTTGGGTGTATGTACTAATACAATTAAGTTTAAATTTTCTCAATTTTGCTGTAAAAATAAAAAAATTATGTAGATGTTGTGTGATTGTAAAAATAAAATACAGTATATGTATATATATATATACATATATATATATATATGTATGTATGTATGTGTGGATGTGTGTGCGTGATGTCTCGATGTAACTCATATTGGTGATACTTTTTTTTATCATATGTAAATTATGTCGAACTTTACATTTCTACAAAAATTTTCGTCGTTATAAAACTTATAATTTTAGTATATCATTAATATTATTATTACTAATAACTCATTTAAGCACTCTCGTTAACAGGAGTCCAATTCGTTCGCGTTCTCGTACGCTCGATTTTACAATTATAATATGAAAAATTGATAAAATGTAAGATCTTATATTACGTAAATAAACGAAATTGACCAAAGACAGTTTTTGTATTTCGGGAAGGTTTATCTACCGAACACGCGGTAAATTACGTCGCTTATAAAATCAGAGAAGGATTAAATAATAATAAATGTGTTTTAGCCGTTGGTATAGACATAAATGGGCTTTTGATAACTGTTGGCACCCTGCCCTTTTCAAAAATCTGAAAGACCTTCTTATTGAAGATGAAATCTTGCTTAACGTCTTATACCATTATTTAAACGGGAGACAAGTAAAACTCAGTGTTGGAAATATCTCAGTTCAAAAAAACACGTGTATGGGCTGTCCGCGAGGAAATGTATTAGGCCCGTTATTATGGCTTATACACTATTTAACGGCGCCCTAAAACTACCATATAATAATGAACGAGTCGATTTATGTGCTTACGCGGATGACTTAATATTCATAATTAGGGGGGAAACACCAAAAACGAAGTAGAACAAACTGCCAATAACACACTGTGTATGCTTGAAAGCCGGCTAAATGACGTCAAATTAGAACTCTCTGTAGAGAAATGCTTTGTGTCATTTTTCACCAAATCGTTAAAAATGAAAAGGAATAATATTCAAAGGCGCACAGTTAAATGTTGTAGAACATTTCAAATATCTGGGAGTAATACTCGGCAAGAAATTATCGTTTAAATTTCATATAGATTCGATCATTTCAAAAATGGACACTAAGTATTATCGAATGTTAAAAGCATGTCGGAATAAATCGGGATTTGATTTCGATTATAGGATAGTCTTATATAAATCATTGGTTGATAATACAATGTCATATTGTAGCTCAGTATTTACTGAAATGCTGAAAGTTAAATGTGTTAGGAAAAAAATTATCTCGGTACAAAGAAAATTCCTAATTAATGCGTACAGAGCCTATAGTTTCACATAGTGCCATAGTTACAATAGCGGGTGTCCCTTCATTAGACCTACTCGTCTTAAGCGGAGGAATTATGTTCGCCATAAAAAACCATCACACATTCCCGTACATAAACAGAGCGCTGCTTGATTAAACTAATCTCTTAATACCAACAAGCAACCCCACTTAGTCACACCAAAATTTGTGCGCGTCAACTCAAAAATAATATAAGAAAATATATTCTAGAAACGTAGCGAAACAGATGAGGTTTGCCGGGACGCCAAATTTACGCTTTGATAAGAGACGTAAGATAATCCTCGAGCCAAATTTTTACACATCGCAGTTATTAACAGGACACGGCAAACTCGCCGAATACCTTCATAGATTTGGTCTAGAGAACGATGATAAATATGCCCCTGCGGCCAAGTAGAAACAGCGCGGCACATACTATTTGATTGTCCGCTGTATAACAAGGAAAGGAAGTTCGATGAAACAAATTTTAATCTGAAAAACAAGTCCGTAGCAAATAATTTCGAAATTTTCGCATTCCAAGTATTACATTCCAGATTTCAAAAATAACTGATCATAAATAAATTTTTCGCGTAGTCGTGCGTTGCGTTGCGTTCGTTCAGTTTTATTGCTTTTCGCGTAGTCGTGCGTTGCGTTGCGTTCTTATCGTTCTTCCAATAGATCCGTAAGTTAGTACTATAGTAGTAGTTTATATCTAAAATCAAACAATATAAGTGCACGTGCACCGGTTTTCGTTGCCTCGTCATGAATCCTCGCCAACACGGTGGAGACAAGAGGAACGTACATCAACTAATAATACAGATACCGCTACACCAACTACCCGCACAGCTATCAACAATCCTGTATTATCCGTAAACAGAGATAACGGTGAGACAGTTATCAACAATCCCGTATTATCCGAAAACAAAGATAACGGTGAGTTCGTTCCTTTTCGTATGTTAGATAGTAACACATTACATCACACACACGGAATTAATGAATCGACGGTAAATAAAAATATTGTCCATACAAATATATTATCGCCTACATCAATGTATATAGATGATGACCATTCTTATAATTGTAATAATAACGAAGTACCCTGGCAAGTAGTACCACATAAATTCCAAAGAAAACGAAATTCTGCTGATAGTGATGAACACAAAACAATTGCAATACAGTGCAAAAACAGATTTGCTCCTTTACGTAATGAAGAAGGCAGTGCAGCGGCCCAGTATAAAAACCTAACTGAAATAAATACAAATGAAACATCCTCGAAACCTCCTCCTATATACATTTAGGTGAACTGTTCAGACTATAAACTTATATTATTGGCCTTAATAAAACTACGCGCATCCAAGTAGATAGGATCCACCATAAGTTCTTCAAGTTGTATTGGAAGCGTATTCCTTGTCGATAACACAAATAAAGCTGTTTCTATTTTTGTATTTTGGGCAGGACCACATCTGATGTTCAATGCTATCTTCGATATTGCATATCTCACAAACTCCCATTCATCCCCAATTTGGCAAGATGACTAGGTGAACAGTTATGACCACTACTTAGTCTGACAAACACAGATACAAAATCTTTATGGAGAGGATCTCCATGTTTAAACCAGGGCTCTTTTGGAATTGTCTTTTGGATAGTGGCGTATTTTTTACCTTTCAACAAGCTTTGAAATTCAAAATACGATTGAAAAGAACGGTACAACATTTAAGCTGCGGTATTAACTGTGTCCATTGTAGTTTAACGTGCTTCTCAATAGCTGGAAAATTAGATCTGATCGACTAATCGCATCCGCTACCTCATTTCCACGGACACCACAGTGGGCAGGGACCCACTTAAACTTCACCTTAGTTCGACGCTTGTGAAGTTGCCAAACCCACTGTCTTATTGATATCTCTAATATACTCATTGAAAATTCCGGGAGTCTAGATAGTTTTAAAAGAACACTTATAGAGTCAGTAAGTATTAATATTTTTTTTTTTTTATATAATCTAATAAAAGAAACAGCCTCGTATATATGGCATACATTTCCATAAAAAATGACGAACTTGCATATGCGGAACAACTTAGATATGTTTCTACTGTGGTAAAAAAAAGCGGCTGTATATCTGTTTTTAGAATGTTCGATAGAGCCATCGGTGTAAATAATTTCATAATCGCTGTACTCCTTCTCCAATACTGACTCGACAATGGAATTGTTAACGCCATTTGGTAGACTTTTCGATGTATTTAAAAAACTAGTATCTACCTGTAATCTAGACTGTAGTATCTGGAAGGAAGTCTTATAGAAGGGATCTAAAGACGTCTGTACTAAACTTATCTCGTGTAGTTTGTTACGACTATGAACGAGCGGAGGTAAATTTTTATCAAGCCAATATTTATTATTGCGTGCTTTGTACATATGAGTAAGTTGTTTGTTGATTATGTGAGGGAAACGCTGCCTGACTCTAAGGTAAAATTTGTCGGATATAAATTGCTGTCTTAGCGAAAAAGGAGGCTCCGCAGATTCTGCCTGTAAGATATTAATGGGAGTGGAGCACTTGGCGCCCAGGCATAAGCGAAGGGCAACATTCTGTATCAACTGTAATTTTTTTAACTGTGTTTTATTATAAGTAATGAACGGCGCAATATAATCTATATGGGATCTGATGAGTGATTTATAGATCTGAAGACCTACTACTGGATGGGCAACCCACTTCATTCCGATAATGGCTCGTAATGTATTAAGTGCTTTGTTACACTTTTGTAACAAAAATCTGGTCTCTTCATTCCATGACATTTTAGGGTCAAACATTACCCCCAGATATTTGACGGACTGCTCAAAGACAATAGACTTTTTGTTAATGCGCAGTAGTGGTGATGTACGGAAGAATTTTCTTGTGAACAGGATACCACGAGTCTTCTTCACATTAATATTCAATTGTAAAGTAACTAGAAGACTTTGCAATTTATTTAGCGCTATCTGTAATTTTTGAATTGCTAAGTCTATAAAAGCTGCTGCTCCACTTATCATCAGATCATCTGCATACTGAAATATCACTATCGATTTATTTTGAATTTGTTCTATAGATTTCGTATAAATTGTGTATAATAACTCCCTTGTGCTAAACCTTTGCCAGAATAAACCGAGGCATATTTTACTGTTAACTTTCTACCATAAAAATAGTTAAATATCCATGTACAAATATTTTGGTTAGCCCCACGCGAGGTCTACAGTTGCATGCGAGGTGCATTCCTCGCTAATAAATGTGTATCCCACTCCGACGGATGTATCAAATTATAAAAAGAGAACTTTAGCTGACCATGAAAAGTTGAATACAATCACTAACGTGTGGAAACCAACTGAAAGTTTTAATTTTCCTACTAAACTGTATGGGAAACAACCCGAAATTTTAACTGCTGATGATAGCGTTTATTGCTTGTACTGTTTACTTTTTACCCCTTCGACCGTTGGCTTCACGACAAAATAAAATACTGGAAGTCTTGTAAAGAATTGCTGAACATGATGCATATTATTATTTTTATAAAAATCCATTTATTGATGCGAGTAACTTTAAAGATATAATGGCTGGAAAAGCTCAGCCTATCCACCGATCTATTGACAAAGGAAGATGCAAGCTCTGGAAAACCGGGAAAAATCAAAGTAATTGTGGATATCGTCATTTTATGTGGGAGCCAGGGAATTGCTTTGCGTCGGCATCGCGATTATGGTGAATTCGATTTAGAGAATCCGATATTAGAAAACGAAGGTAATTTTAGAGCGTTGCTAAGAGCACAACTACAAGCTGAAGAGATAGCGTATTGAAGGAGAATTTTAAAAGTTGCGAAAAAAATACATTAGCTGGAAAATACAGAACCAAATTATCTCAGCATGCGTCATAGTCATAAAACAAAAAATTGCTGCAGAAATCAGAGAAGCGGAGTTTAATTCCGTATTAGCTGATATTTCAAAAAACCGAACCGGCGTTCAAGCGATTATATCAGAACGATATCCTTTGGCAATAGTACATTGTATGTCACATCCCTTAAACTTGGCAATTTCACATTCAGTAGATATTGCTCCCATTAGGAATTGTTTTGGAGTGGTACAGAAAGTAGCTGCTTTCTTTAACTTACCTAAGCGCTTCAAAGTATTCATGAAACACGCGACGGCGTCCTTTTCAACGACTCGCCGAAGGCGACTGAAGGACTGTGCCCAACAAGATGGATGAAGAGACATAATGCCGTTACAATTTTTTTTAGAATTATTCCGTACCATTCTGCACTCGAAGAGATATTATACTGGAATGATAGAAGTACATCAATCGATGCAGCTACCTTAAGCAATTCCATTCAGCGAGATGAATTTATTATATGTTTACTTTGCGCTGAAAAAATACTGAGTTACACTTTGCCTTTTGAAAGGTTGCGAAAGAAGGACTTTGATTTGGCAGGAACTGTAGATTTGACAAAATTCGTCATAAAACTAATTCCAGAAAAGCGAGAAAATGCTGATTTCTATTTTCATGCAATATTCGAAGCAGCCCAAAAGATTGCTGTCACCTTGAACATTACAATAGCAATACCTCGAATAGCTTCAAAACAAACAGCAAGAAGCAACGTTGAATCTGAAACTCCGGAAAATACTATCGATGCTGTGCTTATATACCATGGGTAGAAAAATTTATCGAACAGCTGAATTAAAGGTTTTTGAAAGACATACTCTTCAGTTTTCCTGCTTGTTACCAACCGGAGAAGTAATTACTGAGTAAAGGAAGACCCAGTTCTTACAGCTATGCGAATTTTATTCAAGTGACTCGCCTTTGGCAACAAATTCAGTAGTTAGCTCGCAAATTGAATTGCGGTACTTAATATTCGACAAAGCTCCAAAAAAGGCGGATATTGCTTCGAGTATGTGTGATGATGAAACCACCTTCATTTACGTTTGCATTTTTCTGAAGATATTATGTACTTTACCTGTCACAACAAGTTCTGGCGAAAGATCGTTTTCAACACTCAGGCATCTAAAAAGTTATTTAAGGAGCACCACAGATGAGGATCGCTTGAACGGATGGGCTCTATTAAATATACGTTGCGAAATAAGTTTCAGTACAGATGAAATTATCGATATTTTAGCAAGATATCCTAGGCGTGTAGACTTCGTTTTGTAAACCTTAATTTAGAATTTTATAAATATAAAATTTAATTCTACCCAACCGTTATTAGTGTTAAACTTTATTTAAACAGACATACTCTGATCTTATTTATACACCACGCTTCAAATCCGTTTTCAACACTTCCAGACCGTCGACATATTCTGATTAAGCATACAGTCTAAAAATAATTTTTTCTTTTTTTTTTTGGTGTTTGAGCCCACCCCAGAAACAAATCCTGGGTGCGCCACTGTCTACAATAGATATTTATTAATTAATTTTTCGAAGTCTATATTTCCGAACTGCTGTTGTAAACGTTCTTGATAAATTATCGAACACACTTCTTGCGCAAAAAGCTAAAAGAGATATATCCGCGAAAAGAGATACGCTTATCAACATCGTCCAGCTTCATCGGTTCTTATTTTTACCGATTCCAAAAAAGTTGTTTAACCGCTCTAAAATCTGTTTTAATTGCCGGGCATCGCCTTATTTATATAGAATTCTGGTTTCCTCGCTGTTACGATATTTCTATTACGTTCTTCAGAATTCCTGGACATTCTGGTATATTTGGCGATACCGTTGCTGATGCCGAAGTCAGGTCCTCCATATACACCTTTAACAGATCTTTTAAATTTGATCATATAAAATATTGGACTAATATTTAGTCTAATCCTTTATCTGGATCCATATTACACAGATCAATTCAACCTCTAATACCCATAAAATCTTGATTTAGTCACATAAACGTACCAAGTAATGTGCGTCGACGTTTCGTTAATACCTTATGTAGATTACGATTATCGTCCCTATACCAAAATATAATCTCATAAATTCTCCTTTTTGCCCTCATCCTTCCGACGACAACAAAATAGCAAATGCGGATCGTGTATTTTTTGGAATGTTCTTACTTACTAATCTTTATTATATAATCAAATTATATCTCTCGAAGTATCATCGCCAGTAAATATGTCTTACCTATTTACCATTAAATACATTCGTATATGTATAAAATTATATCGCGTCGACTAATGTTCAATATATCCGTTTACACAATTCTGTATTCAGCTGGATGAAAAAATCCTCAATCTGTAAGTAGTTTTCGAATAATGTTATTTCGTAAAGTTGCCGCCTAATTAATCGTACTAGAGGCGATAAAGACGCGAACAGCGCGACAATCTTTACAAGGTGAGTGAGTGAGTGAAAATCGATAGA
This sequence comes from Coronaproctus castanopsis, assembly GCA_032883995.1. Lineage (NCBI taxonomy): Eukaryota > Metazoa > Arthropoda > Insecta > Hemiptera > Monophlebidae > Coronaproctus > Coronaproctus castanopsis. Next base: position 8,501,983 of record CM065054.1, read on the forward strand.
TCGTTATGTCGACATTTCATTTGTATCTTAGCAATGTTATTCGGTAAAACTAGATAAATTTATATCCCGTTCAAATTCTAATATAAAATTTACGATCGAAAAAACAAAATTAAAAAAAAAATGAATTTTATTTTGAACGTGTTAATTATTTTATTTTATTTTTTTTCTAAACCGTACGTAAAAATAATTCACGTGTTTGCAAAAAGCTGAATGTGTACCCTCCTCGGTGTCGTGGAAATTATTTGGTGTAAAAATTCGGCCGTGTACGCAAAAGAAACGAATTATTAATAGAGTCTTATAATAGCTAAAAAATAACAAAAAAAAAATTTGATAAATAAACTTTTTAAAAAAAAGGTATAAAAAATATTTTTTTTTTTTACAATTCTAATACTCGGTCTAATACTTCATTGAATGCAGGTAAGGAATTTCTAATATTAAATTAAATTTAATTCAATTCATTTACATTTACATATTTACCAGAAACAAGTTAATAATAGAATATATACAAATGCGCATTTTCTGCTTGAACAACGGACAATAAATTCGCACATGACCGATTCGATTGTCTGAAATTATTACATAGTCACCAGACAAAAATAAATTACTGGAAACGAATTATCCATATGTTTTACAAACTAGGACATAAAAATAAAAACGAACCACTCTGCGCAGAAGGTAAATAATATATAAAACAAAAAGAAATATAATCATATTTCATTTTAATCATATATACACAAATATATATATATATATATATATATATATATATATATATATATCTGCACACATTTTTACTCGTACAACGCAGCAACTACGCCTGCACATCATACATCCCATCATACAGACGTGGCGACACATATATGTAAACCGTACTCATTCATAAGTATAATTTTCACGGTTATCTCGTACTAATAATGTAACATATTAACGGTGTTATTTGTAGTTTTTCAGAATGATTTTCAATAGAGTTGGCAAAAGACTAAACAATATCTACCAACTCCCATATATAAATGACGACTGTGTATTCAACATGGATGCTTCGTAAATTTTTGCACTGTGGCGAATTCAACCGTGCACATCCTACTCTTCGACTTCTTCGTCAAATATAAATAACGGTTAGTATCAGAAAAGAAAAAAAAGAATGAAAAAACAGCATAAATGATTATAAATTAATTTCCAATTGTTTCAGTCAGACCATAGCGTCGTTTTTTACACATATTTTCAACAAAACTGACCTGAAGAGAGGATGGGCATTCTTCAACAAGGTGTTGTGCCGTTTTGGTGTGGATTTCCGCAACAGCAGTTCTCCATGAGGCCTCACTTACGCATCGTATAATCACGTCTGCCGTGTTGTCGCATATTCTGTTTAACAACTTCCATTCCCATCTTAGTAGACACATGGAAGGGTGCTCTTTCTGCGAATCTTCTATTAATCAGGAATTTCTTATATTGTTTACGTATAGCTTCCACGCTAGTTTCCATTTTTCTGGGTTTCAAAAATCTTCGTGTGTCTGTATTACGAGTCCAGGAAAATTTTCTCGATTTTAAACGTTAAAGGGCGTGCAGCGTTTGTTTCTGTTAGGTAGTAAAACTAGTTGCCGCTAGACTGCGTGCAAAAGCTTCATTCGAGACTACATAAACTTTTTTAGTGTGAACACTATTGCACCATATAGAAGAGCAATATTCGGCAGCTGAGAACATTAACGGTAGGATGTGAGTTTGTAACACTCTTGACCTTCGATCGCAGTATTAGCTGGTTAATCTTTTTATTAGATTTACTCTGATTTTTTAGGAATGATTCATGCGCACAGTCTATATATTATAGTGAAAGGTTTACGGAACTTGATGAACAAGAATTGGGGGCGGAAAAGGCGGAAATTTTACTCTTTTCTGTAGATATCCAATATTCATTCCAAGATGCTTAATTTTTTGCTTAGATCTTTCGGTGAGATAAATTATGATTTATATATATCTATATATATCTCTCGCTCTCTCTCGCTCTCTCTCTCTCTCTCTATATATATATATATATATATATACATATATATATATATATATATATATATATATATATATAGAGAGAGAGAGAGAGAGATATAGATATAAGTAGTAAGGAGGCATACTGAACACACTTCTGTCAACTTTACCTTATATTTAAACTCTGTCAACTTTACCTTATATTTAAACTCTGTCAACTTTACCTTATATTTAAACTCTGTCAACTTTACCTTATATTTAAACTCTGTCAACTTTACCTTTATAAAATCCAAAAGGCAAAACTCAAGGTTAAAATTTTTAAGGGTAATTAAACAAATTAAAAAAAAATACTTTTTTAAAAAGTTAGATTAAAAAATTGCCAATACTTTTTTAAAAAATCAGTTATGTTAAAAAATTGCAAAAACATTTCTTAAAAACAAAATTGCATAAAAATAAAATAGCGTTAAAAAATTGTCAATACTTGTTTATGTTCGATTAACTGTATTTCCAAATGTTAAATAATCGTTTTGGTCAAATCCTAGCGCCCCCAAAAATGTAAATTCAATATTGAAATTTCAAAAAGGGAAACCGAGGGGTTCAAAATTTTTATCAAAAATAGATGTTAAAAAATTGTGGCAAGATAATTTTAGTCGATAAATTGTTATAACATTTAAAAAATTAGATTGTAGCTAAAAAAAATTTGTTAAAAAAAAAGAATATTTTTGTATTATAAAAAAGATAATGGATAATAAAACTTCTAACATTGATTTTGATATTTTTATGGAAGCTACTAATCAAATAAGATCTTTTAAGGAACTAGAAACTGGTTCTTATTAAAATTATAAGATTATTTATTAAAACAACAAAGTTTGGTCCTACTGTGATTGTTGTTATAAAATATCAGGATGAAATTGTGTCTGTTTATTTACCAAAACATATTTCAGATCATTTATTAAAATATGTTGAACAAAATCCAACAAAACATCCACGCGAAATAATTTATAAGGGTATGAAAGGAAAAGCTTTTGATGTACAGTTTTCTCAAAATTAAATTCAATCATCGTTATTTTTTAATAGTTTATAAAACTATCAAAATGTAAAACCCCTCAATTCAATTTTTAAATATAAGGTCAAGTTGACAGAAGTGTACCCAATATGTCCACTTACTACTTTAATCTTCATTATCGGAATTTCTCTCTAAAGCAGCAGCTTCTTCAAAAATATCAAATTCATTATCGGAATTTCTCTCTAAATTAGCAGCTTCTTCAAAAATATCAAACATATTTTCATCTTTTTCAGGTAAAATTCGTTTTTTATCATAATCCATTTTAAATTCTTTTTCCATAATTTTATTTTCTACTATATTAACATACCCCCACGGAAGTGTGTCTATAATTCCATCTTTTTCAGGTAAAATTCGATTTTTATCATAATCCATTTTAAATTCTTTTTCCATAATTTTATTTACGAGCGTTTTGTGTTTAGAATCTCTTGTAATTATATTATATTTTAACTTTACTTTATTTACTTTTTTATCGACAATATTTGTCATTACTTTTGTATTTAATATTTCTGAATTTTCGTAATTTAATGGAAATCCTTTAATTTTCATTGTAATTTTTCCTTGTTTTGTAATTAATGCATAACTTTTTGGTCCTGTACTTATCCATTCAGCGCCATAATCATCCTTATCTAGTTCATCAGTCCATTCACCAAGCATGCATCCAGTTTTAACTGTGTTTTTTTCATCGTCAATATATACAACAGAATCTGTATCATAATATACAACATTTTTTCCCAATTTATCTAACATTTCGTATAATCTTAATCTAGCGTTAGATGTTGTAAAAGCTGCAATAAAAATATTTGTTGAAGTACTGTTTTCGATAAATTCGTCTTTAAATTTATAAGACACTTGAATCATATTTTCATTAATGAAAATAATATTGCTAATTTCTATTTTATCATCTAATATTATTTTGTACCATTGTTTAGGATCATTTACGTATTCTGTTTGTGTTGAATTTTGTCTTTGACCGAATTTCCCCCACAAAGAATTGAGACATAATTTAGCAACAGCTCGTCTTCCAGGATTTGGTTTAATATTTTTTATACCTAAATCTATATCCATTATTTCCTTTACAGTTTTTACGTATTCTTCAACAGTTTTAAAGTCATTTAGCCAAGGACTTGTTTCTAATTTTATTTTCATAAAATCCTTGACATAACCTTTAAATAAATTATTACTTTTTTCCTTTAAATCCCAAACTTCGTAAATATTTAAAATGCAATAACCTTTTTCTAAAGCTTTGTTTATTTCGTCTGTTGTCCAAGTATCTATTAAACAGCGTTCTTCATCAGTATGATTACATTCTACACATTTTTCGACAAAACATTTTTTACACAAAGTAAACATTAATTTTTCGTCTTTAATGGGTAATACAGGGTGGTATAAATTTTTTGGCGGTAATATTTTACATTTAATTAATCCATACCAATTCGGATCAAATTTTTTGGGTTTATAAATTTTTATCGGATGCCCAACAGGATAATAATCGTCATACATCACAGTTGGATAAAGGCTGCAAACATCGATATATATTGTAATTTTTTACCCGATACTTTTAATTTAATCGCGTTTGTTTTTCCGCCATAAAAAGCATCACGAGGGTTTAACGGTTCAATAATTGTAATATTTTCTCTTAAAGCTTCTTTGTAATTTTTTGATTTTTTCCATTGACATTCAAATATTTCTACCAAATTATATTCTTTATCTTTTAGTAGTTTGCTTCTCTCTCTAGTTTCGTCATATAAATCACCCATAGTTTTTCGTGTTACATTATTTATCGTACTTTCTTTGTAACATATTGGGCAACCGTGCCAAAAACAACCGTGGTACTGATAAATTGTTTTCGTTACACTATCAAATCCATCTACTTTTGCACCATAAATATACATTTCACCGCCGTTTAAAGCGTGTTGTACATTTCTAAATGTATTTAACCACGCAATTGAATCTTTACTATACATTTCTTTTTTAGATTGTTTTCTAATACCGATTGTATTCTCTTGTAAATATTTTGACCTGTAAATACTCATACAAGTGCTTGCAATTGTAATGTACTGAAAAGGATCGATATTTACAATTTCTAGAAATTGTTTTCTGAACTCTATACAACTTCTACGTAAAATATCTACATCGGATTTACAATATTCTACAAGTTCTTTTTGAAAATCGAATACATAATTTTCGTTAATCTTTTCAGAATACCATTTAAGAAAAACCTTTCTACGGTTAATTTTCATCGTATTTATACCGTAGAATTTTTTATCAGGAATTGGCCCTTTATAATTTTGATTTTCTTTTGTGTTAAATAAATGGGGGAAATAACCTTTTTTCACAAGTCAAATATCTTTGGAAAATCAGAAAGCGGCGATGCAATAAAACTGATGCTATCTATAAATTAAATTCTTGCAACTTCTAAAAACATTATTTTTCCACCACTGTAAATTGTGTAAGGTTTCAGAGAATTTTCAACACAATATTTTAAGATAAATTGCAAGTCGTACGCTTTTGCGTTACGAGCAATTGCTGTATAACCTCTGTGTTCTTTAGAAATCAACCATCCGCAAAATTCATCGTTTGTTTAAAAAACTGAAAGTTTCACCGTTAAAATATTGCGCGATAATTAAATTAGCTTCGTGAGTTCCTGTCTCTTGATTTGCTTCATAATCGTAATAAATATACTTTTCGGAATAGTTACATTTTTGGACTTTTTTGTCCGCATTTCCATTACATAAACAAGGAATATCGCAAATTCCACCTTTTTGTTTTATTTTTTGCATACAACATTTGTGTTTAATTATTTCAACGTTTTCACCACAATTTTTACATACTTTATAGCCACATTTGTGTTCATCATTTCTTTTACATATATTTTTACATTTCAAACATTTATATATTTCTTTGCAGACTTTCTCATGATTTTCGTAACATTCTTGATTGTAACAATATCTGTTACAATTTTCGCAATAAATTTTATTTTTTTCACAGTGTTCTTTCATCATACATAATTCGCATAACCTCACTTTTACATTTGTGCGAATTTTTATTTTGATACGGTTTGTCGCATTTTTTACAATAAGAAGACTTTGCGTAAAATGCTGTCATACTATTTATTACGTCAAAGTGATTTCTATTTTTATATAGATAAATTTTTGGTTCATTTCTTCACCCGAATATATTATAGTGTTAAAATTTTCGCTACAAATAACTTTAATTTGAATATTTAATAAATTTTCGGCATCTTTTATATTTTCAAATGTAAACCCTCCGTCATTGCAAAATCCTATTTCTTGACATAACTTTCGCGCTAAATCTGCCTGTATTTTTCTCCCCATTCTAATTTATTTTATTTCTGATTTATCTAATTTTCTGTCAAAAATGGTGTTCGTATGATATATCAAAGCTGTAATTATTGCTCTAGGACAACATAAATTATCGACATTTTGTATTTGTGTTATACATCTTTTTGTTCGTATATCTTTAGCGAGATTAATTATTTTTTTAGTGTAACCTTTTCCTCTAGGTATATTAATTACTTGAAAATTAAACGTTGTTTTATTTATGTCAACTTCTTCATCAGATGTTAAAATTTTTTCTATTTGATTTAACAGAGTTGTCGCATTTACATCTTTTTGAAATCCTGTAGATATTGCTGTTGTTTTAAATTTCTCATTTAAAGCGATTATATTCATTTTGTCTCCTTCTTTGAAATCGGATTTTTGTTTAACAATATGAATTAATTTTTCTATCATTTTTCTGAAATTAATCATCATTTTTATAGCATTATTTATTTTTCCAGTTTTTCTTAAATAGTTTAGCTTTACTGTATAATCTATAATCCATGTTAAAAATTTTTCGCTATATTTAGATTTTCCTTGAATAATAGAAAAGGATTCATTTTTTTGTTGTTTTTTCTGTTTAAAAACACGCATATCTTTGAACGGAAATATATCAATAAGCTTTTGCTGTTTAATTTCTGTGTGTAATTTTGATTTCTGATGTCTCGTCCAATTATTCTGCAAAATATTTTTGTTACATTTTTCGCAAAATTGATATTTCTTTTCCTTTTCAAAATAAGTACTTTTAATCGGAAATATATTTCCAAGTTTTTGCTGTTTAATTCCTGTGTGCAGATCTGTTTTTTGATGCCGCGCCCAATTTTTATAATTAATTTCTTTATCGCATTTCTCGCAATACTTCTTTTCTAAATTCTAATTTCTATTCATCTTTATATTAGCAAAAGATAAATTTTTTTCTATAATCATCTTCAATATATAAATTTATTTCTTTAACTTAAGGATCAATAAAAGCCCTAAGATTTATTACGAATAAAATCAAATAATACATATTTTGCCGCTAATGTGTGAGCATCGAATTTTTCACAATGTTTTTTTGCCCTCATTTTTCTCTCGACTCCTGTGTGTTTTTTTGCCTTTAAATGTCGCGCCCAATTTTTACACGGAAATTCTTTATCACATTTCTCGCAATACTTTTTTTCTATTTTTTTAATTCCTGCATGTAAATTCGATTTTTTATGTCTTGATCAATAATGCCGTAAAATATTTTTATCGCATCTTTTGCAATACTTTTTTTCTGAATTGTAGTTTTTTCTTATTTTATTTTCAGTATTCATGTTTATATTAGAAAAAATAAAATTTTTAAATATACTTCTTTTCTTTCAAAATAATAATATTATGAACCTGGTGTCGCCTTTAATTAACAGTGTTTTAACAGTGCTTCTTTCAATTCATTTCTCGCCTCTGTTTTTCCTTGTCTATTAACGATAATTTTAAATTATTATTGATTTCTACTTTTTTATTATATTCGTTTAAAATATCGGTTTTTAATTTTTCGTTATTTTTTACTTCTTGTTCAATATCGTCAAATTCACTGTCAGTAATTTCGCCATCTTTAATCGCTTTAGCGTATTTTTCCTCTATTGAATTTATTTTAGTGCGTGCTAATAATTCGATTGCAGCGTGTTTATTAATTTTTTCTGTACAAAATTTGCGTGTTCCTCTTACTAATATTGACAAAGTTGTAAATCCAACGCAAATTGGTGTACTTAAGGGGATCAAGACGGGGACAAAAACAGAAGTTGTCAAAGTTCCGATATCCGACAAAATAAGTACATATTCTGTTCCATACATAATTTTGGCTATTTTTAAGTATTTCTTTTTTTGTTGAAATCTATTTTTCATTTCTTTTTGTAAATAATCATAATGCATCATTATGTGGTTAATTTTATAATTGCTGGAGTTAAATTCAGGCGCCGATATTTTCGGATATAAAGCCTGAAAAAATAAAGATTCTGGTGCCGAAGGCTCGTGATCCATTTTCGTTTATTACAAAAAAAAAATAATAATTTTTAGAAAATTGTTTTTTGAAGTTCTTGTCTGTAAAAACTACCGATAATTTCCTCTTTATTTAAATCCTGAATTTTATAAGTTATAGGCGATGTAAACAGAATTTTTTTAATTACGAATATTTCTTTGGACCAATTATTTTTATATTTATTTTGAAAGGTTTTTTTTATTTACACTAATTCTTACACGATCTCCAACCTGAAATATCGGTATTTCTTTTTTAATAGGTAAAACTGTGTAAATTTCGTTTTCATTACTTTTGTTAACTTCACACGGCCTCATTTGAATTGTTCTGTGAAAATCGTGATAATTATATTCATTTACCAAATTTTGTAATATATTTATCCGCTTAAAATTTTGTTGACATTCAAAGAGAACTTTCATTTTTCTGGCTAAAGTTCCGTTAAATCTTTCTATTATCGAAGATTTTTCAGCATTTTCAGTGTGATATAATTTTATGCTATATTTTTGTAATATTGAAGAAAATATTTTATTCCTGAATTCTAGACCTTTATCGGTGTGTAAAAGTTTTGGAGTATCATGTTTTACTTTTCTCACTTTTTCTACGATATTTTCAAAAGCTTTTGTCACAGAAATTCCGTCTTTTTTCTTTAGAGCTTCTGACCAAACAAATTTCGAAAAAGTATCGATAACATTTAGTATATATTTATATCCTTTATTTTCTGTTTCATAATTCGACATAATTACTAAATCTGCTGCCCATAAATCGTCAATTCCATATGTTACAATGTGTCTTTTTGCAAATTTTTTTCTAACATTTTTATGCAATTCTTTCGCTTCTTGAAGATTCATTTTTATATATAGGTTCGGATGAAATTAATCCGAGATATATAATATTATTTGATGATGCCATATTTAGTATATTTCCGTTTTCATCGGTAATATGAACAATAATTGTGTCAATTTTTTCGATATGATTTTTAATAATAATCTGTGAAACTTTTTCCGATATTTTTCCTCCATAAATTATTTCAGGAAAAAATGTATTTAATATCGGCTTCTTCGTGAGAATGAGGATTAGATGAATGATTTCTGGTTCGATAATGTTACAGTGAATTTCTATTGCATCTAACGGTCTTCATTTTGGAAAACTAGACGCACTATATAATGTGTTAGGTTCTAAATTAACGTGATTTTCAAATCCTAAAAATTCACCTAACGTACCTAAATTAATTTTTACAGGAGAAAATATTCGAATTTTGTTACTAATTTTATCACTTTTTAATCCAAAATTTTCAGTCAAAAAATTAACGTTTATTTTTTCATTATCATATTGAGATTTTAGTTGCGTTAATTTTAACTGTATTATTTCCTCTATATCTGATAACGAATAAAACCGCTTCGGAAAATTAACTCCGTATGTTTCTGTTAATATGTTTAATTCTACGTATAAATTACGCGGAATATTAGGAATATAATTATCACCGTAAAAAGCGACTAATCCTAATTTGTAATTTTTCTCTTTATCTAAATGTAAAGGATTTTCAAGACGAAGTGTTAAAGTTGATCTATCACCGTTTAATTTAAAAAGTTGCATTTTATATTTTATAAATATAAATATATTTATAAAAATGGAAGTTATCGTATTTGACAAAAAATTAAATAACAATAAAAATAACAGAACTATTCAACCTGTTATTAGAGGCATTTTTATAGGTTCTAGTGGTTGTAGAAAAACAACGTTATTACTAAATTTTATATACCGAAATTGGTTAGAATTTGAAAATCTCTATATATTCAGTAAAACATTAGAACAACCGGCGTATCAAAAATTACAGGTACGAAAATGTTGAAAAAAAAGTTGGCGAACAAATTGCATATTTTTGCGATAATTACGATGATTTAATTTCTGTAGATAAATGTTTACCAAATTCTCTCGTTATTTTTGACGATTGTATTATGGAAAAAAATCAGAGAATAATTAAAGAATACTTTACAAGTGGAAGACATAAAAATATATCTTGTATTTATATTACACAATGCTATACTTTGGTTAATTTGCAAACAATTCGTAGTAACGCTAATTTTCTGTGTATTTTTAAACAAAATGACCATTATTTGAGAAAAATATATAAAGACAATGTAATGGGGGATATGTCTTACGATAAATTTTGTAAAATTTGTAACCAATGTTGGGAAAAAGATTTTGGTTTTATTACGATAGATTTAACTAAAAAACGAGATTTTGGGAGATATAAAAATCAATTTAAAATGATAGAACAATTTGATGAACGTTCACCAACGTTAAAGAAACGTAAAATGAACGTAAAACGATGTTCAACGAAGGTTTAAGGGGATGTTTAACTAATAAAATTTTTATATTTGTTATATATAAATGGAAAAAATAACTGTTGAAAAAGCAATTAAATTAAGTAAACTTGAAAAACAATTAAAACAAAAATTTCTACAAGCCCGTAGAGGCAAGGAAAATATTGAAAAGGTAAGAGAAGAGGAATTTAAACCGATTATAAATGCTGTTAATAAATTAAACGAAAACAAAATTTTACCTGTAATTGTGCCTTCTTACATTGATCAATCTCCCGTTGAAAATCGTATGATTCAAGATGAAAAAAATATTGTTCTAGGAAAAATAACAACGGAATTTTTACCTGATGCTAAAGATTCTACTTTTGGTATATATTATGACAAAAAAAAAAAAAAAAAAAAATTATATGATAGGAAAGGAAATAGTTACTTTAGATAACAACGACATTATTGTAGCAGGAAAAACGTACGAAGGAACTGAAGGATTATGGACATTATTAACGTTAAAGCCATCGGAAAAACCTGATCCTAATTCTTTCACATCGGAAGATTATGCAAATTATGAGGAAATTTTGTTAACGACAGATTGCATATACCATAATAATGATAAAAATAGCAATAAACCAAAATCGAGCAAAGGTGAAAAATACAACACACTAATTAAGCCAATTTGGAAAAATAAAGTAAAAAAACCTGAAAGCAGAAATATTGTGCCACCCTGGGCAAAAATAGAGAATGAAGAGATACACGAAGGAAAAGGTTTAATAAAATATTCCGATAATTCTGTCGAGTATAAATATGTCGATAATTTACAAAATTTATTACAAAGATTGTATTATATTTATGCTCAGGAAAAAGCCGGTAATAATAATTTTCATAACGAAAAAATTGGAGTTATTAATTTTTTAAAGGAACAATTAGAAGCACATATCGACGAAAATAAGGGAATTGAATATTTAATTAAATTTGTGTCATCTTTACCTTCAAAAATATTACGTGGTGAAAAGATCGGATCAGGTTTATTCAACTGTATTTTGAATAATTTGCCGTTTGAAATTCACGCACCAGGATATAATTATTTAGGTCCAGGGACAAAATTACAAGAAAGAATTCAAGATGGAAATATAGGTATAAATCCATTAGACGAAGCAGCGAAAGAACATGATTTATTTTACCATAAATATAAAGATACAGCGAATAGGCACAAAGCTGATGAAATTTTAGAACACAAAGCGTGGAAAAGATTTAAGTCAAATGATGCAAATTTAAATGAACGATTTTGGAGATATTTAACGACAAATGCAATGAAAGCAAAAAGGCATCTTGGTCTAGGTTTAAAAATCTAAATTAAAAAATTATTTTCTATATTATAAAATGAATATATGCAATATAAATCTTACTGATGGACAAAAAAAAAAAAATTCAGAGAGCTTATAAGCGAAAATCGAACATAACAATTCAATTATCTTCTGATCAAATAAAATCAGGAAAAGACAAAATTGGATTAAATGATAGGCAAAAAAACGTCATTGATAAACATCGTAAAAATAACACTGGCGTCAGACTTACTTTAACATACAAACAATTACAGGAAAATCACAAAGGTGGAATTTTACCTTTACTTGCAGCTATTGGAGCTTTAATCGGTGGAGTCGGTGGTGGTGCAGCTGCTGTTGCAAACACATTCGTTGATTATAAAGACAAAAAAGCGAAACGCGAAGAAATGGCTCGACACAATAAAGCGCTAGAAAAAATTCAGGAAGTGATTCACGGTATAAATCAAGGCTCAGGCTTAAGTAACGTTAAAAAAAAAAACGCTAACAAACGTAGAGTTAGAAAAGTACGCTAAAAAATTGAAAATTAAAAATTTTAGAGGCGTTTTTATGAAAGATGAATTATTAGGGAAACCTTGGGAAAATGAATGTGGAATTATTAACTTAGAAAATTCCTATCAAATTGGTTCTCATCGGACAGCGTATTTTAAACAAAAAAATATTAAATATTATTTCGATTCGTACGGAAATGCGAATCCACCGATCCAATTAGTCAAATATTTAGGAAGCGATTATTTGTATTATAATTACGAACAAATTCAGCAATTTGACGATCCACCAATTTGTGGTTATTTATGTCTAGATGTTTTACAAAAATTGTCTCAAGGAATTAAATATAATAAAATATTACGTATTATAAAAAATGAATAAATTTGATAAATTCGGCAATCAGATCGAAAAACAAGAATCGACAATTTCAAGCAGAAATAAACAAGAAATTAACGAAAAAGTGAGCGCAATATTAATGCCTTTTATTATCGAAATGAAAACTTATGTTGGAAATTTAACAAATGAATATTTGAATCAACAATTAAATATTGTGAAAAATTACGTTAATTTCAATAATCGAAGATTAGTTGGAGTTTCAACAGGATTAGATGAAAAAGATGCTGTAAATAAAAAACAAATGAAGCAAAGTATTAAAGATGCCCTAAATAAGAAACAATAAAAATTTTATTTTATATGTAATAAATATGACGTTAATATATTGTTTAAAATGTAAAAAGAAAACACAATCTCTCAACGAGAAAAAAATGAAAACATCGAACGGAAAAGTTATTTTGGAAAGTAAATGTTCTGTGTGTGGAGTTAAAAAAACGAGTTTTATTAATAAATAAACATGATGAAGTTATTTTTGTTATATTTAGTTTCAGCAATAAATTGCGTCGAAGTTCCTAAAATGGAAACTAATCTTTTTTCGCCGAATGTTGATTGGAATTATGTGTCCGAACACGAGAATTTAACTATCGATCATTTGCGTATTTTTCAAAATAAATTGGCCCAAGATTTCTAAATTTCAGAAATTAACGGAAAATAATATCAAAGAATTTAACGATCGTGTTGATTGGGATATAATCAGTAAATATCAGAATTTGTCGGAAGAGTTTATTGACTTTTATAAAGATTTCGTCGATTGGGATTATGTGATTTTATATCAAAATGTTTCGAAGATTTTTATAGCTAATCATTGTAAAGAAATATTAGATAGTTAGACTAATAAAAAAGACATTAGAAAAAGTCGGAGGACAAATGTCCTCCACCTATAATGAAGGAAAAGAAATATTCGTAAACAAATTTTTTTTGCTGTAATAAAAATTGGAAAATGAAATTTATTCAAAATATTATAACGAAATTATTCGGCGCGAATACAAAAATTATAACCCTACGAGCACTTTAAACTTTAATTCGCCCACGTCAAAGTATCAGTATTATATTACTGGTGAATTTACGAAAAAAGATGGCACTACTTTTCCGGCAAAATCTAATGTAAAATTAATTGATAATTTTATTCCATTTTTATTTTCTGGAATAGTTGTGAAAAAACATAACCAAATAATAGATAACATTGAAAATCCTGGAATTATATCGACTGTAAAAGGAATCGTTTCGTACAATCTGATAAAAATTCGTTTAAAAATAGTGGATTTATTTCTCAACACGAAGGTTCGTTTAATAAATTTTGCGTTATCGGTGATTTATCGCAATTAGGACTGGATTTTTTCAGTAACAATAATAGTACACCAATTTTTTACAAAGGTGGATTTACAATAACTTTTACCAGAAATAGCGATGAAGATGCTTTATTCAGATGGAAAACAAAAAAAGCAGATGGCACACACGACGAGGCAAGTTTACCTGTTGAAGGGAAAATAACGATAAAAGAATTTGTGATTAGAGTTCCCATAATTAACTATCGCCCAACGCAAGAAATTCAACTTATTAGTGAGTTGACAAATTTGCAAAATATAACCTACAAATTTAATAAATGGGAATGTATTCAAAAACGTAGTGTAACAGGATCGACTTTAAATTATGATATTACAAATATTTACAGAAATATTGAGAATCCTAAATTTATTATTGTAGGTTTTCAGGACGATCGTTGTGAACAACAAATAAAATATCCGTCTTATTTTGACTCTATGAAAGTCAAAAATATTCGTGTGAAAATTAATGATACAAATTATCCTGAGGAATTACAAAATATAGATATTAATGAAGGAATTTACGCAATTCTATTCGAAATGTACAAAGATTTTCAGAATTATTATTACGGATATAGCGATGTGATTTACGAGCCTGGAGAATTCGTTGGAAATAAATGCGTTTATGTAATAGACACGACAAAATACCCTGAATATATTTATAGTGGAAAATCAAATATATTAATTAATGTCGACTTTTCTCAATCTATTAGTACATCGAATGTTATTGCTTATGTTATCGTAGTATCTGAAAAAATACTACACAATAATATAATTAATTACGATTAAGGAGTGAAATAATTGTTGATGATTTCAAATATTTATAGGCAAATTTTTGACTGAAATTTTATAAAGAAAAATTTTTCTTTATAAAAATATTAAAACTTAATTGCAAAAATGATTTACAATAAAATTTTCAATCAAATCTTTATTCATTTCTCCTTGAAAAATAAGTGTATGTGGATATTTTAATAAAATATTTGTTTCACATTCTGGTAAAGGAAAAATTAAATATTTACCTTGATATTTTACCACTAATAATGTAAAAAGTTCAAATTCCGATTTTATAATAAATACCTTTATATTTTCATTAGCAGATTCACTAGCAGGAATCATTTTATAAATTTCTATATCAGTATTATCCGTTATCTTTTTTATAATACGAAAATATTCTTTTTTTTTTTTAACAAATTTTTTTTAGCTACAATCTAATTTTGTAAATGTTATAACAATTTATCGACTAAAATTATCTTGCCACAATTTCTTAACATCTATTTTTGATAAAAATTTTGAACCCCTCGGTTTCCCTTTTAGAAATTTCAATATTGAATTTACATTTTTGGGGGCGCTAGGATTTGACCAAAACGATTATTTAACATTTGGAAATAAAGTTAATCGAACATAAACAAGTATTGACAATTTTTTAACGCTATTTTATTTTTATGCAATTTTGTTTTTAAGAAATGTTTTTGCAATTTTTTAACATATCTGATTTTTTAAAAAAAGTATTGGCAATTTTTTAATCTAACTTTTTAAAAAAGTATTTTTTTTTAATTTGTTTAATTACCCTTAAAAATTTTAACCTTGAGTTTTGCCTTTTGGATTTTATAAAGGTAAAGTTGACAGAGTTTAAATATAAGGTAAAGTTGACAGAGTTTAAATATAAGGTAAAGTTGACAGAGTTTAAATATAAGGTAAAGTTGACAGAGTTTAAATATAAGGTAAAGTTGACAGATATTAAATATAAGGTAAAGTTGACAGAAGTGTGTTCATTATGCCTCCTTACTACTGATATATATAGATATATAGATATATAAATATATGTAGATATATAAATACATATAGATAGATAGATAGATAGATAGATAGGTAGATGTTTGTATGTATATGAATGAACGAATGGAACAACCTTTATTTAGTATAACTATTTATCTACATTATTCATGTATTATGTTATTGGTGGTAATTATTATTATCATTGAAGCTAAAGTGACTTGTTTATTTTTTTTAATGGTCATACTAGACTCTTCCGAGCGAACGTCTTTCCCGATTGTTTCCAATTATATTTATGATGGGACATTCTAGGCAGAGTTCTTCCATTTCCCAAGTCACAAAGTGCTATGCGGCCTCGATTTTATCCTCTTCCGATATGCCAAGAACCATTACTTCGTCCACCGATCATATTTGCATTCTAACGACATGTACTCCTCAATTCCATTTTGACGTGCCGATTCATGCTACGGCATATCTGTTTCGGCTAATTTTTTCATTTGGATAATCTTTAATTTCATTTTGTCTAGTTTCACGATGTTCAATATCGACCTTTCTAATTTATTTTGACAGGTTATGCTTTCTCGTTTTTTGCGTTCGTTACACGTACATATATATATATGTGTGTGTGTGTGTATGTAATACTACATATTACCATGTTTAGGTTGACGTAATTCACGTACGAAGTAAATAGGATACAATAGGAAGAAAGTTCTAGTCGTAACGTGCTATAAAATTCGTTTAATCCTTAAGAGGCTTTTGAAGTTTATCAGATGTTATAAGAGATATATTGTCTTCTTCGGAAAATTCCGATAAGCCGATCACTGTCGTTGTTAAACTAAGTATATGATGCGATCCATGTTGAAAAGTTGATATTTTATTTAGATAAAAAACACGTTAAAATTTCGCTTTTTCATTCGGTCTAATCTTCGAGCCTCGATCGACTTAAAGTTTTCTTTTAACGCCTTAAATTCACGATTAGATTCGTGTCAACAACGCGCGAATAATTTAACACTTTTACTATTATCGTTATTATTTGGCAAATTATTATTTTCTTTTTACTCTCGACTTTATGATACTTTAGTTTTACTACGTCTTTAATATGTGAATTCTTCCGAAATAATAGAATACATTATGTATATATACGTCGCTGTTGAAGTTGTTCTTGACATATGTCGACTATGTTGTATATATATATATATATATATATATATATATATATATATATATATACATATATATATATATATATATATATATATATATAGTCGTTTATCGTGGCTAAAGTATTAAAAAGTAAATGAAAAAGAAAAAAGTCTTGAAAGTCATCGAGAAAAGCTTTCGCACGTTAAAATTTTTTTTCTGTGATAAAATTTTGAAAATTCCCCCTTGCAAACGTTTTTTTTTTTTTTTTAGAAAATGGAGACGGAGACTTCGAAATAGGACGCGAGGTACTTAGTTTCAACGTTATTTTCTTTTTTACAATCTATACGAAATAATAACAATACAACAAGCGTCATACATATATATATGTATATACATATATATATATATGTATGCATAAAATATATGCGCCAATTACGGAAATATATGAATATTTCGGTCCGATTAAATATTTTGTACTATTATCTGTACGAACTGTATGAAGTTTTTTAAACCTTTTACCTTTAATTTCCCATTCTTTAAAAATAGTCAATTGATAAAATGATAAGGAAAAGTAACTAGTAAAAATGCGTATTTCAATAGTAAGTGCCGTATTAAATGATTCTAGACCCATGGGCACAAACAGCGTGGGGCCTCCTTATAGGGAAGAAAAAATTAGGAATTTAAAAAATGTCAACGAAAATATACATACGATAGATACGTTTAAAATTTTTTATTAATTTAAACGAATTTTATTAGTATTCTCGAAAAATATAGGAATTTATTTTGATTTATTTCGATAAAATTAAAATACGTCGAATAGATAATATGCATTTATACCGATAAATATACAGAATATTTATACAGAAAATTAAAGAAACCATTATCGTGATTTTTTTTATCGGCGAAATTTTTTATAATCTCATTAATTCGTAATATACCCGAGTTCCGTACGCGTGATTGTGTCAAATAATTTCAACCATCTTGAGCCATTGGTGTTTTTAATAGACGTTTCACAATAAATCATTTAGGTATTGATCTTTCACCGGTTATTTAAACGTTAAATAATCCGTAAGAACTATTTCAACATTCGGAAAAGATTCTCGAACTCCTCTATCTAGAATGAAAGAATACATCCCTCGCTCGTTATATTTAAAAATAATTAAATAAATAGTTTAATTTTTGTCCTAGTTGTGTGGCAGCCGTTGGCCAACGCCCCAAGCGCCCTTATGTAAATCCGGCCTGTATAAACAAAATACTTAAAGATTATTAAAGTTAATTATAGATTATAGAGTGGTTTATCGTGCCGTCGACTTACCGTATACATGCGAAATGTACTCGTAAATATACGCCTAGATAATATATTACGCACACAAATGTCCTGTTATACGCATACACATATGTATATATAAATATGTATACATATATATATATACATATGATATGTGTGTTTGTGTCGAGGATAAATAGAGTTGTTTGATGAAGAAATTAAACTTTTCGCGCCGTCATTTGCTTTGATGTATGAAGGTTAAGTTCAACGCTGACAAAACTCTCGTCTATATCAAAATTGCAAAGCTACCTTTTGATTAAAAATTTGCTTAATTTATTTTTACCGCCTCGCTGTGTGCTGTTGTTTTTTTTAATTACATTTCAGTTTTATATCGAAGCTTAAAAAAATTTCCCTCATTCTACAAGGAATTCTAAATTATTATTATTTTTATTATCGTATCAATTACGCGCTTATTTAGAGATATTCTGCATTATAAATTCACGTTCGACAGCCAGTCTTCTGCGCCTTCTTCTAGTGAATGTAGCCCAATCAGTCCTTTAGTAAAGCTATTTACTTTACACGAATTGATAAAGTGTGACATCGTTTGGATCTCGACACAGCTGCACAGCTCCGTTTCCGGCAGTTTCCATTTGTTCGTTAAATATTTGCAACGACCCTGGTTGGTTCTGACGCGATTTAAATTGCACCATGTTTTTCTGTTGAGACCAAATCCTCCACCCTGCTAGCCGGATTTGATATTAATTGTCCGTTTGTTGGAGTCTACTTAACCCATATTTCCTTGCATTTCGTAGTTGCGTCGACACTGCTCTGTAGCTCGTTAGCCGTCAGCCATGCTGGTTTCCTGCTGCTGAGACGTGTAGGTGGGGGATCTTTGATAAATTTTTCTACGTGAGAGTGCATACTGTTGTATTTAGCCCATTCTCGTTTTATTTCAATAATACCTGTGATCGCGGTTAAATACATGTATATTTGCCAATAGGTAGAAGTGTTAAGCTTTTCAATATATATCGTCATCACCATCATTAAGTACCGTCTCCTTACAAGACCAGCATAATAACAGCCCCGTGTGTGTTTTTGTAGTGTACTATATTGTTACTAGCGCGCATAAGGTGTTGTGCGTGGTGGTTTGCCATTAATATTAGAATTATTTATATTTTTGATGATCAACTTTTGCGTCGTCAATCGCATTCGAACTCGGTACTTTTCGTATACAAGTCGATGCTTTAGATTTTTTTCAGCTGTTTTCTTCACATTTCGTCTTTTTTTTTCTTTTTTTAATTTTTTTTTTTTAATTATTATAACTAGCTTATATAGATGTATATGTCTTAGCTATTTTATATCAATAAGGAAATTTTCATAGTCCACCGACGGATATTTCGAGAGGTTTAATCATTTATAAGTACAGTCGAATCCGCTTATAAGGAACTCCGGATAAGAGGGACAGCCGTTTAAGGGACAATCAGCAAAACCCCGAATCAAACGTATGAAGTGAAGGTTGTTCGCTTTAGAGGGACAACGCCTCGGTTATAAGGGACAAATAGACTTTCAAGGCAATAAATAGTGAGAGGGGCGATAAGCCAGCCGATATAAAATGACACTTCCGGTCGTAAAACGAAAATATTCACATAAACAAAAATTGAATAAAAATGTTTTAGTCATTTTCACAATTCGTTTTTGTTTAAGCGAACATTTTTGTTTTTCTTCGTTTTGTTTGAGATGTCCTTGTGTTGACATTCTTTCGTTGACGCTATACTGTTTTTTGCTCTGTATACGTTTATTAATTATGCACTCTCCCATAGCCTTATTATGTTCTTAGTTTAGTTCTGCAAAAACTGTAACGCGTCGTGCGGTTTTTTTTTTTTTTTTTTTTACGAAAATTTTCTTTTTTTTTTTTTGGTTCTGGTGAATTTTTGTATAAATAAAATGTCGCCTAAATGTTTATCATTAAAGGAAAAAATTTCTATTTTAGACAAAATCGAAATTCAACCTCCCAATATTATGCCTATTCGGGAGTTAGCAAAAATCATGGGCGTCTCCAAAAACACCATCTCCCGTTTAAAAACAGATGAACAGAACTTACATAAAAAATGGTACTGAAAATGGCAGTCACGTGGTGGAAAGGAAACGAAAAAGAGATGACCAACTGTTGACGCCAATCTGCCATGCTGTGACAATAATATTGAAAATTTCGATAACGAAATTATGGAAAATATCACAAAGAAGAAACAAATACAAGAATCAGAAAGTGATGATGACACGGATGACATTTCCTTACCTCCTGTGTCTACTGCAGAGGCGAAAAAATGTATTGAAAAGCTACGGCGGTATTTTATGCAACAGAATAATGAAGGTGCTCCTACGGCATCATTAGATAACTGTGCAGATTTTGTTCAAACGCAGCAGATGAAGAATTTACACCAAACAACTATAGCGCACTTTTTTACAGTAAATGAACAATTTTTACAAATATCACGTCAGGTTCTTTTACCTTATGTATGCCTCCTGTATTTTTCTCTTAATTTCCGTATAAATAAATATTACGCATTAATAAGGTTATAAGTATGTTAATTGTTTACTAAACTGTATATAACACCCACTCGCTTCAATAAGAGATTTTAAAAAATTCGCTTTAAGGGACAACCGGTTATAAGGGACAAATGACTTCCGCCCGATGTGTCCCTTTAAAGCGGATTCGACTGTACTTACAATCCAGAATAAATATTAAGTCTATGTTGGCAGTTTCGTATTCGACAAAAGTGAACTGCGCAAATTTTAGAAAGAGAAAACTCCATTCCATGTTTTAGGGACCAGGAAGTCAGCTTATTTATTGCCTCTTGTAAGGAATTTTCATCAAGACTGACATAAGGAACCGAGATAAATATTGCATTGTATATTAAACGACGGCAGCCCTACTCATTTTGACAGGCCTGGAACTGCCGCTAACCCATTAGATTTAACGTTTTGCTCGCCTTCATTAGATTTCCTAGCTTAAGGTAACCATTGCCGCACACCCAAATAAATATAAATGGCGCGTACGATCACAAAGTTCTAGGACCCTCCTCAACACCTAAGTGGAATTATAAACGTACTAACTGGAATCAGTTCTCAGATCACCTTCAGATGACTGATTTCAGGATATGCAGTGAAACTGACCCCAGAATCCAGTTTGAATGTTCTATAAAGCTATCAGTGATGCTCTCTCTAGCTCAACACCACCACTACATCATAATATATCTAATAAGAAATATAAATGCAACTCAAACCTTTGGTGGTTAGATTCCTGTCAACGTGTTGCATGGGATAGAAGAAAAGCCTTTCTACAATATAGAAGTAATAGCGCTACTAAAAATTACCTACATTGGAGGAAAGCTAACGCGTTAGCCAAGCGTGAATTTAAACTGGCAAAAAGGAAAGCGTGGCAACAGTTTTGTACACAGTTTAATACCCCAATTTTAAAGTTGTGGGGTTATCAAAAGCCTTCAGATGTTCCACCTATAACCGGGCTAAACAATATTCCTTCATCGAAACAATGGCACCTTCTCATGTACCTGAACTGGAAGAGGTCATGCAACCAGTAGGCCTTCTAACCACTTTTTAGATTCTCCCTTTACTAAGAATGAAGTTGCTTATGTCTTAGGAAACAAAAAATCGACTGCACCTGGTCATGATGGCGTGTCTTTCGAAGTACTACAGAAACTACCGGATAACTTTTTCACAATCTTTGTGGACATTCTTAATAAAGTTTGGCAGTCCAAATTGATCCCCAATTCTTGGATGGTATTTGTTGTTGTTCCCATTCCTAAGAAAAATGGAAAATTTCGACCTATTTCTTTGGCCTCTTGTTTCAGGAAGATATGTGAATCAGTTTTAACGTTACGTCTTAATTGGTGGTTAGAACACAATCAAATCCTTCCTCCTAATATGTACGGCTTCCGCAGTAATACGAGCACTTTGGACTGTGTGGGTGACCTGCTAGGCAATATATACAATAGTCTTATTGAAAAACATTTTAACATTACTGTTTTTCTGGATATAATGGATGCTTATGGTAGTGTCCATTTGCCTACCTTGCAGTGTAAGTTATTATCCATAGGTGTTCCTGACCACTGTTGCCACTTTATTTGTAGATTATTTCTGCAGCGTTGTATATCATTAAGTACAAGGTTGGTTAATTATCAACGTACAGTATACAAAGGTTTACCCCAGGGGTCTTCTCTAAGCCCGACCCTTTTTAATCGTTATATTTTGAATTAGTCGCAGCTCCACATGTGCTCTAGGATTTTACTCTATGCAGATGATATCGCTGTGTTTACATCAAATTCGAGTTTTGATGTTGCTACAATAGAACATTGTCTTTCTGACTTAAAGTTAAACCTTAGTGTTGAAAAGTGTGCAGCAGGAGTTTTTTCATATCGCCGATATGACCCAAATGACCTTTTCGTTACAACGGAAAGGGGCGCTATTCCTTTCTGCTCATCATTTCGCTATTTAGGAATTATTCTGGATTTTCGGTTAACATGGCGCCCACATATTGATAAACTATTAACAACTATCAATCGCGCTATTAACATTTTACTTATTTTACATAATACACAATGGGGTGGTGACCCTTTTATTCTATTAGTACTCTTCAAATCACTAATCCGATCTAAACTGGAATATGGTTCCATCTTCTATGGAACCGCGTCAACAGTATTGTTAGGCAAGTTGGATCGTGTGCAAAATGAATGCATTAGGCTGTGTATTGGTGGTGTTAAAAGCACTCCGGTATCGGCACTAATGGCAAAGTGCAAAGTTCCACCCTTACAACTTAGGCGGAGTTATTTAGCCCTGAAACTGTTGATACGTAGGATGAATAATGATCGCTTCCCTTTGTTTAACATGTTCAGTCATATCCATTCTAACGGGCGTTTTTCAAATAGAAAAATGTCCCTGTTCTGTTCCGTTATAACTAGGTTGGAGGAGTTTCGTGCATGTCTCACGTGCATGTAAGCTCCTTTTCAATTTATGGTACCATATTTTTACTTCTTCGACAAACAAAATTCATCCTTTTTCCCTGAAAACTGTAGTCTGTATCTTCATACACTAATCCGTGCCACTTTCAATAGTATTATGTCAGAAATGTTTCCACTACACATCCTTGTTTACATGGATGGATCAAAGTCAACTCGAGGAACGGGAGCAGCAGTGTTCATTCCAGCTCTCAATGTTAGTAACATGTACAAATTATGCCAAGAATGTTCAGTATTTACTGCAGAATGTGTAGCAGTACTACGAGCCTTGTCAATTCTACCGGAATTAAATCTTCGCGGAAATTACCTTATTATTACCGATTCCAAAAGCGTGGTGACGGCTGTAGGCAATAAACGTAGCGTGTCAGATACATTAATTGGTTTAGTTTTGCTAAAACTTAATAATTTGGAACGTGTGGGAATATCAATGTCCTTCTTGCGGGTGTCGGGTCATTCGTCTAGTGGTGTAGAGCTCTCCTTAATAACTCACAAAGATATCATTCGCTTTATTCAGCTAGAGCATAGGGATCAATGGGAGCTAATGTAACACTAAGAGCATTAGTCAATCACTTCGCACTTATTACTATCACCTCCAGCCGTCTATCTCCAAACTCCCGTGGTTCTATCTTTTTAAAAAGATTAGTCGTAAGGGGATTGTACTCATCAGCAGATTAAGATTTGGACATCATTTGTTGCCTGACCGTCTTTTTCGTATGCAGCTTAGAGAAAGTCCCTTCTGTCCCCTCCATTCTTAACAGGTAGTCTGCAGCCCCGATCATGTCTTTTTTGAATGTTCTGCTGTAGCACCGTTGCGCTCGGAGCTTTACCTTATCTTGTTACGTTCTTCGAGTATTACACCTCCGTATAATATATCGTCTCTTTTACATCTGGATAATCTACAATTGTTCCCCCATATAGCGACGGTTTTAGAGAAGTCAGCATGCTTGATTAAGATGTAGATAGTCCCCACCGTATCACGTTAGATAAGCTGTAAAGCATTTAAAAGAAAAAAAAACTCCAGTAGCTACTAAAATGGGTCAGTTGTTGATTTGATGGTTCTTAAAAGCTGTGTTGCACAATGTTACCTTTATTCGTGCTCGGATTCGTACTGGAATATTCACTTTTTTGACGGGATTTTACGGTAAATTGATGCATACGCGAACACGTCTAACCATTCGTTGCCGGTTATACCGATATATCCAGGCTACCCGTGAGTAATCCATCCTGCAGTTATCCTTCACGAGATTAACAATTATCTGTTTAATCTGACTGGCTATTTTACTCAGACAGGCATATGAATAACAGTAACACGAGAACTGAGTACGCTTGGCAAAGGTATTAGCAATATCTTTTGAATTAGATATTATATTTTAACATTTGTTAGAATAGAAACCGTTTATATTTTTAACGTTTTTCGTACATTTTGATTAAAAGACGATTCAGAAATTGAAGTTATAAAAATCAAACAGGATTCTCGCTTCTCAAAACCGGATCAATATTTGAGCAGTTCGACAATTTTAAAATGTAATGAGATCCGGTAAAGATTTTGTTAATTTATATTTTCTCAGTGCTCTTTTACATCGGCGGATCGTCCAAGTTATTTCATTGCACCATCATATGGTATCCTTCGAAGGAGGCGATAAGTTGTGAACTTTGAAAACATCAGCAGCTCTAAGTATAGCGTTAGTTAGCGCAGTTGTGGTATGTTACTACGTTTGATGAGAGTTGACATGAAATGCTACGTTGCCCGGTAAAAGTTTTTCAGTCTGCCTTATAGAAAACGATACTTTTGAGTGTGATATTCTGATGGTGTATATTGGGAAAACTTAATAAGTATCTTGGTGGAGAGAAGAGCGTACTTTTTTGAAGGATAGAGAGAAAGAGAGACAGTTACTAGCTCTATGGTCGAGAATGTACTGCGGCATGGGCTGAAGTAATTGTAGTGTGACGGTTAAAGCATCATTAGGTCATCGTATAATATCGGTTTATTGATTATGGAGCGGTGATTGTTATTGTATAATGCACCCCATAATGAAGAGCGGGCGTTAAAGTCTCTAAATAAGAATCCTTAAGTTACGAGTGTCTGATATTTTTCGAATTTAATGGGAACATTTTGAGAATAGTAAGAGTTGCATATCTTTATAGAGATGACGGAGATATGTAACCTTGTTTACTATGCCGAAATAGAAACATAGTTTTTAAATGAAATGTAGTTTTATGTTTGCGAGTTTCTCGTAGACACACCACTAGGTAAAGGGTAATGGAAGATTAAGCTATCGCAGTTCAGCGAGTTAGTTGTAGTAGACTCTGCGGTTCTATTGCATAATAGCTCCGTTGTTTGCAACTATTACAAATCAAATTAAAATGGTGAGCTAACGAAACGAAAATATATTTTCTATCGTTCTTCCGTTGTTGGTTTGTCGATTGTTGCAAATCATCTTCTGATATGTATTCGCTTCCTGGTGCTAACACGCTTAATGTTTTTATGATTCGCGTGTAACGGTTTTTAAGAGAAGAGCTGAAGTGATGACAAGGCCTGAAGTAAGCCCTCTTTGTTGGTTATCGTTTCTACAGCATACAGGATAGAGTCCGATTTTGCGGTTGCGTTATTAATTAAACAATTAATTTCGTTGTATATTGATGAAAAAGTTGTGATTCAACATTACATGTTTAAACTTGTCGGTCAAGTTTAGAGGAAGACGGACGTATTTGGAAAATAGACGCTTTATTCTTGAATATAGGATCGTCTACGTCATTAGGCCGGCTCTCAATTCCTTCTCCGCTAACCGTAGTATACATTCAGGGAGTTTTTAATTTGTGATTGTGTTCAGAAGGTTGAATCTTCATTACAGGTTAGGCTGTTCGGTATTGCGAGAGGTCTTCGTTTTTGTTTGATGCTAGTGGACCTCTGTTTTCATTTGAACTGAAGTAATTGGAATGTTTCTGTTGCATTACCTTCGATACAGTTGCGATATATGCGATCTTCTATATAGTTGCGAGAAGGTGCAGTAATTATATTCGCTACGCCTTAGTAAGGAACATTCTGCCGGATTACAGTTATCGATTTGTTATACGTAGAGTTTGTCTACGACAACTGATTATGCGATCGAACTCCAGATGATCAATGGTGATAATAATTTTAGTGATATCGTAATTTGGAGATAATGGCTTAGTTTTGCCGTCAGCATTATCGGCGATACGTTAGATAGCATTCATTTATTAGTCGGATACTTTGTTCGCCGCGTTACGATTGTTTCATCGTCTAAAATCTCGCCAAACGTTAGAAACAACGCGATGACTTCTTTAAACTAAATTTGAGAGTAGTAAAAAAATAACAACGCGACAGTGTTTCAGTTTGAATTATTGCTAATTTAAAATTACCGATCCGAATCAACGGGTGAATACTTATCATTTACATATGTCAGACGTGTGTGAGCGAGCTGATAATTTTCAGCTAAGAAACGAGAAGGTTGCAGGCAAAGCGACCTAAAACCGAAAAAGAACCGCCTCTGTTAAATTATTCAAAGAAACCGAACTGTGAAAAAACGGGAACAAATGAAAAAAGAGGCGGAAAGCTTCAAAAGTTCTAAAGTCAAACTTCACTATACCTCGAGGCATACGCGCACATACACACATACACATATATATATATTTACGTGAGTTATGTATAGTAATGTATATATATATATACACTTCGTATACTGCTCTCAACATGATTAAGCTTCCTAGAAAGTCAAAAATTCTTCCCCGTCGCTATAAGCATCTACTATTCGACCGACCACTGATTCCCAACTTAGCAACAACCGTGAAAGTGATGCGATGGAAAATTTATAAAATTTCCAATGAAGTATTTTCTCTTTCTGGCTAATTATTATTATTATTGTTTAAACCAATTAAAACTATAGGTAGCTAAATAACAACGTTGTCGTCTGTTACACGTTCAAACATTTTTAAAGAATAATTTTCGAAAACGTATAATTTAATAAAGCTTTGGATTTCATTTAGCCTTCTCACCCATTATAAATTATAATATGGAATCAGACGATAAAGCCTTATGTATAATTAAGATGGAAATGAAGTTTGAAGTTTTTGCGTGATCTTTTAACACTGACCGGATATTTCGAATGCATCATTTTAAGACTGAAGTAAGTCCAAAAAGAATAAATAAATTATGTCGTGCAACGCTTCTGACAGAAGTAGGAGTACACTCAAATTCCGATGTAATCGCGGCATTATGTTTTAAATATGCGATGATCCAGAAAAGATAAATAATTTTGTTTTTTTTTAATAGCCTAGTTGGTAACACTGCTATAACGAAAACCGCGTGCTCCATAGTGTACACACACGAGAGAAACGTTTTTGTCCAATTTCATCACGATGTCCATCGTTACTAAAGACTCGTAGATATTATTGATTAGTTGTATATATTCTTTTTTTGTATTCCACTACTATACAATGCATTTATTACAGATCTCTACCGAGTCAAATACCTTTTCGAAATCTGTGTACGTCATGTACAGTTTTATATTTATATTTCCGGAGTATCTTTATTAATGTTCTTGTATTGAAACCGAATCTAAAACCGGTTTGTTCTGTTGTCTGACTGAATTCGATGCATTTTGATATTGGATTTGCTATTATAGGAGTAAATAGTTTATACCCCCGTTGGGATAACATACTTATTGGTCCGTATTTATCAATGTTTCGTGTAAATAATGAATTAGGATTATTTATGCATTTGTCCACTTCTAAGGTTTTCTAATTCAGAAATTTATTAAATAATCCTAGTATCCTATTTATCAGCATACTGTGTCTCCGTATTTATTAATTTCTGTTAATATACCGTCTGTGTCGTGTGCTTTATTATTTTTTGAAAATCATACTTCTTTATATACTTATTTAGTTTTAATATATATATATATGTAGTATTTATTGCAATTTAAACTTTCGAAAAATTGTACGATACAATAAATATTTTCAGTATTATTTTATCTTGTATAATTTATTATCACTATGTTTCATGTTATATATTATAAATAGAATAAATACTTTTGTATCGGTCGTCAGAAGGAAAAAAGATTTATTTAATGAATTTTTTTGTCTTTTTTAAAATAAATTTATTATTACAAGCTGACCGTCACGGTCATTAAGCAATTGTATATGACAAGAGCGATTATTTTTTTTGGAGAGAATGTCAGAAAAGAATGATCTAATCTTACAAGTAACGCTGTGTTGATGACTAGAGTATATGGACATTTTCATTAGTTGAAACGACGATACCTACCCCATTTGTTTCACATACATACATACATATATATATATATATATATAAACATATATGTAATTGCCTCTTTTTAATTCGGTGTGTCATCTGGGCAAATATTTACTATAACGTTGCGAAGATGCCCTCAAATTTATCATTTTATTAATACTATAATGACGTAATCATGGTCCACGATTCTAGGGAAAAACCTCTTAAATAATGTCATCCTGGAAAGTAGCCTAAATAAATCAAAGTGTTCTAACGAATTTATAAGGAACGGTGAAAATTGCTTTTATGGTTAGATCTTAGATATTTCTTTTCTATCGCGTTTAATATTATTAAAGCTCCTACACGATAAGTCTGACGAACGTGTTCACCTTATTAACAGCTTTTAAGAAACGGATTTTACGGCAATTTACGAACAGAAGTAAATCGTCCAAAGTACTTTCGCGTCGTCGTCCAATGAATTGACAGGTCGAAATGTTTATTTCATTATTCAAGCTATAAATACTCGATTTCAGATTGTACCCAAGTTGTCACGCGGTTTCTATTTACTTTGTTGGTGTTGATGTTAGTGGACAAGGAATTTTCGAAATAAATAAAACGTATTAAAAAACACACGCGTAAAAAAAAAAAGAGCATAGGATTCTGTCGATAACGAGGCGCTGTTTAATACACTGGAATAATTTGAACGCGGTTAATAAAACTCCGAACATAATATAAAACAAACTTTAATAAACACAATATCAAAAGTCAACTTTTGGAGGAGACATATCAGATGCATTTGAAATTAAAACAAGAGTAACACAGGGGCAGATTGTTCATACTCTAGAGCTTTTTAACTGTGTTTTAGAGAAAGTTATGTGCAAGAGTGGAAGATATAGTCGAAAAATAGCGGAATTGAACCTATAACATTAGGAAGAAGAAAATCCGCGATAATATAGTTCCGACGCCTTGCATTCGCGGATGATCTAACAGGTGCAGAGATTCGTATAAATACATTGAAGGACGCAGCTGAAACAGCTAGCCTACATATTTCGTACGAAAAAATCGTTTATACATCCAATAAACCGTCGGCACCAATTTGGTGAACGAAATATGTAAAGGTACCTAGACGAAATAATCCAACTAAATGGTCTAAAGGTGAATTAGGATTTTATAGGCACCTAAAAAAAAGAACAGAGTTACATAGATAAAGTTTCGAATACTTTGAGAAAACCCGAAGAATAAGCTTACGTGGTTTATAGAAATATTAATATGAAGGAAAAAAATATTTATCGGAAATTAAGATAAAAAAGCGAGTACGTAAATGGTAGAAACAAATGCGGTGATAAAGTTAAAGTTTTCATCGAGAATGCCAGGTAGAAGAACACCTGTGGGGCTGGTAACAACATGTGGACGGAGGAAATGGTTTTCACGTGGTCCAAAGTTGGCCAAAATCGAAAATTAGATTAAAATGATTTTTTTTTTACTTAAAGTACAAAGCTTTTTCGACGACTAAATTATATATATATTGCGAAGTGCGTAACTTAAACTAAATAGAGTTGGACCAGTCCGCTGGTTCAGTATCCTCGGTATCAGCTATCTGCGTATAATTTCTCGGAAGAGAAAACAACGACCTTGGGTAATATAAATATACTTTTTAAAATATATATACAGTGAAATTCGACTATAACGATTCCGCATATAGCGATAATCCGGATATAACGATGTAAAACAGGTGGCTAGTTTGGTTTGCTATGTAAAAGTGAAGAAATAAATCCGGTTGTAGCGATGTTGGATATAACGGTATTGTGTCTATAACGATATAAACTAGGGTTTTTATTCCTTTTGTAACGATTTAACACAACAAAGAATTCGTGGAATTCCTAGTTATATTTTTAAACGTAAATAAGTCTTGTTTCTTTCCCGTCGTTACTCGTTTAATATGACTCATTGCTTTTTTCACGGAATGTTATCCTACTGTTTTCCTCAATTTTCTTCGAACACTCTTCGTCCAATTTACTGTGTAATATTCTTTCAAAATGCCGGTTTTAATTCAGTCTTCATTTTTTCTTTGTGCGGTATGGCGTCGAATAAACGTCGCGCGTTTTCAATTGAAGAAAAAGTCAAGATTATTCAAAGGATAGAGAAAGGAGAAACTATTAACAGTTTAGTTTCCGAGCTCAACATTTCACAATCAACAGTCTCAACAATTTGGAAATCAAAGGAAAAAATAAAAGAAATTTTTGAAAAAGACGTCAAATCGAAGAAAAAGCTTCGGAACAGCCAACACGAAGAGATTGAAGCAGCTCTTTTGGAGTGGTTTAAGATCCAACGAAGAAAAAACATTCCGATTAATGGGCCTATTTTACAAGCAAAAGGAAATGAGTTCGCTAGAATCATGGGTAAAGAAGATTTTCATTGCTCCATGTCTTGGATTACGCGGTTCAGAGCAAGACACAACATTGTGTTTGGTAAGATCAGCGGAGAATCTTCTAGTGTACCAGCCGGAGCGTCTGAAAACTGGCTACAGAGCCCTAAATGATGACGTAAATAAACCTCAAACTACAGCATCTTTAAAAGAACTTGACGAGTATGTAAGCAAAAATTTGTATTTAAAAAAGAACAAGCAAACTAAAATTACAGATTTTTTTATCAAAAATTAAAGAATGTACAGAATATAAAATTACATAGCAACTAATGCCGATTATTAGTTATTAGGTACGTTATGTGATTTTTTTATATGTGTGTACATATATTCATAATAATATGTATAAGGCATGTTTTTAACCGTTAAAAATTGAATTAGGTATGTACCTATGTACATGCATATTAAAACAATAAATATGTATAATATAAAACTGTTTTTTTTCCGCCGCCCCCCTCTCATTCCGGATATAACGATTTCCGGATATAACGATCAATTTTGTCTGGTCCCTTCAATATCGTTATAACCGAATTTCACTGTATATATATATATATATATATATATATATATATATATATATATATATATATATATGTACATAACCGTGCACCGATTCCATTGGTCGTTTTGGTCGTTACACCAACACTTCGGCTTCGGTTTTTGTAATGTGGCGACTGAGCAATAATATCGTGCGCGGCGTGTTTCAATTTTTGGTTATTTTTATTTTCTTAACAAATGATCTTATTATCTCACCTAAAAACGCATTAGTATTTTTTTACGTATATGCTCTAGGTATAAAAGCAAGTCACTGGTGTAGCAGCTGCGGTTAATGACCTGAACTGAGTGTTGACGAAATCGCGAAGTTTTGCGATGACCGTCTGCTTAAAAATTACACACTAACAACCTTAGAAATAAGAGATTGGTTAGAAGACGAAGGTTTTGAAATTTTGACGTTTTATATAATGTTCAGCAGTCCCATAATAGTGAAATTCTCGACAATTATGAAGAAGCTGAATGCAAACAAAAAATCGGCAATCAGCCATTCCGAAGCTGAAATAAAATTCGAGCTACAAAGAAACGGGGAAAATTACAATTTTTTTAGATTTAAACAATTTGAAGTAGATAAAATTTTTCTAGGTAATTGTACTATATTGCACTATGTTACACACTAAATTTCTGAATAAAAATACCATACTCCAAATATTATCCAATTAAACATATACATATATATATTTAATTTCTTTCCTAAATGATTTACAATCTCATATAGAACTATATAATGTAATTTGTAACGGAATTTCAGTTATCCGTCACAGGTCCGGTCCCGAGCGCGAAGGATAAAACAAATTTTACTGTATATATATATATAAAAGACCTTAAATGGTAAAGTATGGGTGAAAAGATGGTGCTGAACCAACTGATCTTATATTTATTAGCTAAAAAAAGAGTGAGACTATTGAATTTCACATCCATACACGTTATTTTTCACAGACCAACTGCTTTATGGTCATACGATTTTTCGGACTAGTGTATATATATATATACCGGTACGTGCTTCTCTACGTATAAAGTGAAATAATAAAAAAATTTAATTGGAATATCAAATTCATTTATTCAAATAAAAAAATAGTTTATTAATTGCTAGCTATTTTAAAACTTAATCCAAAACATTTGGATAAACAATATTTTTTGTTTTCCTATTTTGAGCATGAATAAACAAACGGCTGGGAGTACCGACTCTGGAACAGGCAGCATAAAGTTGGCCATGTGGAAAACATGATTCCTCCAAATTCACATCAAAAACGTGAAGTGTTTGCCCTTGGGCCTTGTTGATAGACATCGCAAATGATAAACGCGCAGGATATTGTAATCGTTTGAACTCAAATAGCATATCAGTTGGAATCATAGGGATAGTACTGTATATGTTCTCCCAATTGCATCTGTTTGGAAAATGCCTGGATGTCCATCGACTGCTGTTCCTTGTTTACGTCTTTGAAATTGTTTAAAAATATAAAGACAAAAATTTACTTTAATCGAAGCACGTCCAAAATGAAATGACCGCATGAATGACATAAGAACATGCTTGTACTGTGAAAAAGTTTCAATTTCACAAAAAGTTTCAATTTGACAAAATTCATTCATTCCTTTCGAACTAACAACAGGAAATAATAGTACGTACTCGCAGTTTATGATGTAATTTTCTCAGTAGAATACTAAGGTGCATCAACCGTATACTACACCATTTATTGAATTTATTTGTTACAAAAAATGTGATAAATGAAGAACCGCTCGACCGACTTTGTCCAAACTTCGCATAAACCATCTAATAAATAGTCCGAACAAAGCCTAAACATTTGGTTTGGATAGGTGAGCCTGTTCTTGAGTTATAAAATTACAACGAAAAGTGGCATTGATTTATATATATATATATTCTTTTCCGTTTTTTATATGTAATAGGTTAGAGTTGTCAAATTTCTTACTTAAACTCGTCTATTCTTATTTATTGGAGTTCTTATTTATTCTATTATTTATCGCCAAATTTTCAAACAGTTACTATAATGGGACTTAAAGTGTATTACCAAAATGTTCGGGGATTAAATACAAAGTTAAAAGAACTTCATTTAGGAATGTGTAGAAGTAACTTTGATATTGTAGGATTCACTGAAACTTGGTTAACTGGAAGTGTTTACAACAATGAATTTTTAAATCAAGGTTATTTTGCTTATCGTCAGGATAGAGTCGGTAGGAGGGGAGGCGGAGTCTTGTTAGCGATTAAGGACACATATGTTGCAGAAGAAATTGCGTTTCCCAGTTTTGGGAATATAGATTCAGTTTGGATTAAGGTCAGGAATGTTAGTCTGCATGTACAAACACTTATCGGTTGTATTTATGTTCCTCCTGGTACATCTTGCTCTTGTTATAGCAGATTTTTTTATGAATGTCATAATTTATTATTGAATATGAAAAATAGAATTAATATTATGATTATGGGCGATTTCAACTTATCCATCTCTGGTTCGAGTACTCCGCTTGATTATCTTAATAAAAATATTAATTCGCTTTCAAATTTCATTGAAATTAATAATCTCAGTTTAGTAAATAATGTCCTTAATTCGCAGAGAAAAACTTTAGATTTGATCATTACTACTTCCGTTTTGAGTGTTGATGTACAGAGGTCACTTGATCCGCTTCTTCCTGAGGATAAGTATCATCCTGCTCTGGATATCACTGTTCGCTGTAGTTCTTTATATAAAGTGGATTTTAGTACAAGCGTGGCACCTTACAACTTTAGGAAAGCAAACCCTTTAACATTAAAACAAAAAATTTCCCTGATTGATTGGGAACAACTTTATAATATCAGAAATGTGGATGATGCAACTTCTTATTTTTATAGTCTAATATACAATGAACTTCAGAAGCATCTTACCAAGAAATCATCTAGAAAGTCAACATACCCGCCTTGGTTTACCCCAAAAATTGTTCGTAAACTAAAACTGAAAACTAAGTTTAGAAAATCCTATCGTAGAACCCGCAAGGAAACTGATTATTTTAAGTTTAGTAAACTACGGGCTGAAGTTAAAAAGCTAATAAGGAATTCTTATGATGATTATATTCTTAAGACCGAGGCTGGTATTCAAAAAAACACTAGCAATTTTTGGGCTTTTGTTAAATATAGACGTCATGATCGGCTACACCCTAGCGTAGTAAAATACAAAAATATAGATCATTGTTCTAGTAAGAATATTTCAAATGCTTTTGCAGAGTATTTTTCATCTGTTCATGTGACTGACAGCTTCATGACACTTAAAACCTCTTTAATTAAAGATGGAAGACACTTAAAACTTGCTCCAATCACCATAAATGATTATAAAAAATCTATTAAGATTCTGAAACCTAAGTGGAGTGTCGGGCCTGATGGATTACCGGCAATATTGTTTAAACTATGTTCGGTAGAGTTTGAAAAGCCACTTATATACTTGTTCAATCTTATTATTGGAACAGGTAAATGGCCTGTATTGTTAAAAACAGCTAAGGTTGTTCCAATTTTCAAGTCTGGTGATCGTTTTGCAGCTGAAAACTATCATCCTATCTCCTTACTATGTGTACCCAGCAAAATATTAGAGTCAATTCTATATGAAAGATTGTATAAATTTTTTTTGCCTAGAGTTGTTCCTGAACAGCATGGTTTCTTAAGGTCTAGATCTACTACAACTAATCTTGTTACATATACAAAATTAATTACTGACTGTTTGGAGCAACGTCTTCAAGTTGATTGTATTTATACGGATTTTAGTAAGGCTTTTGACAAAGTCAGCCATAGTTTACTTCTGGTTAAGTTACATAATTACGGATTTTCTGACGATTACATACAGTTATTTAGATCATATTTAACTTCGCGTGTGTGTTACGTATTATTTAACGGATACCAGTCCCAACAATACACTCCTACTTCCGGAGTACCACAGGGGTCTAATTTGGGTCCACTATTATTTAATATTTTCATAAATGATATAGGAATTAACTTACATTCAAAATTTCTATTATTTGCGGACGACTTAAAAATTTTTAGATCAATTAAAACTGTTAGTGATTGTGAATTGTTGCAAGATGATTTGTGTAGAATGGTGACATGGAGCGACAATAATTATTTACCTTTTAATTATAAGAAGTGTGTTTATATTCGATTTTGTCGTACAAAAAATAAATGTCTCTTTGATTACTCTATGGGTAATGTTCCAGTTTGTAATGTAACCTGTGTTCGGGATTTGGGGGTTTATATTGACAACGAGCTTAAATTTGTAACTCATATTGGTAATGTTACCAAAAATGCTTACAGAACTATGGGTTTCATCATTAGAAATTCATGCGTATTTCGTGATCTTAGGACTCCGCTGTTACTATTCAACACTCTTGTAAGATCGCAATTAGAATACGCATCTGTGGTTTGGGATCCTTTCTACACTAAATATATTCATATGGTGGAAAAAGTTCAATCTCAGTTTTTGAGGTATATTTATTACCGCCAAACTGGTGTCTATCCAACATTTTTAAGTTATAATATTTTATGCGATTTCCTAAATATTAAATCCTCGAGTGCTAGAAGAAAGATAAGCAAGTTGAGGTTCCTGCATGATCTTTGTAACGCTCGCATAGATGACAATTATTTATTATCTACAATTTCATTTATGGTTCCCAGTGTTAATAGTAGGTCACATCGTATTTTCTATGAATGGCATGCTCGTACAAATCTAGGTTACAACTCACCACTTTTATCCACCTTACGTCTATATAATAACATACTAAATATTTATCCACAGTTAGATATTCATTTCGATAGTAAATTTGTATATAATAAATTTTTTTAGACTCTATATTTCAGTTGTTACTTTTCAGTAAGTTTATTTTATTTTGGTCATATGTGCGTGCCTTGATGGAGAGTTTGTTTACATGAGAGTATGGGTGTATGACTGGTGTATTTCTGTTTGTATGACTGGTATATTTGTTTTTTTTTTGTGCTTTTTGGATGTGTGCTTGTATGTGGGTATTGTATTACATTAGAATCATTTTTCGGTTTGTATTAGTAATTTTTTGTTTTCAATCTGAATATTATTTATATTAATTAGCGTGTTGTGTGAGTGTGGTTCAGTTTTATTTTTGTTCATACTTTTACTTTATAATTATTCTGTAAGAGCGTACACTGTAATTGGCGTTATGCTGTTGTGTACGCCGTATTGTTTTGTAAATAAATAAATAAATAAATATATATATATATATATATAATTTTAAAATAAAATAAAAATGAGTGATTTTGACCCCCATGGGATCCGGAGCTCTATCCGGATCGGGACACGTCCACGTACTGGCCAGCTGGGTATAATCAATAAGAAGTGGCGAACCAAGGACGGGTACTGGCGGAAAGTCTCTAGCAGACGATTCCAGTAGTGGGTAAGGAGACACGGTCTCACCCTCGGCGGGTTTAGGTCGCCGTAAAAACCTAAAATCGTTGCCTCCTCAGTAACAACCCGTTGTCTTGCGGATAGGATATTGATCCAAAGGCTAAGGGAGGCAACACTAACGGAAAATAAAACCGCTGCTTTGCGGTTAAGATATTTATCAAAAGGCTAAGGAAAAAAACCCTGACAGATAAACCAGTGGAAGGCAACGGGAAACCACCACTGTATTTCTTCTCGCTCATCATGGCGTGTCGAAGGAAGTGCTGTACCTATGGGACACACTTGTAGTGTGTCAGGAAATAAGCGGTCCCCTGTAGCAATGCAGGTTAGGCTGAGTCCTCATGCGTCCTTGTTGGCACAGCACTATACAGGTGAGGACACACACGCTGAAAAATCGAGATGTCAATCCCCAGGTTATCATTTGATGGCAGAGAAACAACCTTTAACTGAACATAAGATACGAAGAATTACAGCTAACAATAATAATGAGAAACGATCTTACAGTGTCGGTACTTGGAATGTGAGAACATTTTACCAAGCTGAAAGATTGCAAAATGCATGGCTAGGGATGAAACGTCTGAAACTTGATGCCATGGAATATGTGAGCATAAATGGCCAGGTACTAGCAGTTGTCAACAGGATGAAGGAGTATTTTATTACTTCGGATATGAAGGGGAAGGTAGCCACACCAAAAACGGTGTAGGGATAATGGTGTTACACAAAATTGCGAAATGTATAGTGGGAAACACACCAATTTCATACCGACTAATGCTGCCACAAATTGAAGGTGCCCAATGTTTAATAAATATAATCCAAATTTATGTCCCAACATCTGATCCAAAATATGATCAGCTAGCTTAGGATCTTTATGAAGCTACTCAAAATGTAATGGACAAAATGAATACTATTATTTTCCTGTTTTAAAGTCGTACATTATTTAGAATCGATTTCTACTAATAAAACAACATTAGCATCGAAAGAATTGGCAAAGTCGTTCTTTCTGAAATAAACTGCGTACTTATCTATAATGGATGAAGCGTTCTTTAACTTATTACCTTTAAAGTTGAGAGTACAACTTAAAAATTACGAACCGTCGTCGCGAGCTTATAATTAAATCTTTTACACACAAGTACAGAGACTACCAGACAGGCGGAATAATTCCAGTCGATTGCTAATGCGCGCTAAATAAATAATTAGAATGTTCAGAGTGTCCCTCTGCACCCCCCTCTTTAACTACTTTGCTCTATCATACTTTCTATTTATCTATTCATCGGGGTATTTCATACACACCTGGTATTACATCGTCTATAAGTGCATATAGAGATGTATGTGCGCGAACAATCGATAACAAAATATAACGTAAATATACAGGAAGAAACAAATTAAAAAAAGAAAAAAAAACTGCAAGGAAAACAAAGTGATTATACATTAATGTGGCCGAAAGTAGTTGGATACACATGCACATGTACACAACACACACTTTATATATATATATATATATATATATATATATATATATGTATCACACGCTTACACTTATTTATAAGAATAACGCCATATAGTGTAGCATAGTGTAGCATGTTGTAGCACCTATAATGTTAATCAAATTATTCCGACGGGTATTTCACGTTAAAATTTTTTAGATAATTTATTCGTGAATGCATATCGTTAAGTTACACGCATGCCTGTAACGATTTAATATAATTCTGCAACTGTGATTTTAAATCAGTTGTAACCGTTTAATTGTACCATTGGAAACCGACCACGAAAAACGGGACAGGCATCAGTCTGGGACGAGTAAGAAATTTATACGGTACTTTCATATTCGTTTGCGATTAAGGATAATTTTGGGCGTATTATAAAAATTATATTAAATGTTAAACGAGAATGACTTCAGCGAATTTGTTTTTGCAATTGAATACACTTAGCCCATTAATGGTAACTTTCTCTAACGAGGGTTAGCTTCGTCTAGTAGAGAGAATAGTTTTTGTCTTGACACTGTTAGTTTTTAGTAAAACTCAAATATGACGCTAGCTGTAATCTGTCACATATAATATTTGATCGAAAATATCGACAATATAAAGCCAAATCATCAGCATATAAGTGTTCTATCAACGTAAGGTAACTTAGGTAAATCATGTTTTAAAACATGTATATATATATATACAATAGATGATCTAATGGAGATAGCGAGAAAACTAAAATGGATATTGTGTGGTCATGTCATGCGGAAACATGACCAGTTGGATGGCGAAAAGCAAGAAATAGAACGAGTTGGAAGCAAACTGGATATATATTTCAAAGTAAAAAAAAAACGAAACAACTAAAATGGCCTTTGCTGAAGTTGGGCTTTCATTATTATTTAATTTTAATTATTTTACATATGATTTTTGGTGTATTCAAATGAAATAAATGATTTATTTACACATATATATATATATATATATATATATATATATATATATATATGAAGGTATATACGAATGATGTATGTATGTATGTACGTGTAACCATATATTAGTGACATGAAAAGTTTATTACCTTGTATAATATTTTCATTTGCATAAAAACTTTCTCTTATTTTCATCTGGATTTATTTTTATGTTTAAATAACTTTTCCGATGATTAATTTAATTATTTTAGTATTCATTTAAAATTAACTTTTCGAGCTTTTTAGCTTCATTCTTTGTTTTTTATTTCAATTATTATTATTATTATTATTGTTATTATTATTATTATTATTAGTATTACTTCCGCTATTAATTCTGATAACCTGTGCTACGGATTGCAATACGCTCGTCTTGAAACAAATAATAAGACCGTCCGCGATTTATGACTGGAAAGTATCGCTATATTGATTTATTTAATTATTGTTTATGTTAAATAATGCAATCTGTTTTATAGTAATAACAATTGTATTTCGAGAAAAAAATTAATAATTTTTTATTAATTATTATTATTAATTCGTTTATCGTTTTTCATTGTTGAAGCGTTCGGATCCAGACTAGGATGATCATATTTTATCCCTACTCTAAGTTCTTTTCTTTATTGGTTAGTAGAATCTACGAAGACCTATATGAGATGATGAGGTAACCTAGATTAGGTCTCGTCTGAAACCATCACCAATGGGCTATTGCGACGCATAAT
Organism: Coronaproctus castanopsis; assembly: GCA_032883995.1. Lineage (NCBI taxonomy): Eukaryota > Metazoa > Arthropoda > Insecta > Hemiptera > Monophlebidae > Coronaproctus > Coronaproctus castanopsis. Next base: position 8,542,206 of record CM065054.1, read on the forward strand.
AAAAGTACGGTTCTAAAAAGGTTTTCTGTTTTTTTATTTTTGTTTTTTTTTGGTCTGCCATCTTCGTATCGAAGGCAGGCGACTACTTACCTATACATATTTTCTTGTACGGTGTAAGTAGCCTACAAGTTACGACGTCAGCGTAGATGGACACACACACACGCGCCCGGGAGAACTGATTGTAATCGCTTTGTTGTCACGACACAATGCAGCTTTACATGTTTTTGTTATATACCGTGTTGTTACTAGCGCGCATACGGTGTAGTGTGTGGGGGTTTGCGAGATTGCCTTCCAAGGGATAATATTAGGATTATTTATATTTTCTGATTATAATTTTTACGTCACTGATCGTCTATCCGTATGGAAGTACGTGCTCTATAGGATATCCAGACGACCATAAAAAGGCTACTCTTCTTAATTTCGTGAGGAACTTCGACTGATTCGAGCATTCTTATTCTAAAACGGTCTACCGCTATTAGAATAAACTACGAACGCGATATATAATATGCGTCGTATGAGTTACTATATGAATATGAATATACGTAAACAATAGATACATATTAATACGATCCTAGTCGCTTTAAATATCAATAAGCTGCTATATAAACATGTATACATATATATATATATATATGTATGTATGTATGTATTACTGACATTGGTTTCCGCTGGCAAACACCGGGATTTTAATTATTGAATTGAGTGACGTTTGAGTATATTTCCTAGAGACGACTTTCTACTATGCATTTTATTTTATCTGACGTGAACTTTTGAGAACGTTTATATGCAAAGCCTGTTACGCCTGATTTAGTGAAAATACCATGGGTCGCTTTATTTAAAGTCGTTTAAGTGGTTCACTATCAGTATTCGTCATCGCGACAATAACACGGCCGATGTCCCTTGTTAACGTTTGAGTGTTTGAACGTTCGCTCCTTTAATCGTCATAATGATTGTTATCAACACGGATAGGTATTTATCATACGCGCAAAATATATTATTATGTGAAATATTCGTGTTATCTGTACACGCGTAAGTATGTAAGTATAAATATATGTATACATACACTCACACACACATATATTATATGTATGTATTTACAAGTGAAATTCGACCGGTATCAAGAATTTAATAGATCGTTTGTGTTCTAAAAATTTTAATTAAAAACCCACACAAACGGTGGACCACTTTGCATAGTTAACATTTGCTATGATGAGAAATTTTCAATTCTCTCTCTCGTACGTATATATATATATATATATATATATATATATATATATATATATATATATATATATATATGTATATATATATACATATATATATATATATATATATATATATATATATATATATATATATATATATATATACCTCGGTGACTTCAATTGCAGAAAATTTTCGGTATAGAGCGTGGTAAATAATATAATCGATTCGATTAAACAATCGTCGTGTTTTGCCCGTAGAAATAACAGTTCGACTCTTGAAAGGCAAATTTGAAATTAAATTCTAACGGCCGAAATTGGTGTACATATTTAACCACACCATCGTACAAGTTTCTATTCTTGTTTTACGACCAATAATTTGATTTATATATATATATATATATATACATTTCTCGCGAGCAGTCGAGCCTAATACACAAACTGACCTCCAATCTACACGTCTAAGTGTAGCACCGCACGTACTAATAGCGACTGTAACGACGAATTTCGCCCAGTGTTACCACCAACTGAATTATGAAATGAAACTCGTTAAAACTTCGACGGTTAAGAAGATTTAAATTTATTCGGTGCGTTTTCACGTAATTTGAACGGTAATATTTGTCCCTGCCGCTATTTAGAACGAAGTTTCGTAAGTTTCATCTCTCCGGTTTAATCGTGTCCGATTAAGAAAAACCTTTCGTAAAAAAAATAATAATAATAATAATAATAATAATTACGAAACTTAATTATCGCGAAGGGGGTTGGATTATAGTTCGAATAGTTTCATTACGATACGTTAGGAATTCAAGTGGGATTCGTAAATAGCGTTTACGATAATTGGAAAAACCCCAAAACGAGAACTTAATCAGATCCACGAGATAACCAGTAGTATGAGGATATATATATATTTTTTATCTCTTAATATTTTATTCTTTACTTTCTCCGTCCTTCTTATATTTTCTCTTTCGTCGCATATCGAGCTCCTTGTACGTATTTTATTTAATCGTCAGTGACTACGTTTGGTGAGCCGTAAATCACGTAAGCCAGGAGACTAACGAAGCAACGAAAGACAACATAACGATATATGAAGTAGAATACGATATAAAAATACGAATTAAATGATAAAAAAAAACAAAAAAAAACGCGACGGTAATAATAAACTAATGTTAAGAAAAAATTTCTTACCAAAAAAAATGGCCACGCATTTAACACTTTCAGCCTCGTTTCGCTCATTAGTGACTGACATCCCCCCCGTACGAATAAATGTGACAACACCCTAATTTTTTAAATTTTTACTACGTATTAATCACTTTCGAATCACTATGTGGTTAAGTTAAAAAAATTTCTATTTCTTTTAGAAACGGAACAAAACCTCAAAAAAAAAATTGTCCGTCATCTGTCTCATCAGTTCATCAAGTTCATCACGCGTATGTTTATATTGAAAGTATCAAGTTTTCACTTGAAACTTTCACTATTCGGTACCATTATAATTAACCATTTTAACACGTTTTTTTTTTTTTTTTTTACATCGCAAATAAACTACAAAACAATCTTGTTAAACTTGTAATCAAAAGAGTTACACAGTTTCAGCCGGAAACCGATTGACGTTGAATCTTTTATCAGCACCATACTCGTCGGTCATAATTGACTGACGTGTCTAAGGTTCAAATTGTGGCTTTAAGTTTTAATATGAAATTGACAAAAAAAATAAAGGAATATCGATGGCCACCGACAGAAATAATGTTATCATATAGTAAAGGTAAAGAAGGCTTAACAAATTATAGACAAATGAGCTTTTCTAAAACCGTTATGAATGTATTTACGAAAAATCAACTTGCATTATTTAACAAGTTAGCAGACTGAGACGTGTTTTTACAGAAGAGAATGTTAAAATCTACGCATTTCACTTAAGACGAATGAAGAGATATTAACGACAGTTTCGACTTATTCGCTAAATAAATCGTATTACGCTTTACCCGGATTATGTGCTCGAACAAGTGACAATAAAGAGAAAACTAAGAAGACGGTGGATGAGAAATCGGCGCGATAAAACAGCCTTAAATCATCGATCGAGGAAACTGAATTGCTTCAAAATGTCAAAAACGACGCATTTATAGAATGTATAACCAATCTATCACCCTCAAAGGTTTGGAAATTATTCGCCGCGCGAATCTGTTAAATGCCTAAAAAAAATCTAAAAGACGATGCGATCGTTTATAAATGAACGACGGCAGTTGGATGAACGAATCTTTCGAACCAAATAAAAACCAATCAAAAATTGAACACGTAGTTAGTGAGAAATCAAAGCTCTCCTGCGGAAATTAAATTCACAATCAAGAGAGCCAAAAGAAGGCTACTGGTTACGATTTAATTTCCAGTCAAATTCTAGAAGAACTACCGAGAAAATCAATAGTAAAACTAACATATCGATTCGAAGTAATCATGAGATTACAATACGTTCCAGTACTAATTCGCGAATATAATTGTGATTCAGAAACCTGGAAAACCTCCTGAACAGGTGACTTCCCATTGACCAATTTTTTTACTTTCAATCCTCCCTAAAGTATTTGAAATAATTTCACAAAAAAAAACGATACGAAAGATAATTGACAAAGATCAAATAATTCCAAATCTCAGTAAATTTGGTTTTCGAACTGGGCACTCGACAGTACAACAGGTTCACAGAGTATTTAAGAAAATCGGATAACGCTTCGAAAAGGAAAAAATATTCTCCGAAGTTTTTTTCTTTCATATTCAGCAGGCGTTCGATCGCGTCTATCCACGGCTACTCTACAAATGTAAATGTTCAATATTAGAGCATTATCGTTCGGATGAACGATATTTTCGAGTTGTGATAAATGATAAACAATCATTTTTACGCGAAATACTGACAGGTGTGCCGCGAAAAAGCGTAGTACTGGGGCCTGTTCTGAACTCGTTGTTTACCAATGATATAGCCATACGTGAAAATGTATTTGTAGCTATATTTGCAGATGATACTCTACTGATGGTATCTCATCGATGTCCAAAAAGTTGCAGTCAGTGTGTTCGAAAGGCTATTCACAACGTAGTTGACTACTAGTCGTATAAATGAAAAATTGCAATTAACGAGCAGAAATGCAATCACATCATCTTTACCAGACGACGTATTGCGCGCGATAAACACAACGTTACGATAAATTCAAAGTCATTAATACAAAAGCGAGTCTGCTAAATATCTTGGTGTTCAGTTCGATTAGACGTTAATATAAAAGTTAAGAATATCGAGATAGAACTAAAGATGCAACAATCATATTAGCTGATATACGCCTTCGCTCGCAGTCATAAGCCTTTTCCAAATCTAGAAAGACTATGCGGATTTGACTCCTCCTTTCTCGGTGCTTTGCTACGAGTGTGCACACCTATGTCCCACGTCCTTTCACAAATCCACATTGGTTTTTGGGTAACTTGAATCACTTCCCATAAACGGTAATCTAGTATGTGTTCAAATATCTTAAGCGTGTGGCAAAGTAGGCGAATCGACCGGTAATTGCTGCATAACGTCCCCTTTCTATTTCCATATAGAGATCGTTGTAATATATATATATATATATATATATACATATATATATATTATTCGTACAGTCAAATCCGTTTATAAGAGAAAGACAGCCGCTTAAAAGAGACAAATAGGAAAAAACAAAACTAAACGTTTGAAATGAAGATTATATCAGTTCGCTTTAGTTACACAATATGCCGGCCATAAGAGACAACGATTAGTAGACTTTTCAAGCAATTATAAATAGTGAAACGGGCATTATCAAGTTACAAAACAGTTTCGAATTTCACACGGAGTGACGTCTTCATCGAGTGAAAAAGTTCTCAAACATCGATTAAATCACCGCCATTTTTGGAATAATGAGTATATTATTAGATTTTTGTTTAATGTTTTTTTTTTCATTCGATATTCGTTTAGAACGTGAACATTCCGTCGACGTTGTGTTGATTTTTGTCCTCGTTTACCGCTATTCCCGCTCTCTTGCACACAGCTCATTATGATTTTACCTTAGTTCTGTGAGAATCTTCTGTTTATTTTCAATTTATATCTGATGTATATTTCTCTTAATTTCAGCTCAAATCAATATTACACATTAATAGCGTTATCGGTACATTAATCATTTATTAAATTGCATATTTTAAGAACAGACTCAGTTCGATAAGAGATTAAAAAAAAATCACTTATGAGAGACAGCCTGTTTTGTGATAAATGAACCCCGTCTCTTGCGTCTCTCATAAGCGACTTGGACACTACACAATATACATACATATATATATATATATATATATGTACGTTGATGGCATGGACACTTTTTCTTTTTTGACTCGAGCCTCAATGTTATAAATAGCGACATTTCTATCATGTTTACTATAGCAGTAAATATAAACCGAAGAAAAAAAACAGAACCACTTTGAACATAAAATCGTTCCTCAATAAATCTAGATAAAATGTTAAGATAATTTCGATACGAAAACGGTGACAATATTTCTAAATTCGGAAAATCGAACAGTTTGAATTATAGCAGTAGATTTTAAACCGTCCCATAATACCAGCGCCCTAGGTTATTATTTACCAATTAAGGTGTAACATTTTAGGCGTATCGGTTTCACGTTTAACAGACTTCATTAAACTTCGATTTAAAATCGAATCGCCGAATATTTTGCTTATTTTCTATGAAATGGTGGATTCGAAATTAATAAATAAATAAGCAAGGTAAAAATTATCCCCCCGTCGTCAATTCACTAGCATTTATATATATATGTATATATATATATATATATGTATATGTATATATATATATATACATATACATATATATATATATATATACATATATATATGTGTATATATATACATATATATATATATATATATATATATATATATATGTATATATATATATATATATATATATATATATATATATATATATATATATATATATATTTATATATATATATATATATATATATAGTTATATTTCCTTTATATTTAAAGATAACAATGGCGATATTAATTTTTTAATAATAATTATATTTATAGAATTATTTCGCGTTAATATTCATATTGTCAGTAATTAGTTTATTAACATGATTAACTATTTACTACTTATTATTATATGGATCTCTTAAAATTGATTTTTCAAATTTTAGTCGCTAAACACCATATTGGAGTTACATATTTCGAACAATGCGGAATATAGAGTGATCTTTAAAAAAGCGAATAAAAAAGCAAGTAGTTAAAATCATTAAATTTTTTGTATACAAAAAATACCACAAAGCTTTTCGACTATTAAGATTATTATCCGGCCGATGTAAAAAATGAAATATTAAAGTATAAAAATATGTACGATTTAGAAAAAAATATAAAATGAAACAATGGAAAATTAAATAAAATGCAAGAAAAATATAAAATGAAACAATGGAAAATTAAATAAAATGCAAGAAAATATTTAATTGAGATGTACAATACTACAAAGAAGAGCAAAATAAAAAATCATATCAGATAATGTTAAAAATAACTATTTTTCATTTTGCTATTTGTATATGCGCATTAAGTATTTTCTTACATTTTATCTCACTTTTAGCTTTACTTTTATATTTTTAATAACTCGTACATATTTAATTTTATATTTTATTCTTTATGTCCATTTGATAGTGGCTTAATGGCAAAAAGCTTTACGGTTTTTATATATATATATATATATATATATATATATATATATATATATATATATATAAATATAAATTTATTGATTTTAACTGCTCTTTCGTTGTTTAGACTTATTTATATATATGTATATATATATGAAAAAATACGGTTTACTTTACGGCTTACCTAATGTGATACTATGGTGACTATTTACATGTTAATCAAGGATGCCGACTTCTCTGGAAATGTTTCTATACGGGAAAACAACTGTAGATTATCCAGATGGAGAAGGGACGAAACATTATACGCAGGTGTAATACATGCAGAATTTAGCAAGGTAAAGCTCAGAACGCAACGGTGTCACAGCAGAGCATTAAAAAAAAAAAAACATGATCGGGATTGCAGGCTGCCTGTCCAGGATGGAGGGGATAGAATGGACTTTCTGTAAGCTGCATATGGAAAAGACGGTCGAGTAACAAATGACGTCCAAATCGTAATCTACTGGTGAGTATAAGAAATAGAACCACGGAAGTTTGAGGAGAGACGGTTGAAGTTGATAGTAATAAGTGAGAGGTGATTGACTAATGCTGTCAGTCTATATCAGTTCCCAAAGGTTCCTTATGCTCTAGCTGAATAGAGTGAATGATGTCCTTGTGAGAGACTAATGAGAGTTCTACGTCATTAAACGATGCGTCTTTAGCTAATGAGTCAACAAATTCATTCTTTGGAATACTTTTATGACCCGGCACCTGTAAGAAGGACACAAACACTCACACACGCTTCAAATTATTAAGGTTTAGCAAAACTAATCTAGTTAATGTATCTGTCACATTCCATTTATTGCCTATATCACGATGCTTGTTGAATCGGTAGTAATAGGGTAATTTCCGCGAAGATTTACGTACATTATGATTGACAAGACTTAAACGATCGATTCTTGTATACAACATGTCGAAAAAGGTTCCAGCGATTTGAATACAATTATTCTGTACATGATTACAACGCGTTACATTTTTTTTTTTAAATATGAAAAGAAAACAAAAATGGAAAATCGAACAAAAGAAAAATACTTAATTTAGATGTAGAAAGTGGCGTGATCAACGGGGGGGAACTATGACTCGTTATTAGCGCCAACTTATTGCTAACCTCCTGTCAGGGACAGGGAAACTTAATAGAAAATGCATGTTGAGCAGACATTGTTTTCATTGCAAACATTATGGAATGTAACATAATCTTCCTGTGTCCTGCAATATTTCTCCGGATGACTAAATTTTCCACAGCGTCTACACTGACGTGGATTAAGTGCGCATCGACAAAAAGCATAGAATCCCGCTGAATCCGAATTCCATTGTTTTCCAGAAGCATTTTACACTGTTACGGTTTTAATTTTATGTTTATTCTAGATGCCCTTTTAGTTTGTACTTTATTTACATGTAAGGGTTCAGATCCAGTAAGTTTAATAAAATCATCTTTAACTTCTTCCACTGTAACATTAGTAGTGTGAGAGGAGAATAGTTAGATTTAATAGCTTCTCCTCTTTCAGCAAACAATCATCAATTCTGTGTTTGGTGATAGCTAATTTTTCTGATTCTTGTTTTGTGGCTGTATTTATGATGCGTGTGTTAAAGTTGATAGAGTTAAAAAAGGTGACACTTACTTTTTCTTTAGCAAGTAGAACCTTCCCCTTTAGATTCTTGACAAAATTTTCCATGTCCTTAGTTTTAATTATAATTTTATTTTTTGGAATGATTTTCCCCCCATCAGCGCATCTTTAAAACTGACTATCTCAGGTGTCGACGGTTTTTACGAGTGAAAAAAAAACTGGATTAACAGCAGAGTGCACATCGGTTGACTTTATTCTAGATCTCTGCAGCAGAATTTAACACTGTTGTTTTCTGAATTTTGTTAACGCCCTTATCGTTAAATTGCTGTTTTATTGTCTCAGTTATGTCAACTACCTTTTTGACCATGCGACCTAGGTTTTTTAGGTTTTCTACGTCGCCCATCTCAAAATAACTTGCTAATAACACTAATGTAACCTTGAAGCTAATATAAAAAGTAAGGAAAAAGTTTACAAATTAATAGTTACCGCTATAATGGTTCAAACCAAACGCGGATTGTTTCAAAATGACTATTAGCACTTATTATATAAAATATAAACTTACAAAGATAAAAAGTTAAAAAATGAACTTTAAAAAAAAGTTCAAAAATCGATATTTCGCGAAATAATTATCAGAAAGACATGTTGTTAAAAATAAAATAATCGAAGAGAACAATAGAATAAAATAAAGCAATATTAATAAAAATGAATGCAAATTTAAAAGATTATTTACTTATCATCATCATCATTATCAAGTGACGTCTCCGTATTAGAGGTAGGTGAGTACTTACCTATACATATTTTGTTGTACAATGTAAGTAGCGTTAATATGGCGCTAACGCAATAAACACGCACACACACGCAACCCACAGGTCGCTACCGGGCTTAACCACCTCAGAGGGCCTAGAAAAGTATAAAATACATATCAAGAAGGTGCCTAACTCGTAAGCTCCAAACAATTTCATAGTTAAAATGATAGTTGAAACTGAAGAGAATATTTGAAAGAGCTCGCGTTCCTAATCATGAACAACATGCTAAACAGTTTAGATTGCAAAAAGTACTGTTGGAAAATATACGTTACATTCTGTCTGCTAATGACATTGAAAATCCAGCTGACTGTGCAACTAAAGGAAAAAGATGGCCGTTGATTTTCGGCATTCGAATCTGACCCAGTGCGTGTTTTTGTTGTTATTAGTTTTTCGTTATTGTTCGTGATCGTTTATATTTTTTTGTTTTGCCTGTCGAATTTCGTTACACATTCGGCTGCGTGTATTTTATACATTTTTATAACGGTTTTGGAGGTGGGGATGTTTGAGCGCGCCCCAGATCCCAGGTACAAATCTTGGTTGCGCCACTGGTTACAACACTATGCAAGCCCTCGTGTTTTGTAAGTTTCTATATTAATTTACTTGTAAAATAAAATATTAAACAAGATCATATAGGTACGAACTTTGGTCCTCGCGTGCTCTTTTCTCTATCTTATTATTCGTTACGTGTTTTGCTCGAAACTGACACCCGTAAATGTTTTTTTAACGCGCGCTTATTAATTGGAAGATAGACAAACGGTTCGGAAGGAAATTTGTCGGCGGTGGAGTTAACGAGCCGAAATCGCCGATTCTTTGTTCAATAAAACGATTAGGGACGGCGGAAACAAAATTATGCGATGATAGTAATATACCAGGCTAAAACGAACGATACGGATGAAGTAGCGGAGCGCGCTAATTAATTCAAAAGCTTAACCGCGCCCAAGTATGTTCTCGAAATAATCGGACTTTCTAGTCAATTTACCGAATATAATAACGAGGCGATTAACCGTCGAATTAGATGACGAGTATGGACGTTGACGGCGACATCAATTATTGCCCGAAATAATTTCTTCGATCGAGAGAGAGAGAGAAAACCTTAGTGGCAGAGAATGACGGGGTGAATACCATTTCGACGATGCCGAAACTAACGCGTTGAAAATTTATATTGTACATTTATATTACATATATATATATATATATATATATATATATATATATACATTTATTCGTTAATATATGTAATAGCTTCGTTCGGGCGGTTAAAAATTAACATAATTAACCTATTATAATTTCCGTTAAATACAACTTCTCCTAACTAAATTTGGTACGCACAACTTTATATATCGATATACAGATATACGCATACGAAACTTATAGTGTTGCTAACCATTAAATGCAACGCTATATTCCGATTACGCTACTTTCTGAAACAGTGGAAGTTTGCGAAAATTATTGTGCTTCTGAAACCGAGTAAAGATGTCACCTCGTATCGTCTGATTTCTCTGTTACCAATATTGCCGAAGATTACCGAGAAGTTAATATTAAGTAGGTTACTTCCGTATATCCGTTCGAATAATATTATACCGGATCACCAGTTCGGATTTTTGCAACAACATTTCGCAATCGATCAGCTGCATAGGGTAGTTAATATCATAGAGAATTAATTGGAAACTAAAAAATATCTGTACAGCGGTTTTTCTTGATTTTCTACAGGAATTTTATATGATCTGGCATAATGAAAGATATTTCCACGTACGCTTTGATCATGTGTTCTCTGAGTTGTACCCCGTCGTCTATGCGGACGTGCCTCAAGGCTCAGCGCTTGGACACGCGTTGTATTTAATTACACCAGTTAGTCACATTTGCCGATGACACGGCACTTCTTTCTTCCGATATCGTGCCAAACACTGCGAATAGTAATCTTCAGACAGCACTCGCTAGAGTTGAAAACTGGTTTCACAAATGGAACATAAATGTCTGTAAACATACAGTTTACTAACAGAAAAGCTGTATCTTTTCCTGTTAAAATCAATAAAAATGCCAGTCAGAATAAGCGTGAAATATCTAGGCTTACACTTGGATAACATATCGAAATTATATTCAAATAAAGAAAGAACTAGATGCACGTATTAAAAAACTATTCTGGTTAATGGACGGAAATAGAGTGCTGTCTATTGATAAAAAACGTATTATCTATACTGTAATCGTAAGGCTCGTCTGGACATACGGGACGCAGCTGTGAGTTTGTATAAAGCCTGTAAGAACTATACAGACCGCCGAGAATAAAATTCTTCTGCTCATAACAAATGCGACTTGGTATGTAGCAGACTAGATCATTCACCATGATCTAAACATTCCTCATGAATACGAGATCATTAAGCAATATGCACTGAGTCGTGCTGTGAGGCTAGAAAATCATCAAAATACACTTACATCAGGACTGTTGGACACGGTCGGCGATATGAGATGCTTAAGACGTAGTAAACGCGTGGATCTAATCTAAGGTCGTGGTTACCTGGTGTGTACTAGTGGGTACTATACCCTTCCTATTGAGCTCTCTCTTAAATGCTGCTAAATGATCTTGTTGGTCAGCTTGCAGTAAATATTATAAATAAAAAAAAAAATCTTGCGTATGTACGTGCATACGTATATTATAATAATGGTATATGCAAAAGAGAAAATACCTACACATTCCCAGAGGAAATTGATACAATATTTAAAAATAACGTATGTCTACTGCAGAATTATTTCCAGCAACGTGCTACGACATGCGTCGCTGCATGTTCCATAAATTCGAGAAACAAGCAACAGGCAGATTTTCCGGTTTAAAAGTGATATCATATATATATATATATATATATATATATATATATATTATATATATATATATATATATATATATATATATATATATATAAAATAGGTATTACTATTACAATTTTTTATATAATGTGGAATGTAGTGATTTTTTATAAAAAATCAATTGAAAATTAGTTAAATCACTAATATTTATTTTCTTAAAGAAAACACAAAGCTTTATTTACGCCATTATCAAGTGAAACATTTTTCAAAAATCATAATTTTAAAAATATAAATTAAATATAATTACTTAAAAATATTTGACGGTGATTGTGAAAATATACTCCAAAAATGCTGTTCTGCTTCTGTTCTGTCTATTTTTTGAATTGTTGAAATTTAATATATTTGTTTATTAATTTTGTTTTTTTTTATATTAATTTTTTCTTCAATATTATTTTCCGGATTCTGTAAAAGTTGTATACTGGTGGAGTTTTAAATTTTTAATTTACTGTTGCGATGTATGATGTCCAAAAGTAAAAGATAAAATAGATTTTTTAATATTTATTTTCATTTTACTTGTAAAATTGTGTTTTTAAAAAAATTTTTGTGTTCGTATATTTTTATATTTTATATTTTACTTTTGGACATCATGCATCGCAACAGTAAATGAAAAATTTAAAATTCCACCAGTATACAACTTTTACAGAATCCGGAAAATAATATTGAAGAAAAAATTAATATAAAAAAAAAAACAAAATTAATAAACAAATATATTAAATTTCAACAATTCAAAAAATAGACAGAACAGAAGCAGAACAGCATTTTTGGAGTATATTTTCACAATCACCGTCAGATATTTTTAAGTAATTATATTTAATTTATATTTTTAAAATTATGATTTGTTAAAAATGTTTCACTTGATAATGGCGTAAATAAAGCTTTGTGTTTTCTTTAAGAAAATAAATATTAGTGATTTAACTAATTTTCAATCGATTTTTTATTACGATTACAATTACTAATATAAATGTTATAAACGATTATGTTTAATCCTTCTTAGAATCGTAAGTACCGACCGTGGAAATAAGTACATTGTAGGAACGATTTTTGGAACACAATCATCTACATATACAACTTCAGTCCAATCAGAGTTCAACGAGGAACATTGCGGAATATAGTCGTCGAGGCATGTAGTTTGAATAATCTGCAGAGTTTGTTAACAGTAGCTTTCTAACTTCGAGCTGGACAAACACTTTTCCGTTCAATCTGTCCGATTGACACGGATTGTATTTGGTTTTTTTGTCGACGCAATGCCAGTTTTAACGTTTATAATTTTTTTCCAAAATTGATTTCCTCGTCCACTTCGCCATATACGTAGACTTTTCGATGTGTTCACTGCGCAATTATGTTCTCCGTGTGAAATTTGGTGTGCTGATCCTTTTTCTTAAGAATGGTATCTTAATATAATTATGTGTTTGTTTCAAGTTCGGAGTATCGCAAGAAAGTATTCTAGGCCGTTTTTTTTGTTTTCTATTTTATTTATACGATATTCCAATACTGCAATATACTGCAGCTCATTCAGACCATACACCTAGGCATTTCACGTTTATCGCGATATTTTAAAAAATTGGGAATTACAATCAATACCGTCCTAAACGGAAGCGGTATTTTTTACGCGCAGGCGAGACCAATACTGTCACCAAATCTAAAAACGAGTACATTGCCTAAGAACATTCGTTATCTAGGTATAATCCTGGATAAGCGATTGACATTTACCGATCACGTCAATTACGCGAATGTTAAAGTCGATAAAACGATTAGTGCAATTCATTCACTTTTTTAAAAATAATACTTTTATAGTTACAGTTTAATAGATATAGTATTCATAATTATAATACTAAATTTACGCGTGCCGTAAACAGCGATTTAGACTGGAAGCACGGAAAAAACTATATTTATAACATTGGATAGATTGTTTATATGTTGTTGTATGTGTTTTCCCGGCGAAGATATGAGATGGCATTTGTTCAGATTTTGAGCATCGTCGCTCGCGTAGCAAGCTTGACAGAGATGTCGCGGTAGATTCAACGCTGATCTGAGGATGAGCATATTAAGCGCCGTCTAGGAGTACATGTTGGACTAGACGACAGAGACATATACCGGAGCTGTTGTTTTCCGTATTAAGCAGATGTGGGGGTAACATTTGTACATACCAATCGAAGTCGGCTGATGATTGCCTCTTCGTCGGTTAGAACGAACCTGCCACGGTCGGATGGTTGATTTAATTAGACGTAGTTGATTTGATGATGGGCTATTGATACATCGGTTGTTCCATAGGTATATGAAAGCAAGTCGTAGATATCGTAGATAGTATTAATATTATTATCACGAAAGAAATATTTTCAACGTGCCGTATAATACGATTTTTCGGTCGGCGAAAAAACCGAGATAAATCCCGGAAGAACGTCTTCGTTAGGATTGATAATAAATCGAACTCTGCGCAGTGATGAATCTTTACGACGTACTAGCGAACGAGTTCAGCATCGTCAGAAGCAAAGATGTAAATGAGAAATCCGGGAAATGGTAGAAATTTCATTTCCGGGAAAGTCGATAACGGATTTATTTATTGTATATAGCTTACAATTTATTACACGCTAGAGAAATATGTACAATTTTTAATATATACATAACGTAAATGCATATACACATACATACATATATATATATATATAAGTAAATAAATAAATAGATATATAGATAATGTAATACATACGTGTGCGAATTGTGCATTTTACGGAAATAACGGAAGTGCGTGCGGTTTTTTTTTATTTTTTTTTTGGCTTTGAAAAGTTTACTATCAAGAAGTCGTACAATAAAACATGGCTGTAGTAAATGTGCGACGAAATATATTTGTATTGACGACCGTATTAGATTGTCTAGTCGTAAATTTATGTACGTCTATAAAATATAACGATAATTTATTTATTTTTATAATCTAGTAAACCTTTGCGGACAGTAGATTTCAATTTAAATATTATTATATACCGAATAAGAATTTTAAATCATAATATTACATTTTAATGTACGAATAATAAATAATACTCTATAGCCGCGGCTTAGTAGATAATTCAGGAAATAGGGTAGAACAATAACGGCGGAAATTATCAGTTATATTTGTCTATTATAATTAAATTGAGGGCAATTCAAAAAAATAAACCGAACAAAATATAACACCGATTAATCATTAAAAGTTTTCAATTATAGCGAAGGTTTATTTTCAAGCATGCACAATAAATATTATATATTTTTTATTTTTACTTAAAC
Organism: Coronaproctus castanopsis; assembly: GCA_032883995.1. Lineage (NCBI taxonomy): Eukaryota > Metazoa > Arthropoda > Insecta > Hemiptera > Monophlebidae > Coronaproctus > Coronaproctus castanopsis. Next base: position 8,557,623 of record CM065054.1, read on the forward strand.
GGTGTTATATTTTGTTTGGTTTATAATTAATAAAATCACCACTCTCCGATATATTCAACATTTAATTAAAAAGAATGCAGTTAAATACGTTCGGGAGGAAATTTACGCGAGATATGTATTAGAGTACGTTGTCTTTGATTACCGTTTGAAAAATTCAACTCTATACGACAATGACACACATTGCGCAACCTACAAATTACGGGGTAACAAATATGCGAAATTGATGAGATGAAATGGATATTGGGATACGCCGGTTAACTATGGAAATATACCGGAACTTCGATGTCGCGTATACTAATTTAAAATTATAAAATCGATAACTCGAACTAACTACCGGCGAATCTAATACTCATCTCGGAGTAATAACGCGCGCATAAAGTCTAAACCGTAGTAAAATTTCGATAAATTATCGAAACATCCAAACACGGATGAATTTTAAGCAAAAATATTCTAGTGTTACTTATTATACAAACTTAAAAAATATATATATATAAATATATATATATGAATAGAATAAAATGGGAACAAAGGAAAATATTAATAAGTGTAATATCAGCGTACAGAACAATTTCCTACTGTGCAGGAACAAATGTTATTGCCGATGTGTTGCCCGCTGAATTGCGATTGGAGAATATACGAATGAGATATGTTGAAAACAAAAAAAACTGAATAGAAAGGTAAGAAGGAATTCGTAAAATAAGTATAAAATACATTGCCGAGTGCCAGAAGCGATATATCATAACGATCAAGTAAGAAGCCGAACGGATAATTCCTAGGATAGAGGAACGTCTGTGTTATAAAACTCCTAATATCGGATTATTTTGTAAGGCAGTTTACGACAGGGCCACGGAAATCTCCGGACTTATCTGAAAAGATTCAAAATAGCAAATAGCGATTGTTGCAGAATGTGCGAAGATGGAACAGATTCATTCGAACCTACCGCGCTTGAACAAATAAGAAAATACTAGACAAGATAAACAAGGATTATAGCAGATGGTTCGAGAAGCATTACACGAAAACCGACAAATTCCGCGAATACAATACTACTCCTATTTAAATAAATATAATTACAAGTTATTATAGTAAGCGAAATAACTGTTTGGTGAAATGCCCTCTTCTTTGATTTTTCTTTCTTTTAAATTACTACAATATACATTTAAAAAAGAAAAAATCTTAAATACAGACGGAAAGAGACATGAAAAGGTGAATTAAAATGGAGATTAGTACGTGAACGCCATTGATAGCATTCATTATATATATATATATAGATATATGTGTGTGTGTGTGTGTATTTTTATGTATATAATATAAATATATGAGCAAACTAAACTCATTAAAATATATGTATATATAACAAAACATATGCGAAGCTTTTCGACTATTAAATCATTGCCGGATCGATGACTGAGGAGTACGCTTCTGATTTCAATGTCAGTCATTTCTGACTGATACTTCTAACAACTTTGTAACTATTTTGATTAAAAGCCAAGTTTTTATTTCGAAACTAATAATAAGGATGTTTTGTTTGTGATGTAAAAAAAAAAAAAAGTGTTAATCTTATATGACACTTCTTACATCAGATTTTTCGGTTTCTAATTAATGTAAAATAATTTCGAATACATTGAGTGGGGGTTAATATAATGGTACTAAATAATGAAAGTTTCAGATGAAAACTTTATACTTTCAAATATAAACATGCGTGATAACGGACATCAGTCATAAATGACTGACGCTTTTCTCGGGGTTCTATTTTAACCAGAGTGATTAATAATTAAAAATTAGCACGTTATCAAATTTATACCGGAAAATCGCATGGGCTGTGAAATGGACAAAGTGATGAAAAACTATTTAAGTTAAATGTTTCGGAGACTATTTGTATTTTATTTATATTTTCTGATCCGATGATATAACTGAAAAACTATGGAAATGTTTACTAAGATACGAGGGTTTTTTAAATTTTGAGAAATTTTTGCTCGTTTTTTTTTTTAAATAGTACATTTTTACCTCTTATTAATTTGTTCGCATACGTTTTAACGCGAATTAGTAGACGCTTCTACGAATGATATTATTATTATTATTATTAGTAGTAATTTATAGCATTTATATTTGTTTGAAATAGCGCAAATATATTTGATTTTTGATTATTGTGACGAAAATAAAAATTTCTCGCGTAAAATTTCGACCGCCTGAAAAATTCGTTAAAAACAGTAAACACGCGCGAATTCGACGTAAACAACAACGAAAAAAAACCGCACAAATAAATCAATAAATCAATAAATCAATAAATCAATAAATCAATAAATCAATAAATCAGCTGGTTTTTAAGCGAGCGAATGAAAAGAAAATCATTAATAATGTAAAATTGGAAAATATTTTGTACTTTTTTTGAAAGAAAAATGGAAAAGAACATTTCACGTACACGATGAAAATAAATCAAATAAGGGAACAAATAAATTTCGCGTGGCGTGTCTTTTGCATCCTGAATTACAAAACAGATTTTGAAAGAAAAAAGTCTTCTACACCGAATTAAAACGACGAATTAACAAAGGACCGGTGTTCGACTCACATTTCCATTCGCCTTCGGTCCGGAAGCGTTACTTACTGCAGAAGCACGTGATTAACCTCTTGTACGCATCGTATTCTTGTTTAAAAACAAACGAGATTTTTGAAACTAAAATGGATAATATGGAAACCACATTTTACATTTATCAAGAACTAGCGGAAAATATTATCGTACTGGGTTATATCGTGATATATCGTGTATATATAGATGAGTGCGTGCTTTGTGACGTGGCCATTATGTAAGTCCAATATTGTACGTACTATTTTTCAGAGTAATAAATCTTTTATTCGCGCTATTGTGCTTTCCTTTATTTCGCTAGTCCTTTTCTTTCTACGAAGTAAATTTCATTTCAGTCTATTGTGCGACGCTTAATAATACGTACGATAGGCCTAGTTTTAAAATTACGACGATGATAGTAACGATAAATATAATAATAATGCTGATGATGATAATAGTAGTAATAGTAATTACTATTATCAAATTATATTTATTTAACAATGCAGTAGTCGCGCTCATTTAACGAACATTAAAAAGCACCTTATTTCGATTATTTTTCATATAAAATATCATTTTTTGTAAAATAATATGTTCTGTGTATTATAAGGAGCTATTTATAAATTTAAAAAAACAACAAAAACACTATCTCAATTTTACTTATACATATGCAAATATATATATATCCCAATAAAGTGCGTCGTAGAAATATAAAAAGTGTATTACTTTCAATGAATTTTGGGAACAATTTTCACATATTAATTTACTATGTTCAAAGCAAATAAAATGTTTTCACCGTTTACAAAAATTAAGAGTTATTCTACATTTTTTTTTCTTGTTCACATGTAGAACTGTTTCCGTCAAACTGGATCTTCACTGCTTACACTCGCGTTGTCTTCTAGATTATTCCTTTTAAAACTTTTCAACATGTAACTGAAAGTACATCGCATTTTCGTATAGCCAGGTCCCAATGATATCGTTAAATTTCTCAAGAAAGTTCGACGGTTCATCTCATATTTCCTCGAATATTACTATAATTATATAATAATCTGGACATTGACCCCACCTATGTTTAGCAGCCTGTAAAATACCACCATCGGTCATTTTCCTGTATTTCTCGAACAATTATATAGCGAACTCACTTTATCTATCATATTATAATACTCGCATAACGTCCAGAAAGATATACTGGTTTTATAGCATGAGTGGTCGCGTGGTCAATCCCCTTCTCATGTCTTTAGTACAACAGTGTTTTATTTCATCTTTTTTTTTTTTTTTTTTTTTTTTTTTGTGGGTTTACTTGTCATCTCATTTTAGGAAGGTAGATGAAGAAACAATAAAATCTAGATTACACACCGGGAATAAATATGCTTTAAAGGAGTGTTGGCTGCAGTGTTCAAATATTACGCAAAACGTTACAATAATATAAATTAGTTATTCATCACAAACATGCATGCTTTGTGAAAGTATAAAACCGCATACAACCGCCTACAGTAATATATAAAAACGTATTTACATATATAGATATATATATATACACATGCATGCGGAATAATCTCGTATAAATAAATGTATGCATATACTCACAACGCACATTCATGCTTACATATACATACATATGTGTATATATATATATACATATATATATATAAAATATATAATATATATACACATATATATAAAATATATAATATATATAGTGGTGGAAACAACGTAGTAATTTAATGATAATAATTTCAATTCAATTTGTTTCTCGTTAATTTTAAATAAATATACAAATTTATAATTGCAAAATGGTTGTAGGAAAGTAGACTAATCGTAAATTAAAAAAACAAATCTAAGTACCTATACGGTTATCGTTCTCCTTATTTGTGGGGGTGATACAAAACTTACACTTAATAATGTAACCGAGGTAAAAAGAGCTTACGAGGTAAAATATTTAGGAATAATACAGTTTGACTGTATGTTGACGTGAAATAAACATCCTTTATTATAGCTGGGTAAAGGAAACTGAATTATCTTTTTTATTATCTAAAACGATACTTGTCTGCTGAACATCTTAAACGTTTATATTTTGCTTCGTATCAACCTACTCTCAGTTATGGAATAACGCATTGGAGAGTGGCTGCTAAGCAACGTATCAGACCTATTCGAGTATTGCAAAACACGTTTTGTCTGAGAGCTGTATCACTTGCAGTTACTGGAACGGAATAAACCACATGTTGAATTAAACGCCACAGGCTATTTTACTAGATCTAATGCTGCAAGAACGAAAACTCAATGAGTATCATTCTAGAATACAAGCCATTTATAAGGGTGTTAAAATTTCTAACTCATTACCGCTAGTAGTAAAAAATAATGTAAAAAATTTTTAAAAACGTCGTGAGCCTCTAATGCGATATATAAAAAGTAGAAACAAGCAAGCAAATACTAGCTTAGGAGAATACTACATAGTATCTTGTAGATGCGTGCGTACCGATTTCCTTTGTAATTTATAATAAAATACTGAGGAAAAACCCATTTGGTTAGTGCATTGTCCGAGACGTTATACGTTCATCCTAAGTTTTTTCAATCAAACGTTATTCGATATATATATATCAGAATGAAGGTTTAAAAGCTAACATTAATTCTGCACCATTACGCGTATGGATTATTAATCCGAGTTGTACATAGACGTTCAAAATGTAAAAGAAAGTTCGCGTTTCAATTAGATTTTGATGTAAGAATTAAAATGCAAATAAGTGATTTATATTATCATCTGAATTAGTTGAATATTTTATTTGCGCTTATTTTAATACGTACGATAAATATGAAACGTTCGAATCGAGAGCGTAATTTTTCAATACTGGAGGAGACCGGATTCTGTTATATAATGGATCACCAAGATGAAAAGTATCTGAGCAGGATGGCCAGAGGAAATGATAAACGGATAAAACGAGCTTCGGATGACCATTTCGTAATAGAAGAAATATTGGCAGATAGCGGATACATTTTTTTTTTTTTAATTTTGTTATTTTTCGTACGACGCTTTAACTCCAAAACCGGGTAACAACCGGATTCGGAATCATCGGGATAGTGGCAGGAACACAGACTTGTGTATGGAAGATACCGAGTACGAATACGATTCGTCATAAAGTGAAAATATAAATAATTTATAAGATTTTTATCGCGCGGAATGGCAAACCGCCATAATATGATGTGCGCGCTAGTAACAATATAGTATATACTGCAATAACAGGCGGAGCTGTATTGCGTCGTGGAAACAAAGTGATACCGTCAGTTCTCCCGGGTGTCTGTGTGTCTATATGCGCTAACACCATATTACAGTGGACATTCTTTTTCTTTGTGAACAACGAAATCGCGGATTTATTGGTGTCATTTCATAGTGCGTAATGTACACGATAGGTTTGATGTATTGAATTAAAATTTATCCACTATGATATGGCATTTTATATCTTGTTTAAATTCTTCCCTTAAGAAGAGTGTTGATTTTTGTTTAAAACTTTACCGCAATCTCAGAAATTAGCGACCGCTATGTCGGATTGTGGCGGACTTTATTTTAGCCGTAGAAAATTTTTTCTGCATACTATGCGGTAGTCATCGCATTTCAGAGTTTTCGATTTTTTCGCTACATGTACAAAATTAACACCTTTTTTTGTGATTTGTTCCCTGAGTGATAGATATGATTAAACTCTCGTCTGTACAGATGTCAGGCACTTTTTTCTGCAACCATCTTTAGTATAGGGTGACCCAGAGAAGACGAACGGTTTTTGTTATTTTTTGAATAGCTCAAACTTGACCATCACATTTGAATGAAATTTTATCTAAAAATAGGAAAACGAAAGATTAGCTTACAATCATTTTTGGAACACAATATCGCTCAGACGACCGCCGTTTGCAACACAATACATTCGTTCGGTCTTTAGAAAATTTTCGAACATAGATCGCTGAATGTATGAAATTTTTTCAAGAATCCGGGAAATTTGCCGAAGAATATATTTCGAGTACGCAGGATGACCGCCCATCGCGAATTTTGGCGCGTTAGAATTATTTTTTTCAACCGATGTAAATGTTTACGTTTATATTAATAAAATATATACGTGTGTGTGTTGGTGTGTAAACGCGTGAATTCACATCGTCGAATACCCGCCGCGAAATATTATTATCCGTTACGTCTCTGGCAAATATATATGAAGACATTGCGAAGTTAATTTGCGAAATACGGGCAGTCTGCACACGTTTATTACTATAATTACCTTGTCACCGCCCTTATATAAAAAATAAAACAGCCCGCACTCTTAATTAGAATTAATTAATTACATAGTATACTTCGTTATTAGAAGTAATTTAACTCCCCATTAACCAGTCCGGTCGAGCATTCTTGATTTATAGATGCGAAATTAAATATTTTGCTCGTACGAAGTATCTTCAAATGAAATACAGTTGTAACGCCGATTTTATTTCTAGTTTTCGAGACGCAAAGTATACGATATGCTAATAAATAAAAATAAAAAAAAATAATAATAATAATAAAAAAGAAAAAAAAAAGATGGAAACGTAAAATGATATTTTACGTAAAGAAAACCGGGTTTTAGATAGTTTTTAGCCGATAGATTATACAAATATTTTTAAAATCAAGAGACGTTATATTTTGAGCAAATTCCACTTATTACGAAAATTTACTTGCTTAAATTAACACGGTGCAGACATATCGAACGGAAAGCAAAACATCTTGACATAAAATTGACGCAGCTGCACTGGTTTCAGTCTTTCTCCGGAACATATTAATTTATAAAATAATGTTAAAGCCTACGCAAAAAGAAGTCATATACATAAGATTCGAAAACAAGGTCGTTAACTCATTGCTCCTCCTTCGTACGATTCGAACTATCTCATTCCTTATGTTAAGAAACGAATTCAATCGCGCCGTTCAGCACTATAATGGCCCTTGTCTTTCTCATATACAAGTACACTAGCCATTCATTTGTTAGACAATAGTCCTCGAATACGCCGATTGAAACGAACCAGGACAATCGATTTATTCTAATTTCTACTGGGATTTATTGGGGGGGAGCGTTAATGGGTGTTAATCCTTCTCACGCTACTTCGCATTTTATAACATTTGCTAGATGGCCTATTACTTTTAATTATGTTATTAAAATTAAAATAAAAAAAAAAAAACATACGTGAAAACAGACAAATTGTACGGACAAATTGTACGACATGCGAGCTGGAACTACCAAAGTTTGTGTCTAAACATAGGGAAGCATTTAAAATTGATTGTAGGGATGTAGGACACTAGATTAGCGATTGAAAAGCAAAAGTGCCGCACTTTACTAAAGCACGTTTAAAAACAACAATCTATGCGGATATCGCATTATTTAACAGGCCTATTCAATTATATATACAGAACGTATTACTCGCAACTTTAACTGTAATAAACATACGGGGGGGATGGTTTTATTCAACGTGGCCAAAGCACTTGATACTACTTGGCACATTGGTATCGTATATAAAATGATCGAATGTAAATTTCCGAAATATCTAATTACGCTTATTTTAAATAGTAATAGATCGTTCTACGTGTTTATAAATGATGTATTATCCTCCCGCAGAACACGTTCCGTAGGAGTCACCTCAAGGTATTGTTCTCGGTCCATTTCTATTCACCTTCTACTTATACGATATCCCCATAACAAATAACACAGCCTTGTATGCGGATGATACAGCATTATTTTCTAGTTCTTACATTACAACGGCAGTATAAAGAATAAATTACAGCTAGTAGTAGATAGGTTAATTCGTTATTTGAAAAATTGGCAGATAGCCGTTAACACTGCCAAAATTCAGGCAATACTGTTTACTCGTAGGAGGCCACTTCTACCTACTAGCTTAACGATTAACGATGTAAGTGTAGAAAAATAAAATATTTAGGAGTTATATTAGATAAAAGGTTGGACTTTTAACAAGTATTTAGATTACGCGTCAATTAAAACACATCGAGCAATTTGTACCATTTATCCCGTGTTTAAGCGCAAATCTTTCCTAAATGTCGATAATAAATTAACAATATATAAAATATACACACACATATATATATATATATATATATATATATATATATATATATATATATATATATATACATAAATGAAAATGGCAAATAACGACAACGAACGTCAATTCAGAAACACGTCTTAACTTCGAGAAGACTTCGAACAGACTGTTTCCGGCATCCTGAAAGAAGGCCTAATTATATCAACGCTGGAACGCCTGACCAGTAACAAGACATCTGATTAGTTGTTCCAACGCTCAGATAAGAAATCGAAAGACATCGAACCAGCCGTTGCGACGCTGCCGCAATTGAACTTTGAACAATTTCAGACAGCAATTTTATCGTAATTTTGTTCTCTTACGATAACGTTACGTGGTAACAGTTAGAATGTCCACTATGTGAGAAATGATATTTCATATTAACAAAAATGTTCATATTCGAAAAGTTTCAATTTAAAAAATATTTACATATGAAAATTATCTCTAAAGTTCACCCAAGTATTCTACGAATAATAGCCCCTATAAAATTGATAATTTAACGTTGAGGCTTTATAATGTATAGCTGAAAGAATTTATACAAAATAATATCGGAAGTATTTTTATATGAAAATCGTAATGGCCGGTTATAATAAAATAAAAAAACACGCAACCGATAGGAGAAGATTAATGCGAATGTGTTGTAAGAAAATTTTTGCATTACGTTAAAAATCGTGCTCTTCCTAATAGCCTTAACAATATCGTTCGTTTATTACGACGATATTTCAAGATAATATAGGCCACCTACACACTCATAAACATCGTTCATTCGTACATATGCAATGCTTTCTTTTATTCGCGAGAAAATCATCTATTCTGTGATACGTGAAATCTAACAAATTCGAACTTTCTGTACGCGTAATGGAAACGCGTCATTTCCTTCCGTTATATATATATATATATATATATATATATATATATATATATATATATATATATATGTATATCGCAGGTAGGATGGGGTTTTGTTCCATATTGAGTGGGGTCGTCTTCATTTCGACGCACACCGATCATATATCCGGGATAAAACTAGATTTTAAATTACCATGCGATGTTATCGATTGCGCTTCATCTATTTCCATAACCTGGAACAGTTTGACGTAAATCATCGCGTATCTTCGATAAAGGCGTTCAATTTTTATTTCTACTTTTTTATATCTTCCGGCATTTTCTATATTTAGAATTTCGATTACGCGTGTCGGTAACGAGATGAAATGCGCGAATATTACTTTTGTAAGAGTACGTGTTACGAAAATAATCTATTGCCATTATTAAGCGCGGGCAACTTTATAATACACGGTTAAATTTTAAATATTTATGCAGAACCGACGTATCGACGGGTATTTTTTTTATTTTAGCTTTATAATTGAGATGGTATTTGTTTCAACCTAATATTATAACGATACAAAAGTCCGTCGTAAGAATTATAAGCAATGTTAAATTATATACGGGGGTCAGAATTCTTTTAAATGTAGAACAGTTATATCGAGTAAATATGTTGGACTTCGTGTTAAGAGAGGGTTAAAACTGCGAGGGGAGGAACGAAAGAACAGCAATCTCAGTTACTTTTTTATTTTTGTTTAAAGTGTTTTTATTTTTATTTTTATTTGTCGGGGAATTCTTTATAGAAATTTCATTATCTAACTTTTAACCTTCTCCGAACTCTTTTGTTCCCCCGTTTACACTTCAGAATCAGAAATACAGGCGTGTTTCTATAGCTTTGCATTTATGTCTTATTGTTTTGTATTTGTACGCGTCTATATTCAAATATATCGATTCACTTTTAGAATCTCGTCTGTTTCTATGATTTAGTTACGATAATAAATTGTGATTATTATTATTATTATCATTATTAACCCTTTCATTGGATATGTCGCTGTGGAGCGGCGACACTACTTTAAAGGCTGATATTTAAATATACTATATTAATATTTAATTGATTATCAGATTTTGTAATATTTATTTTCATTTTAATTGTAAAATTGTGTTTTTTAAAAAAATGTTGTGTTCCTATATTTTTATACTTTATATTTTACTTTTGGACATCATACATCGCAACAGTAAATGAAACATTTAAAATTCCACCAGTATTACAACTTTTGCAGAATCCGGAAAATAATATTGAAGAAAAAATTAATATAAAAAAAAAACAAAATTAATAAACAAATATATCGACGTTAAATTTCAACAATTCAAAAAATAGACAGAACAGAACCGGAACAGCATTTTTGGAATATATTTTCACAATCACCGTCAAATATTTTTAAGTAATTATATTTAATTTATATTTTTAAAATTATGATTTGTTAAAAATGTTTCACTTGATAATGACGTAAATAAAGCTTTGTGTTTTCTTTAAGAAAATAAATATTAGTGATTTAACTAATTTTCAATTGATTTTTTATATTAATATTACCACAAACATTGACGGTAACACTTTAAAAATCGATTTTAATCATTCGTCGGTTTTAAAATGTAAATAGAAAGCCAATAGAAAGAATTGTTTACAACGATTCTGCGCTGTGTGTTCTGGTGAATTTAATGTGATTTTCAGCATCATATTAGGATATTAAAAAAAAAATCCGCGTTACATTTTACAAACATAAAGTAGACACTATAAATATTAATTATCAGTACGTGTAATTACTTTTACATTCTTATATTTTGAAATATATTTTTTTGAAAATGCATGTCGCTTGATGGATAAAAACATATTAACTTTTCTATATGAAATATTTCTATGAAAATAAAGATTGTTCGTGTATTTTATTTTATTAATGGCCATTTTCAGACGGGTCAGTATATGAAAGATGACGAAATTTTGAATATGATCACGAGAGATGATACATATCACTTATTGACAAAGTTGTATCTTCCTTCGGATACAAATCTGAGTGTCGACGAACAAATTATACCATTCAAGGATTAGCCGAATATAAAACAATATATATAAACCCAAAAAATTGTATATAAAAATATATATATATATATTAGCAGGAGCTAATGGATTACGCTATGATTTCATAATATATCAAGGTTCTACTACGGAATTTGTAATCTAGTTCATTATTACTGTATTTATTATTTCTTTTTGTTTTCATTTTGTATACGTAGTAAGAATTTGTTCGGTATACGTAATAATATTGTTTTGACGTTGATTTTTGTAATTTATATTGTGTGCTAAATACACTTTTTATTTATTTATTTATTTATTAAAAAAATTTACAATCATTTCGGATCTTTTACAGCTGTCGTAATGCAACTTAGTGATCGAATAACATGAACCGAATCGCTTACTTTAGCAGTTATCGATTATTTTAGTACCTTCATCAATCGCCGAATTTATACGCCACCGAGACGGTCCGAATGAATAGGTTTGCCGATTCAAAATGATTAACAGTGAAACAAATTAAAAAGAAGGGTAGAGGGTCTATCCACTGTCGATGTAAATTCAGATGGACGAGTGATACTGACTCAATGGTATAACAATAAACTTGTAACTGTTGGTTCAAATTTTGTCGCCAATGGCGAGTATGATAACTGTCGACGTTTGAAAACAAAATAAATATATATAATGTCCCAAGACCTGAAGCAATTCGGTTATATAATAAAACTACGGAGGAGTTGACAAACTGGACTTTTTATTAAGCCTCTATAGGTCGTTCATTCGGTCACGCAAGTGGAGACTATACGTATGATTTTTCACGCTGTGGATGTGGCAGTGACTAATAGCTGGAGAGAATATCGGATTAAGGCGGTTGCACACTCGGTTTACCGAAAAGAGAAAAAAAAAAGAAAATAATAGATTTATTACATTTTCGTCGGGTAATTCCCGAGATTTTAATATTATGCAAACGATCAAAAAAGAGAGGACGACCTTTTAATTTCCAGTTCGGCTTTGCCTATGTCTGGTTCGTCTCCCATTCGTAAGGAAATTGAACCTTTTGCAGAACTTCGTCACGATGACCTTCGTCATGTTCCAGAAATAGACGAAAGACATTTTAATTCGCGTTGTAAATATAAAACTCGTCATTATTGTAAAAAGTGTATAAAGTTCATCTATGCTTAACCGAAGATAGAAACTGTTTAGAATCGTATCATACACGTAATAGTTAATTTCTGTTTACTCGTATATTTTTTCGGTTAATTTTAATTTTATTTTCTGTTATTTTATCTATTTTATTTTTTTAAATTAAACGTTATTCGGGTGTTATGTCAATTTAAATTATTTTATCTCCCTTAAAATGGTAAAAATTTTGTTATATTTTTGATCCACGAGTTGTTCGCTCCTCAGCGACACTGACCGTGGTCCTATGATGCTAGGGTAAGTTTTTTGTAATCAGGAGGTTTATATTAGTTCACATATTAATAAAAATTGGAAAAGTTCCAATGAAATGTTTGCACAATCGTATACTTCATAGAGAACTGCATGTATAAAGGTGCAAAGGACCGTTAATAACTCAAAACAATAAAATAAAATAAAAATAAAATAAAGTATATAGTGCAGATAATAGATAAGCAAAATTTTATATATATATATATATACTAAGTTTATATATTCATAATGATATAAATAGGTATTTCAAACTTGGATGTAGGAAGTCCTTTGCAAGGTGTACTTATATTTAACAGTCCGGATGACAACAATCATTACCGTGCAATACATCATATGTACAAACTTCTTAAGAATATCATAACTCAATTCATATTGAAAGGAGGAAAGAAAATCACTTCATTAACGATTACAACGCTTTGCCGGTGAATTATTATTATTATTATTATTATTATTATTATTATTATTATTATTATATCGTTACTACAATTTTAGTATTATTGCTATTGCAATTATTGATAAAAACGCATTATTACTATTTATTAATTTTTTTTTCTCAGGTACTATGTACTGCTACTATGACAAGAAGTACCCGAAAGTAAATATGAGATGTTAGACGAGGTTGATCATATTTATAATTTGAAGAAACTGAAGTGTTACTTCCACAGCAGTTGGATCATCAAGTAAAACTGTTTTGAATGAATTACAACTGAAGTTTTGGGGACGGTATAGGCAGTCAAAAAATAAGTGTTGAAGCGTTAAGGGCGTCGGTGGATTTGTTTTATTTAAAATATGACCGCGAGTCATTGCGGTGTGGCCAATACGGATACACGGGACAGTACTACCTGTTCCTTTCTGCTCTGCACAGAATACTTCCATGGAAGAGGAGAGGAGCGAATAGATTTAAGATGATTTATTGGGGGAATTGCATTCCACAGATCACAAAACAATTTATTCGTTATATGTTTGATGGAGGCGATTGCATCTGCTTCGGATATAGGGATTAAAGGATAAGGTTGAAAGCTGCCTCTTTAGCTGCTTTATCAGCTAAATCATCAAATATAAAACCTGTGTGACTTGAAATTCATATTAAAGTTATTTTTAGAGTAGGATGTTGGTATAAGAGATTTAAGATTATTATTATTAAAAGAAAAAGTATATATTTATATACACTCCTGCACATACATACATATATATATATATATATTGCACTTATCATTACTATTATTATTATGATTTTTATTATTTGCTTTTATCGATATAATGTAACGCGTTTCAATAATTTTGTCTCGTAATTAGTTTTTCGTTTTTTAATAACGACTTAAAACACTAACTGAAATATATTGAAACGTAATTAATTTTCCGTAAGAACGGTCTATTAAAAATCGTTATTAACAACAACACGTTTGTCGGATCGATTACCGATGTATGAAATTTAAAACGTCTAATATCGATTATTGTTGTAGAATGTGTGAAGATGGAACAGATCGACCTGAACATACCTTTTTAGAATCTACAGCGCTTGAACAGTTCAAGGAGCGTTACACGAAAAACGATAAATTTCGTGAATAGTAAAACAGAAAACGTTACTTCTATCTAAATGAATATAATTGCAGGTTACAGCGTGTACAGCAAGATGTGAAGAAGTGCAGAAAAACTGTTTGGCGAAATGCTCTCTTCTTTAATTTTCTTTCTTTTAAATTACTACAATAAGGTTTTATTATATTAAAAAAAGAAAAAACCCAACCGAATAATTCCTACAACTAATTTAGATATTATAATTTTAAATTTTCGAAAGAAAATGTCGAATTTTATATTTAAAAAAAAAAAATCATTCGAATTCTTGTCGGGTAAATTTTCATCGGGTTTTACCACCATTTGTCTCTATTCTTGTTTTCTTTTTTCTTTAAAGGGAAAAATTTCAAAAATGTTCGCGACTTTTTCGCGCGCAGTAATGAACATTCGAAAAAGTTGATTTTCGAAATAAATATTGTTTCGTCTAACACGAATAACATTTATATAATATATCTCTAATAACCCCCATTATGAAAATAAAACAAAATGCTATAATTCAAATATAGTAATATTTGAAATATAGTTGATTATACTAGGCCATCTAGAGCGAAGGTCTCTTCCGATGTTTGCTATTTGTATTTATTACGGGATTGTACATCTTTTGTCTGTTCCCTCAGAATTTTTTCGAAATCTTCCACCCTCTTCCTCCGATGTGCCAGAAACGGGTCTAATACTTTTTTTCGTTCATCTTTCGTGAATCATACGGTGTGTCCTATTCAACTTCAATGTACGAATCGTCACTGGTTTCGGACATTCTTCCCTTTAATATGTTAAGTTTAATTGGATGCATTTTAATTTTAAATATCGAGTATCGATCGTTCTGGATTATTTTCGACTGTTCTCTCTATATATTTTTGTACTTTTTTCGTTAGAGACAACGTTTGAATACATCAACGAGGGAGATTAAGAGTCTTAGTCCAAATATGTGTGATTTCCTACCTGCGAAAAAGATATACTTTTGCGTAAAATATGGTGAAGAAGAATATCAGATTTATCCAGTAAGATCAGGTGTACCTGAAGGGAGCGCACTGGGACCGTTATTCTATATAATTTATACGGCAGATATTGCCACTTCTGAAAATGTTGAAGTAGCAACATTTGCTGACGATACAGCTATGCTATGTGTAGACAGTTCCTCTGTAAACGTATGTACACACCTGCAATCAGCGGTTGAAGAAATAGCCACATGGTTTAAAACGTGGAAAATTAATATTAACGAGGATAAATCAGCTCGGGTAATAATTTACCAACTGAGCTGTTTCAACAAGAACCACAACCATAAATGGGACCATAGTCCCTCGAAAAGAAAAAGTAAAATATCTTGGGATAAACTTTTAGATCAACGGCTAACGCGGAGTAAACATATAATTTAAAAAAAAGTAATGAACTGCATATATTAAGTGGAAACAAATATTTTGGCTGTTAGGAAAAAGATCAGAATTATCGATCGAAAACAAGCTATTATTATACAACCAGGTCTTGAAGGTAATTTGGATATACGGTTGTCAATTATGGGGTTGCGCGAAAAAAAAAGCAATAATGCTATTGTACAGCGAATGCAGAATAAAATCCTCCGAAATATTGCTAATGCTCCATGGTATGTAACTAATCACTTCACGAAGATATTAAGGTGAAATTCGTAAAAAGACGAAATCGCGATCGTTGCTAAAAAATATGTCTCAACCGTTCGAAAAAACACACTAATCACGTGACGATCTCCCAAAATTGAGATAACTCGCTTGAATACAGTCGACTGGATAGAACGAAACCTCTGCACTTAATATTAAGCGTATTAATATATATATACAGTTATAGCATCTATCACTGGATATGCTACTCACGATACAGTATGCATATAAATTACAAAACTTACCAAATAGCATTTAGGTGTATAACAATAGCTATAATTAAAAAAAATCTGGCATTTTCTTATTTATTTTTTCATGTGTTGCGTGCTAATATTTTATGACTTGTTTCGTGTTTACTTTTTCGTTCATATCGTTGCACAGTTTCCTGCGGTAAGTAGCAAATCGGTCATCATCGTCATCATCATCGTGGCTCGTTCCGAGCATCTTGATACTACCGATCTTCATGAACAAACGTGTTTTGCTACCATTGCGTCCGATCCATTACTTCCCGTATTGATTCAGTTTCTGCAATTTTTTCGAACTGCGTCAACATATCATCTCGTTAGAGATCTCCCTCTTTTACGATGATCTAATCAGTCACGATTATATTTCCCAGTCCATTTTGATATATTATTATCCTTACTACGACTTGTTGTAGCCTCTGATCCGTCTTTACTTCTTTATCCGTGCTTCAAATTTGCGTTTTATTTGATCGATGCGCACGTGCTGTTCCCGCGCATATTATATAATCGTTTTATTTAATTATACAGACTTCCGAATTGCGTAGTCCGTTAGAAAGGCAGTAAACCCCCCCCCAGCGTTAGCCCCGTAGTTCTGATAATTTTTCAAATTTAAAAACTTTATTCTTACTAATAAATCTACGGCAGCATGTTAACTGTTTCACTTAAGTAATATAGAGCGTGTGAAATTTTTAATACCTAAAGTTTTCTTCTTCTGATTTTACAGCGTTCTAACATTTTTAACGTTCTCACGATAAGAGATGGTTTCTCTAGCGTCACGTTTATTCATATTTTCTTGCAGTCTTGTAACCTACTTTCTATCCAGAGTTTTATCGAATTTAGAAATATGTAATTTACCGACAACATTACTGGGTGCCTTTTCCAAGTTATGGGGCACTGATCATAAAATATTTTATCTTGATCCGACTAGAGGCTTCATTTCGGGTAGTCTAATTTTTATATATATATATATATCAATCTTAACCTACTGACTACTAAGTTAAATAAGCATCAAATTTAACAAACTGTATCCTACTCCAACAAAATCTAGCCCTATTAGTCAAGCGTATGGGTTTTAAAGTTAATCACCTATCGACCATAACTTTTGACATGTTTTTTTTTTTTTTATCGCATACGTGGATTTACATAATTATATAACTAGATCTACTTGCTGATGTCGCTTAAGACGTCTGACGTCTTGTCTGGTATCGAGTTTGCTTCCACGTTGACATGTTGCTGCAGTCGCTTTTAATGAGCAGCAGTTGCGTATCTTCCAATCTACTCGTTTACGAATGGAAGTCGTAGATCTCGATGCACATCGTCATTTCTAAAATAGCGGTACCCATCGGCTATTGCTTTTAGTATTATAATTTGTCTGGCCTTCTGCTAGACCTATTGATACAGCCTCATGACGGCATATGTCCATATTAGCTTTATAATCTGCCGATAAGTCACAAATCACTAACTAATATTAAGGCGAAATTTGGAAAACGTTTTATAACGTCGTCGATATTATTTATTGTAGAGTTTCAAAGTTTGTTCGGGGATAATTATAATAATAAGCTTGTCAATATTAAAAGGTACAATAGTGTGTTTGGTTATTAATAACTTACGCAAAGGATTTACGAAGACAGAATTCTTAACTAAATAACGTTTTGAAAGTGTTCTTGTTCTTCGTTGCCTGTTTTGAGACTTTGTGATCGATAGTGTAATGTTTCCAATTAAATTCCGTCGTCTATCTCTATCCTGCACGATTTCCATCCCGTCATGCCTCCGATGTAATCCACAAAACGGGTCGACGGTCGACCTCTACTTCTTCTTTTCCCTGCTATTACTCCTTGTATTATTATGTTTCCCGATCCATCAATACGGCACTACCAAAAACTTGAGACATTTTATTTTTTATTGCTGGAACCAGTCTATCTTTTCGCTCTGTTTCGAGTTGTTTTACGATAGCTGCATTAGTCCGACGTTCCATATCCATGAAATCCTGAGCATACGCTTATAACGGTACGTTCTAAAAACTTCTAGTTTTCGGCATAATGTTTCGTTTAATAATCTACTGAGCCAGAACACGCTATCGAGAATAATTCCTTTAATCATTTTTTCGTCGTTATTTTCGTAGAACGACTTTTTCCATATTCTTGCTAATCTTGCTAGAGAGCTTTCGTCCAGTCAAATTAGCCCCGTTTGATTTCACTTTCATCATATCTGTTATTAGTGATGTATGCTCCCGGGCGTGTCGTTTCCGTCTTTTTTTTCTATGTCAAGTACCAACGTATAAATGTAGCGAGCCATCTTGTCGATATATGGCGAGCTTTCTCGCTGAAACATTCTATTCGCTTCCATTTTCCTTCCTCCGATGGTTATTTCGCCGTTCGGGTCTTCAGTTGCCTGTCGCATAATCCGTTCACTGTATATGTTACATAGTGTGTGTATATATAGGCGATAGTCCACACCCACACCCTTGTCGTACTTCCATTCTATTTTAATATAAACCGTGCTTCTTTCGTACAGTTTTTCCTTATTGAATTTAAGATGTTCAAGCGTTTCTAACTCTCTTAATACATATCACTCCACGGTGTCGAATGCCTTTGTATAATCTAAAAAGCGAGGCACGTGCATTATTTTTCTATTAGTTTTCTTATTATGTGCGATAAGATACAGGCGTATCTCTATATTTTCATTATAAATCCGAATTTTTAATAGAGTTCGCCACGCAAAATTTTATACGGTTTCTACATCGCAATTTACTAAATAACTCGTTCGTAATAGCGAATATAAATAAAATAAACGATTATAAATTTATTTCGTTTGTTAAATGAAATTGCGCTTATATAACTCGAACTGAAAGAATGAAGGATACACCTGCCTAAATATCGATCGTTAATATAACATTCTAGCAAGTTGCGTGTTAGATGCGCTCTAATAGACGTTCGAATAAGAAAAAAAAATAAACACAAATTAGAATTTCTAAGAGGTGAAATTAGTTGAAAAAAAATATAACCAAAGTACATTAACACGCGCACTTGTGCACGCATGCACTATATATATATATATATATATATATATATATATATATATATATATATATATATAATTTTTTAAATATAAATATCATAATTATAAAGATGAAGTAACCTGCTGGATAGCTTATGGTTACCTCTAGTGGTTATTTATATATACGTTTGACCTTAAATACTTCATATATAAATGTTGGAAAATATTCCGAATGAACTGTCTCATTGGAAGGCAATGAACAGTGTCTCTATTATACATTGCGATGAACGTTATAACGTATATTATTATTATTATTATTATTATTATTATTAATCTTAAATTCGTTTAAACAGTATGCAGTAAAACTACGTCCATTTCATATTCGAGACGTGTAAAAGTAATGAAATTTTTATCTCTGAAACGAGTTAAGATATCAGGAAAATAAAACGTTTAATTAATTTACCATTAGCGTCTCTGTATTCGTATCTAGATTTTAATTCGCTAAGTAAATTATCGATATGTTCGAAATTACGGCTATTCAGTTAACCACATCGAGTTAATTTGTTTTTGAAGATAAGCGATATACATATATATATTTTTTTTTTTTAAATCTAGAAGTCCATTGACAATGCACGTGCTAAAACCTGTAGAGAAACATTAGATATAGTAATCTACGAAGATGTTACATCTGTTAGAAATTTTCTACAATTAGAATGAATATTACGAATAGATTGTTTAAAGTAGGGCAGTAAATATGAATACAATGACTGTATTAGTTCTTTATATAAAATTACCTTAGCTATATATACATATATATGTATCGGTTAGTTTTTATTTAAATATATTATGATGTAATATGTTTGCGTTTTGTTTATTTATTTATTTTTTTTTAATTTGTTATCATTATTATTTGTTTTTTCAACCGATATAGAAAAAACGAATATAATTTTGATGATAGCAGGATTAAACGTTCAAAATAACAAGCAAAAGGTACAATTTAAATATTCGTAATATTAATACTATTCTCAGTTCACCAGTTATATAAGATTGAAATTACTAAAACGTAATACTAAATTCGAAGCGGATTGCATTACACGAGAAACAAGAATCGTCAATACCGAGAAAGCGAAATTTCCTCATTTTAATTAATCGCATTTTCAGTGTCAGTTCGTATACTAGGGGAGCATTCGTTCGTTCGTTCGTAAGGAGCTAAAAGAAATATACTTATGTATCTATTCTGAGTCCGGATATACACTGGAGAGATTCTATGCACATCGTTGTGATTTTTTTATTTAGAGCGAAAATTTCGCACCTATACAAATGATCGGGAGTTTGACGTTTTCCGTTTTAACATCTAATGCGTCATGAAGATTCAAGAATAAGTAATTTAATCTTGTAATATTTTCGAGGCGATGTATCATTGGATATTCCCCTACAGGTGATTATATGTATATACTCTTTAGTCTTTACCACATCATTTATTAGATAGCCTTACTCTCGGCTAGTACAAGGAAAAAATTATTTCCATTTATTCAATGTTTGTCCAATTCGGAATATGTTTATTCTGCAGCATTACCGTCGTGATAGGTATTCCATTCCCGGAGGTTTTATTCTTGTATTAGATCTGCATTAATTTTTTTTTTTTTTTTAATAATTTATTATTGCGAGCTGTGACCACCCTCTGGTCATTAAGCAATTAACTAAAAGTAACCAAACACGAGGGGAGGCGTTCCCAGTGGACACTCCCGATAATCTCACAATTATCTATGATGAAGTAACCAAACACGAGGGCAGACGCACCCAAGTGCATACTCAACCCCAAACTATACGATGTCTAGTGGTTTTCGTCGAATTATCAATGATAAACCAAACACGAGGGCAAACGCACCCAGTGCACACTTCCGATATCCCCAAAACTACGCGAGGTCTAGTCGTTTACGACGCTTCAAAGTCCGTAATTATTCATCGGAAGTGTCCTAGAGATCCCTGGTAAGTGTGTTTAGGTAGCTCTCAAGCTTTGCTATATATGTTCTAGGCATATTTTTGAATCAGCTACATACTCATCTTCATGTAACGTTTGGTTTGTTACACACTAAGACGCCTCGGTTATCAACCTGTGCATTGTATATATTAAAAGTTTGTTGGCGCACTGTTTCCCACCAATGAGCCGGGGTACATTTTCTCGACGCGGATATCTAATTCTCTTTTTTTAACTTGTATGCCATGCTATTCCATGTTAGGCGGCTGTCTAAATACATATTTAAGTACTTGACAGTTGTTCGTACAGACAGGTCGATATTAATCGTAACAAGTAGAGGTGGTAATTTTCTGTTTTTGTGAAATTGATATTTACCGATTTATTTTCATCGATTCTCGTATTCAATAAACCATACTTCTGATTTGTCAACAGCTTTATGTAATTTTTTTTTTTTTGCTATTTTGGATCTACACGTGATGATAGAAGTGCCGCGTGTGGTCAGTAAACGTAGCTTCCTGTACACCATTAGCGGAGGGAAAGTCGGCTGTATGCAATCGAAAAAGCTGTGAGTTCTGCGTAAAATTGTATTACGTACGCATCCTCATACGCGTCGGCTGTCTAGAGTCGTCTCTGTAAATTGACGTAAAATATAAAATTTTATTCTATTTTATTTCATTATATTCCGTTCAGTTTTAATTTATTATCAAATATGTACATTTTTTTCTTAATGGGCACGCAATCGATCGTACTTTCGCTTCACGGTTAATAACCGGTAAAAGATGGGTGTACAAATCGGCTAAAAGAAACAAAAAATATATTCGCGAATAATAATAATTAGCGCTATCTATCGGTTTGAGGCTAGTTTTTAGTTTTACCGAATTCTGTAAGAAGGAAAACGTCATAATGCTCTTTGTATTTAACTAGTACGTTCCGCTTTAAACGATCGAAAAATATGTTTTATTTTATCGTCGCCCATTATGTAATAATCTTTAGTGTCATAAGTTATTATAAGTGTGCATTTGTAATAAATTTTATTATTTTTCTCCAAGCTTGTGTATATATATATATATATATATATATATATATATATATATATATATATATAAATTTTTAAGGAATACTTAACCACTTGCGCACACACGCGTGGTCCAAGGGGTTATGTTATTCATCCCCCCTCCACTCTATTTTAAGTACACTTGATAAGAACAATCATATACAGCTGATGTTAACCATTTATTATAACATAAGAGCATATTCTGATGTATACACCCTCTTTTTGTTTTTTGTTTTTTTAACTTAACCCTTCAGCGCCCAGAACTTATTTTGACATTTTTTTTTATGAAATTGAGGATAACTGATGTCAGAAAAATAAATATTAAGTAAAAATTTTAATACAACCTACACAGGCTTCAGAATTAGGTATTCTTTAGAGGAGAACGCCGGGCACTACTACCACTTTACTTTTGCATATATTTCCGGCGATTATTGACTTATGGCAAAATAATTCGAAACAAAAGCGCAACGTTTTTAAAACGTATTTATATATTTTTTTCATATTTGGTGTCTTAACTTTTTACATACCTATTATTTTATGTATGAAAAATAAATGAAAGATTATTAGTTTTTACAATAAATTCGGCACCATTTACAAACACACCGATGAGGGAGCACGCCTACACTTATAATCATTATTTTTACCCATGGAGAATTTTCAAACTTACCAATAAAACAAAAACACACTTTCTCATGCATCCCGAAGCATATTTTCTCCTACTTATTTATTACTACAAACTATTATTATTTACACTTAGAGCTGCCGATAAAAAATATAGCTACCTAAACACAGTCGCTCGCATTCTCTCATATATCTCGAATCAAACACTGGTAAAGTTTGAAACATTTCGCACATTACGATGCATTTTTCGCACACTGCCCCCCCACTTTGGACGAGTAGTCTTTCTCTGCACAACGTCTTCTAGTTTCGATCGGGACAATCGTATGATTTACCCCGTCATAGCTAGCTTCAGCTCTAAATGGAACAGAAGGTCCTACACTGACAGAAAGCTCACCATACATCGTGAGGTAGGAGAGACCTCCCACCTAAACATCTAAGGGATGTCAAGTATTTCACAAAACTTTACCGTGAAATGGAAAATACAAAACTGAATTAGGAAAAAGGTATTTTTCTACACCGTAAGGGATAAAAAATACGAAGCAAAACTTGAAACCAAAGATTTAGACAAATTAACTACTTGAAAGTAGGAATAAAATGAATCATTTATATTCCTACACTGTTACTGCATCCATAAATAATCGATACTACATACTCGCCGGAAAATGATTCCATAATGTAAAAATTAAAAACGATAAGAATAAACTTATTCAAACGCTACTAATGCAGATTTTTTAACGAATTTATTATATAAACATTTCCGCGGTAAACACGTGTAACGCCCAGCGTTCCCCTCGCTGATGTTTACACAATTATAAAATCTATAAATGTTGATTAATCTTATTCAAATTTTAACTAAACTTATATATTGCACCCTTTTCTAAATATTCGAAAAATTTCACGATGTTAGAAGTATCTTAAATCGTCATTATTACTGATTTCTATATCTACTTCGTCTTTTTATTTTTGTAACTTTTTTTAGTTTATTGTACGTTGTTATCGCCACTTTTTTATTTAGATTTAGAATTACGTCAACATTTTCATGAAGTGTATACACAATTTTGCCGCAATTATTAAATATTTGTATTTGAATGATTTGATTCGGTTGATGAATTATTTAAGTCGCAAAGTTGGTCTACGAATTAAAATCATTCAAATTCATTTTCTCCGTATTATGTAGAGAATGAATTTTAAAAAGAGTCGTTTTTGATTAACGACAAAAAGGTGTGGAATCCGTTTCGTATTTAGTGTATTTACCACCCTAGATAATTTTAATAAAAACAATTATTAGAGGCGTAAAAAATATCCGATATAAAAATGTTAATAATAAAAACTGGGAATATGCACAACTGCAAATATGAAACGTTAATACGCGTTTTATAAAACAGACAACACTGTACAAAGAAACAGAAAAGAACAGATATCATCTGAATAATCATGCAAATAATCATCCGGTTTTTTGTATCATCTAGTTATCCATTATTCGGGTTTTTTCCGGTTTTTCTCATCGCTAGTCCTTAGTTACTCCTCACACAAAACGCCAGACCGAGATCACGTTTCTAGCTACATTAGCTGATGTGCGGTTTATCCGCGCCAATACGCGCGCACCTTGCGTTGAAGGGTTAATGCGCGCTAGTTCCTTGATCTTTTTTTTAGGAATAGTTTTCGAGTTATTAAAAAAACAACAAAAACCCTCCGTCTTCTCCACGCTCGGTCACTCTATATTAAAAAATAATCTATTCGATGAGAAATTACAAATGTATATTATATATTTATACACGCGGCATATTGTGGCACACGTATATGTTCAGTTTTCCAAATAAAGTTCATCTTCTTCTTCTACATAACATCGTCCGGGGTTTAGTTTCCTTTTCGAAAATAACCTAACACGTGCTTCGGTCGTCCTTGAATGTTTACATTATTAAGATGTAAATCGCGTGTTTCTGAGAATAAGCCGTCGTGTTCGTATTTGTTCGTACACTTTTTCGTGTAAGTTAATTTTTAAACATTTATAATATTTTCGCAAGCACGCACTGCTGTCCGAGATACGGAAAATTTTTCCTACATTATTCTAAAACAAAAAAAAACAATTTCATTCGTCGAAACAATTAACAAATAATCATAACAATAACGAACTTTATTATCATAAACATAATAATAATAATAATAATAATAATAATGGCAACATTAAATAATAATTAATAGTAACTTAAATAATTAATTAGTAGTAACGATATTAGTTAAAGTAATTAATTAACGGTAATAGTCCAAATCATAAATACGGATATCGCAAACTATCGAGACCAGTGTATGCATTCCATCAACTTATTCGTAAATTGGCCTCCTCGTCCACAGTGCAGACGAATCATCTACGCAAGCGAAGATATAGTAAACACTGATGACGGACTGGCGCGTGCTCCTTTTACAGTAGCGCGCGTTAGTACTACAACGATGAAGAATAGTAGTAAATCTAGAGTAATAGAGAAAAATGTTCCGACGTGCAGTAAATATAATTAAATGAAATGAACGATTACGAAGATGATTATCATGATAATGATAAAGAAATGGATCTGTCCATCTTTCAACAGTAGAAACCACGAAAGGGGAGCAGTCGTACGAAGAAAAGCTTCCAACGGTTCGAACGACGCCGATAACGAAGAAAGTCATAATCGGTTTTTACCCATTTTCAGGTAGACGAAACGGCAGTCTATTATTTAGGTAACAAACGAACAAATTGAACTTATTGAACTTGGTAATAGTCGAGCTGATGTGAAACACAAAGACAAAATTGAAATATTTTAAAATACGAACAGAAACAGAAAACTGTTATATACAACGACAACTGGCGATTATGATTCGTTATTAAAATTATTGAAGAGGATCGTCAGTTTTATTTATCATCTAATAGAAAGCCATTAAAAATGGTTAGGTTAGGTTTACCCGCTGGAATAACTGAACCAGAAATTAAGCAAGCCATATCTACCGTTACCTATGTATAAATTCGATATCGAAGTTTAAATACAAACATACAACACATAAGTAACGCATTCCGTTTTATTTAGTTACTTTCCCGTTTGTTACGGATATCGTAAAAGTTATCTCTATAAAAGCTATATCACACTGTATCGTTTCATTGGAGAGATACAGACTCAAGTATGGAATTATCCGATTGTTGTCCAGTTGTACGGCCACGTCTCGGCTAACTGTAATCTGCCTACCAGATGTATGAAATGGCGGACAATCAGAATGTATATGCTTCAATGATAAAATATGCAAACTGTAATCAAGATCATACGTCGAATTCTAGGTAATGCGAAATTCGTAAAAAAGTATAATCGCGGAAACTGAACAATCGTAACTTAATGAAAAATGTTAAACCCGTATATTAACCACTACTAATGCTAATACGAATACTACTAACATTAATAATAATAATAATAATTAATCATAATGATAGAACGTTCGCGAAGATAGCTGCAGGCGTAACTAGTAGTTCTACACCTACTGAACAATCTATCATATCAGTATATTAACTGGTCTATCGAATTTAATAAAAGAATTAAACTTAAATAAAATATTTGCAGTAATCGAAATTAATTATTAACCGTTTAAAGAACTTAAGGGACACTGATCCGTTAAACAAAATTATGATAATGGTCGAAATTATTTTAATGAATTTTTGCAATTAAAAATTTCAATTTGTCATCGTAATGATCAATAACATTAAACCATTACGATGGAATGCGAATTCCGTTAAACCTAAATTAAGCGAATTTATTCATTTCATCTATGAAAACAAAGTACATATTCCCCGCGGTAAGTAAGACAAAATTACATCAGAACATTTCAAATGTCCCGCTTATTTATCGCGTAGATAGAACAAGACATAGCGGAGGTGTTGCAATATATGCTACACCGACAATAACGCTAATAAAATCATTGCAATATGTTGGAGTTGAAATCGAGGTGGATTATACACAATGGTGAATATAATATATGTGTTTACAGACAGCCTAAAAATTTTCCAATTCTCTTTATAAGTGATATAAATTTTTTACTAACCGAATTTACAAATACAATTATTATAGGCGATCTAAATTCTAAGCATCAAGTGTTGAATTTTGTAATTGCGCTGGAAATCTGTCGGTACAGGCATCAATGATAACTTTAATATATTATTACCTCCTTCGGATGCAACGTATTATCCACTAAAAAGTCATTCGTATAGTGTATTAGATGTTACATCAACTAAGGGATTCGATAAAATTACTAAACCTATTTCGTTATCATCATTATACTCTAATCGTAACATACACTGCTTTCATTAAATATTACACTGTATTAGAAGAAAATAAAAATAAAATATTCTTGTACAAAAATGCCAATATCATCAGTTCTTCAGACGCTATATCGATGAAAAATTAAATTTATCACGTACATTTTCTACTTCCACAATGTTAGACGAAGGTGTTCTTAATTTTACTCTAAATTAATTACGGCAGCCGCTCACGATAATATATCGCGTACGACTTATGGTCAAAATAGTATTCCTAATTTCAGTAAAAAGTATTATTGCTATTAAAAATTATTAAAATCGTCAAGCTAATAAACGGAGGTATACACCATTATACAAAAATATAAGAGTTGTATGCGGTTTTTTTTTTTTACAAAATAAATTAACTAAATTTTTACTAGATAACTGGAAAAACTCCTCTTGGAATGATGTCTTATCAACAGTTGCACCCAACGACAACAGTCTATGGAAAATAAATAAACATTTCACTAAACGCACAGTATCACTTCCACCAATAAAACATCACCGGCACTCTTGTTTATAGAGCAAAAGACAAGTTAGAGGTACTCGCGTCGCATATATGCAATGTCACAGTAGTCGTTCTTTAGAGCCAGTTCCATAAACACACTATTATAACATAAATAAGAACTAACAAATCCTTGTAATTTAGTATTGATGATAAAGACTTCAATTGCGTCATCTCTGAAGAAGTTGCAAAACATATTAAACTATTAAAAAATAAAACATCACGCGGAAATGATGGAATCTCTACAGCAACGATTAAAAACCTATAGCGAAAAGCTATCATTTATCTTAAAAATTTAATCAACAGCATAGTCACATTTTCCATCAAAATGGAAAATTGCTCTCGAGTAATTGTGTTATCTAAAACAGGAAAGGATAGATGTTAATAATGTGAGACCAATTCGCTTACTAAGTAATCTCGGTAAAATTTTGCGGAAAAAATCATACTGAATAATTTACATCTCTTTAAAAAATAAGATTATTAACAGCGAACAGTTTGGATTTAGATCAGGTTATTCTAGAGTGCACGAGAATCTCTGATTTTATTACTGATAATTCTTCGCAAGCACAGAAGTATGATAATGATCGACTTAGAGAAAGCTTTCGATACTGCGTGGCATTATATTATATAAAATAATTAAATCTCAATTTCCACTACGTCTTATTAAATTAAATCTTATTTAAACAACAGAACATTTTATAACAAATTACTCTGATAATTCTTCGATAAAAACGTATTATTCGTTCGGTACCACAACGACATCCTAATATTATTAAACGATATCTCAAAGATACCATTCGTACATATCGCGTTATATGCTCTTAGCATTATACTGCACTTCATATTAGAAGCGATACCATTCGTAAGAGATTGCAGAAAGCTGTAAACTAAATTTCTATATATTACCAGCGGTGGAAATGCTGAGAAAACAGAGGCCATCTTATTCGCAAGAAGAAGACCACCACCACCCTTGTCTGGCATTGTGATGAAATCCGAGTAAATTCCGTTTGTTTTAAGTATTTAGGAGTGATAATAGTAAGTAAGCCGCTGATAGAGCTCATAAATCTATCCACATTCTGTACCGCATATTTAATAAAAGGTCAGGTCTTAATAAAAAAACTAGTCTACATTAATCCGACTAAAATTGACATATGCGTATCCTTTATGCGGTCTTACGTATCTGATAGTACTTATAAAATCATTGCCGCAGAATTTCGCTGAATTCTGCACGATACGACAAAATATCTTACATAATCAATTAAAATTTCCATATGTTATTTCGTATATTAGCAAAATATCGCGAAAATTTTATAAAAAGTGTGAAAATCACGATAATGAGCTAATTAAAAGCATAGGCAGTTGCGATATTATCGAACGTTGCACTAAATATAAACATCGTACGCTTAAGCGCAGATTTTTATGAAATAATTTAATTAAAAACTTAATTACAAGTTATTATTACGACTAATTTAAAGTTAATTATATCGTTATTTCGTGTAGGTTTTTTGTTTTAATTTCCCCTACGTAATATATATTTCGATATATTTCATATAAAAATGAAATTTTAATTTAAGTTCAAGTTGTTTCATATTCTTAATTTGCTAATATTAAGATACTTTAGTTTTGATGAATTTACTTGTAGTTGTAACACTGTAAAAATGAAATTGTTGCGAAATAGATTGCTATTGTTATTGTCGCTTTGAGAAATGTATTAAAAAAAGCTCGTGTTAAATTATATATATTAAATAGATTAAGAAACAAACAAATAGATAATAATGACAGCCACGGTAATAATAAGTAATAGCGGGAACTTCTTAATTTCACAAAGGGCGTTTTCTCTGACGGCATATAGATTACGTTTTTGTATGAAATTAACGTGGAAAAATTTGTCGACCTGTATTTAAATCGGCGATTAGTTCCAACAAAGGGAACTGACGCTTCATTTATCGGATATTTAAAATTTGATACCAATTAAAATGACGATTATTTAATAAACATACCGTATATAGTTTTCTATCTAGAACAACGTTCTTCGGTGAATACGAAATTACGAGCTTGCAACTTGCGATTATTGCGACCTAGAAGGATCAATAGAACATATTATGTGACGGTGTGTCAAATTCGAATCGGATAGAAGATTATTTTCGATAAAAATATTGACGACATTAAGATCTCTATCCTCGAGTATCAGTCATAAATCCGTTCTTTTCAGAATGTATGTACTTGTATCAGTTTATAAAGAACGCTAATATAGATGTCTAAATATTTAAAAATAGATTAAACTGACCTAAATGTGAAAACGGTTCGAAACAAAATAAAAAAAATGGTTACCTGGTCATACTAAGAAAAAGATATACGTATTTCATATCCGTCCATTTAGATATTTACGTCCCTGTCTCTCTCTTTGTATATATATATATATATATATATATATATATATATATATATATATATATATATATATATATATTCAAGAATCTATGTTGGGAACAATAATATAGAATAAAAAATTAATGGCACACATTTATTTACGTTTCGCACATGATGTAACACTTATAGCTTCTACGGCTGAGCAATTACAGATGATGCTTAACGAATTAGAAGAAAGTGCAAAGAAGGCGGAACTACGAATGACAAAAAACCCTAATTATTAACTAATAGCACATGGCAAGATATGACCATTCATTCGAAAAAATTAAAATGGATTGAAGATGTAATATATCTTGGACAATTAATTCAATTCGAAGACAAAACAGCCGTGGAAGTAAATAGAAGGATGTAGGGTGGACAAAATATTCCGCTTTAAAGAAAATTTTTAATACGAAAATGAGTCCATCATTTTAAAAAGCGCAAGTATTTAATACATCTTTATCATACCGACGATTACCCGCGGTTCGCAAGTCCTGTAGTATAAAGCAAATAAAAAAGGTACTAATTGCACAGCGGGCGATAGAAAGTAAAATGCCTAAGGTTTACCAAATTTGATAAAATAAACAACAAGGCATTAAGAGCACATTAACGAACAGAGGACCTAATGGAGAGAAAACTAAAATGGACGCGGTGTAGTCGTGTTATGCGAAAACAAGCAGATAACTGGGTGAGAAAATGTATAGAGTGGATTCCATTAGGAAATCGAAAGATCAAAAAGACGATGGAAAAATGATATCTTCAAATATGTGGGGGGACCAGTTGGATGCGGAAAGCAAGAAATAGAACGATTTGAGAGAAAATGAATGCTGGATATCGTTTCTTTAAAGTGAAAAATAAAAAAAAAAAATGAAAAAAAAGTGGAAGAGACCTTTGCTAAAGTTGGGCTTTCGTTATTATTATTATTATTATTATTTTGGACAGCTAAACTGTATAAACATTACAATCTTAGATTCTAAATAGGTAATAATTATGATTACTGGGAAAAAAAATTACTACGCGTTGCAAAGATAGCCTAGACTTTGATATTTATAACATGTATGCTTTACATTAGTTAATACTTATGATACCACGAGGTTGTTGGGTTTGAGACATTTTAGACGTCTTATATCTTGATCAGTAGGTAAAAGTGATGAGACCTCTGGATTCGGATGATTACAGAGCCTTTGATCATGTCGGAGAGCCAAATCGGCGATGACTTCATTAACCGACTTAATTCTTAAATCTCTGTGCAGTAATTCGTTTCGCTGAAACCAACTGGCACCGATTACCATACGAATGAACTTATTTTGGATCACTTGAATAATTCGTTTGTTCGATGATTTAGTGCAACCCCAAATCTGGACACCATATGTCCAGATTGACCGTATAATAGTTTGATAAATCAGTCGTTTATTTTCTAACTTAATCCTGGAATGTCGCGCCCTATGATCCAATATATTTGGCGTAATTTATTCTTAATCTGGTGAACTTTTGCATCGATGTGAGCTCTTCAAGTTAGCTTAGCATCCGAATGTAGTCCCAAATACTTTGCGGAATTAGCAACTGATACTTCCTGATTATTTATAAAGACTACGTACTGCGGGTCCCGCTTACGCAGGGCGAAGGTGACATGGACAGATTTTTGCTCATTGAGCTTAATCTTCCAATCCCAATCTACTATACGGTCCAGAGCATGCTGGAGGTGTATCGTTGCTTCTGCTTGGGAGTTACTAACTGACAATATTGCTGTGTCATCAGCGAACATGGCAATTGTAGTTTTTATCGTTGTTGGTATATCTATTGTATATACAAGTTTAATTTTGATTATTTTGTGTACGAATTTTTGGAATATTAAAATGAAATATATATATATATATATATCTATATATATATATATATATATATATATATATATATATATATATATATATAGTTCGGTTCTAATATTGCACACGTGTATATTAATACGTGCCTGTGTGTGTATGTACGTGTATAGATGAGTAACGTGTATGGTGATGAGAGAAGATAGAAGACATCCCCGAAGTAAGGAGTTATTGACAAATATTGAATATAAAACGGACGCATAAATTGAATTTTAAAAAAAAAAAACATTCAATACGATTATTGTGGAAAAAAATATATTACGATTAATAATACTAAAAAAAACGAAAAAAAAGTACAAATGATCGGCATCCTAAATGCTTTAGTAAAGCAAGTAAACTAGTTAAATCTAAACTGTCAAACGCCTTCGTTATGTCAAAGCATGTATAGTAATTATTATTTCTGTACATTTTTAATGCTTGTATAATGTTGTATATCCGCATGTCAGACGATCTGACTGGCAACGTTCTATATTGATTGACATGAATTATTCCTTTATTTTCTACAAATGATTTCAATTAATTAAGAATAGATTTTTCACAGATTTTACTAATAAAGTTTGATGCTATAGCTCTATAGGAAGCGGATAAATTAGGGTTTTTCATTCTTTTTAGGTATTATAACAGTTTTGCTTAATTTCTGCTCTTCAGAATTGTATTTGAACAGTAAGTTAATAACCGGAAATGAATTATGAAATCTTTTAATAAATCCATTTGATATTCTAGTCTCCTGTTGACACTTTATTTTTAAGTAGTTTAATAATTACGTTGACTTCTTCAGTGATCGACATATTTACGTTCGAATCGTATACTTGCAGTTTGACGAAGGGTTTTCGGTTAATATAAAGTATTGTTAAAAAATAAACAACAAAATGAATTTAAAATTACTTCGATTTTTTCTATTCGCGATCAAAAATGACAAAAAAAACTTTTCCGCCGGTTAGGCCGTTACGAAATTAAGATAAAAAGTAAAATATGAACATTTATATAAAAATGTATATGCGATATAAAAATGAAAAAAGTAAAAAATATTAATTTAGACATATCAATTTTGAAGAAAAAAATAATAATTAAATGAAAAAAAAATAAAGCTGTATTTTCGAAATAATCCGATAATGATTGAACGCGATTGACGATGGTCGATATAAAAATTTGTACACGAACGTAACGCAATAGCTTGAAATAAACAACTTTTTTTCCCAATAAAAATATTGACGAATTTCACGATAGAAAAAAATAATAATTAAATGAAAAAAAAATAAAGCTGTATTTTCGAAATAATCCGATAATGATTGAACGCGATTGACGATGGTCGATATAAAAATTTGTACACGAACGTAACGCAATAGCTAGAAACAAACAACTTTTTTTTCCCAATATTTCACGATATAATTCTAAGGACTAATTTTTCGTCTAAATTCATCTTTTTTTTTTTTTTTTTTTTTTTAAGAACGGGGGGGCGCATTTTCTTACACAACCTGATACTGCGGGGACTATCTATATCTTAATCAAGGATGCTGACTTCTACAGAAATGTCGCTATATGGGGGAATAATTGTAGACTATCTGGATGGAGAAGGAACGATACATTATACGGAGGTGTAATACTGGAAGAACGTAGCAAGGCAAGGTCCGAACGCAACGGCGCCACAGCCGAGCATTCAAAAAAAAAAAAAAAAAACGTCTAAATTTATCAATCGAATTTAATATATATATATATTTTTTTATTATTTCCATTCTTTTTCAAGGTCAGTTAATATTATCGACGTCTTGTTTTAATCGACATTTTACCCAGAATGATTTTATTCGTCGTTTTTTATACGAATTCTGAAAGCCCTTTTAATCTTATTAACGAATTGTCTGACCTTGTTTCTACTGCGTATCTTTTATTCGCGTTGATTACACTTTAATTAATACATCTTCTGGTATATTATTTAATATATTTCTATCTTCAATTTTGTCATTATTAAAATCCATTACTAACAACGAAACCCCATATATATTTATATATTTTATTTTTATGTTCGGTCCATAATGTCTTGAAAGCGGACAAGCTATCCGACATTTTATATTAAAAAAAAAAAAAAATAAATAAATAAATAAATAAATAAATAAATAAATAAATAAATAAAAAGTTCAGTGATGTTTAACTACTTTGTCCTTTTTTCCAAATTACCTCGAGATATGCAGTTTCGATATATATATATATATATATATATATATATATATATATATATATATATATTCGTATCCCAGCTAATTATAACAGTAGATTAAATTATAACAAGATCAAATGAACTTATGGAACAGTTGTCGGCCAGTTTTACAGAACCCTTTTGTGTCAGTGATATTCTTCAGTATGCGTCTAACGCTACCAAATCCGCAATCAATTAGATGCACCATAGTTTGTATCGCATCGCACTCACGTCGTTCATTCTCAGCCACGGACCATTTTACTAAATTCTGTTTGGTTCGTGTACATCCCGAACGAATTCGGTTTAAGGTTCTCCATGTTCGCAAACTTTCATCGAAGCCTCGCGTCGGATTCTCCTTCGCCGCTAGATATTTTGTATTCAACGCAGGCTTCTCCGAGAATTCACTCTTGCTCCGCTGTTGTATTTAATAGCATGTCGCAAATGAGTAAACTTTTCCTGTATTTCGTGTAAAACCGGTATACTTAAAAGTAATTTATAATTTATAATTTATTAGATACGTAGATTAGGGACGAGGTAACTCTACCGATTCTAATACAGTTCAAAATTTATACTATATAATTATTAAAATTAATTGATCGCAAATTTATAATAGATTGCGTTTTAGACGTGTATATTTATACTTCGTAACAGTTTTTATAGTCGCTATTGCGTGTAGAGTAGTGCGAGATGAACATCGAGTGAAGAATTTAACGGATAGGTTTAATATGTAAACCTTAAGATAGGGTAGGTTAGTAGTGTCATGCTTGAATAAGATTCTTTCATATTTTGACTTATTCGAAATATGCATCGGGGACGCACCGGTTATAGTTTGGAATTGTTTATACGCTGAATTTAGAAGATCAAAATAGGCACGCGTAAGTAATATCCGGATCTGTTTTTTTGATCGGCGTCTCACATGGAGACCACATATTCAACATGCGCGCCAAATAATTAAATCAAGACTCGACAGTGTATAATGCGAAGAAAACCAGCATCGAGTTTACTCTGTAAAAGGATGGTTTATTTAGCTGTGCTGGTTCCTATATGGAGATATGGCCTGGAGGTTACATCGGCCGAATTAAACTTAGACTTCGAACAACTACAGTCGAAGATACTCCGCTCAATAGCTAATGCTCGATATTTCGTTTCGAATATCACGCTGTATCATGATTTAGAAGTTGAATATGTATGTGAGTACTAATCGCTACAAGAAGTTTTTTAGCGAGTTAAAAACCGATTCAAATGTTCAAATATCATGTATGCATCAACCAATGTTGTCTAGCAATCTACGTAGATTGAAAAGAATGTGGACTCAAGATATCCTCGATACCGGATAACTACTAATTGTATACGGCAGCCTGCTTCGTTTATGGTTCAACGGTCGCTGGCGGTGCTATTAATCGTTATAGTTTCACAAAAATTAATCGTCATACCATCGAAACCACGGAAATAATATATGCAGACATTGACTCCTTTCCAATGGGAAAATAGTTAATAAAATTTTTTACGCTTAAGCGATTAAGAAAATGCGTTGAATATTATCATTGTCAAGTGTGATCCAAAGACCGGTGTTGTGATCCAAAGATCGGTGTGATCGCTTTAATATTAATACGAGATAAGTGCCGAGTGAAATTTAAAGTAACGTTAAGGATAGTCGACGTATGTTTATGTTTAATTTATAAAATTTTATATCGCAATAAATCTTTTTCTTCTCATATTTTTCCTACTTTTCCTTCGATAATTCTCGTTTCAAATAGACATGCTCTTATTATAAGACAGAGAAGTATTTCAGTATTATTTCAAGTACTTCCCAGATATATATATATAACCACCGGTTACGGTTAAATAGGTTTAGAACGGGTCATGATTGCAGCGGTGAATATATGACAAAATGAAACATATGGGACGACTCGGTGTCTCGACAGTGAGGAAAAAACACAAACACATTTTAACCGAATGCCCCTTACAGACTTACGGAATTAGATTAGAACATTGTCACTAGTAAATCGAACTGGTTCCCTGATAACTCGCGGACACGTTGCTTGTCGTAAATCCTGCTTTTAATTATTTATTTATCGATAATTTATTTATAGTGGTATACGAATAATAGTAGTAATAATAAATATATATATATGCATATATGCATATATATTGGTGATACAATATTATCGAAATTATTTCTCTGTGCATCGGAAGCGATATTCAAGAGTCCGAATTGGGTCTAGGTATTAGAACAGATGGCGAATAACTGAATCGTCTCTGTTTTGCTGACGACATAGTCTTAGTAAGGTCGAGCGCAGAAGAATTACAGATGACGGTAACAGACATGAACACGCGCTCTAGTAGAATAGGATTAAAAATGACGCAAATAATGACGAACACTGCGAGGCGACTGACGAATAAGAATAACGATAAAAGCAAATTGAACGGATGGTACAAAAAAAAAATTACGACGAATAAGAAGAACATGACCGAAGCAGAAGTTTCAAGAAGAATATCATTGTCGTGGGTTTGGGAAATTAAACAGCGTATTCGGGAATAAAAAAAAATACCAATTGAAATGTATAATCAGTGTGTACATCCGGTCCTGACATACGGTTCGGAGTCATTCGCGAAAGCATCTATAAAAAAACACCAAGAAAACTGCGCATGAAAGAACCGACAGCTGAATCGCATTCGTAATACATAGGCGAGCGAATAAGACTAGATGACGCAGTGGAGCGGACGGTAAAAATCGAATGGAGTTGGCTGGTCATGTGGCTAGTTATAGCGATAACAGATGGCCGAAACGTATTCTGCAATAATAGCTAATAGACAAAAAAAAGAAGTCAAGAGAGGCCAACGGCTGGTTGGCAGGACGAAATAGTAAAACTGGATGCGAAATGCACAAAATAGAATAGAGGCGGATGGAAGGTGTGGGGAAAACACGTTCGTCCAGGACCTGGATCGACGAAAGCACATCGTCATCGTGCGATATGTACATATATACTAGAATAAGTATAAAATACTGTTTAAAGCAAATTTTTCAGTTATTTTTAATTTTTCATCTTGTAAAATAATTTTTTTCCTATTACGTCATTACTTGTTCGTTTTATCTCGGAGGTTTCGAATCGTTTTTCGAATAGTTTTACGTCATTAACATTCGAATTTTAGTAAAAAAAAAGTAAGGAAGAGGTTAGTGTAAGGATATAAAATAAATCGGAGTTTAATATATTGGAAAAAATTTTGTACGTTGATGAGACGCCCAATTAGATATATTAATAAGCAATATTTATATATATATATATATATATATTTAAATTTTATTTGCAATCTGTGCCACGGGGACAATAGGCGAATTTTATTTGAGATTCCATCCTGAGGGGAAATACTGTCCAGTGATAGTACTCCTCGAGATTTACGTTTTTATGTTATTCAGTTAAACCTTGCATAAGCAATATGAGTTTAGTTATAATTTTGATCGGTATGAAACATATTGTATACGTTCGTCGTGTTTTTTTTTATATACTTTTTTTTAAGTCAATTGTCTCTTCTGTTGCGGCTCTAGTGATACCATCATAGACAGCAATATTGAAGGATAGTTTATTTTGTGTACATAATTCAAGAGTTCGATAGCGTATAAACAAGAAAATGGTAAGCATTTACTTTTAGATATAGTGCCAGAATTCAGTACAGATATTATTTAGTACGATGTTTTCTAATATTAGTGGCTTCATATGAAACGTTGAAGTTCCTCCCCGATGCATAATTCCGTAATAATAATAATAATATTAATGCGTTTGTTGTTATTATTATTATTATTATAAATATTACTGCTAACAGCAATAGTAGCAATAATGACGAGGATTCGTTCTGGCAAAATGTGTGGTTTTTTTTTTGTTGTTTTTAAAATTATACTAATTTACAATTTTATTCGTATACGAAGTTAGTTCCTTTTAATTATCTTCTAAATTCGCGCTATCATTATCACATCGTGCTCAATTCTAAGATTGGTTTGTCATTGATTTCCATCTCTGTTCTATTCGTTTCAGTTCTTCATATGATGACGACCACATCTTCGAGTATCTGTGAAATGTAATCTGTTAATCACATTCTTTCCCTGATGCATCCCTTCTATTTAGCCCTTCGTGTCGCATATAATTTGGGTTCTTCTATTTACTATTAACAACGTCGGTTTTTCGATAATTCTTCTCGAAACTTCTTCGTTGGTTACCTTAACATTTTATTTTTAATAATCTTCTGTAAGACCTCTAATGCCATCAGTCTTCGTTTCTCGTCTTTCGTCGTTATCCAAGTTATTTTTCCCCATTGTACCGACAAAAATTTGCCATAAACAACGGTGATCACGTAGGAGAAGAGAAAGAAAATAATAAAAAAAAAAAGAGGAAGAGAAGAATAAGAAAATGCACAAAATGTCTCTACGGTGAATACTAAATCCAACAGGAGACTAAAAAGAATGAGATGGCGCTTTCAATCACTTGAAAAACGATAAACTGTAAACTAGACATTCCGATTTAACGACCTGAAGAAAATATGTCATCCGATGTTTGTTTTTCTTTCATATAAGAATCTGCTGGCATACTCGTTGGTCCCTTTTTCTTTTTCATTATATACAAGTTTTGCAGCCATATAGGGCAATGCTGAATAAATATACTTGCAGCAGTGTTTTCCTAACGGCCGGATCTATGTTTCTCGATAAGCTTTTCTTATTATAAAACGCTGCTTTAGCTTTTGCGCAATTCTGCTTTTTATATACTTCTACCGCCTTTGGTTATTACGCTTCTTCCCCAAGTAACAAAATTCGTTTACTTGTTCTATAAAATATCGATATTAAATTGATTCCTTATGATATTTATCGCGTACTAATATTTCGATATTTATTTTGTTTATTTTCATAATTCCTCCTTAAATTATACTAATTTACAATTTTACTCGTATTCCTTTTAATTATATTCTAAATTCGCGCTAATTACAACAATCATCTCTAAATAATTTCGAAAGGCGAATCGTTTTCAAGACGACCGCGACGATAATAATTAACGACGATAATAATTAATGACGATAATAATTAATGACGATAATAATTAATGACGATAATAATTAATGACGATAATTGTAATCGTAACCGGAAAATAAATAATTACTTACTTCGTCGAGATTTAATTCGCTCGTTCGATCTTGAAGTAGTCCATTTCGCGATGTAGACGACATTAATACCGTCGATATACCCAGAAGGAATATTAGTAGAATTAAATTTTCCGACATTTTAATTTTGGGCTAGATGGTGCGGGAAAAAAAAAAAAAAAAGAGGAATTAAACCAACGAAAAAAGAATCTAAACACAGATCGTTATATAGAGTTGAAGATGGATTATAGAAACGACTGGTATAGAAATTAGCAGAAATGGTTTTTATTACAACGAAGACTGGTAAAAACGATTCAGGGGATCGCAACAGTTGAAATTGCTTTTAAACCGACTTAATAACGTTAAAAACCGTCTTCGACTCGCGATACGGTTATTTTATAGGCGAAACAGACGCGCCAAAACAAACTTCCCATCGCAACGCCGATCAACCCCTCTATTCCCCCCACCCGCATAACGACGTTGCAACCACCGTCGTAAGCCTTATCTTACTATCATCATTACGGAATACCGTACCGGGAGGGAAGTCACGGGCGCGTTAAATGGAATAATTTTTTCCAAAAAAAAAAAAAAAACGTTCAAAAATAAACTTCTATCTGTACGCGATTTATACGAAATATCTGTTACGATTAGTTGTCGAAAGCTTTGTATTAAGTTTTTCTAGTATATTAATAAATAGAGGACAGGCCGCAGAAGAAGAAAAACGCCTTACTTTTAATAAAAATTATCGGCCGAGTGCCACTTCTAACTTGGACGAATAGAGTTATTTCCTTCTTTCTTTGTCGACATGCAGTAAGCTGCTAGAGGCGTGAGAACATCGAGATTAAATGGATTGAAATAAGTTGGTAATCTTGAGGAAACGAAGGAAACGTTCAACTTTAGCATGATGAACGGACAGGATTACAGAGAGAATTTGTGCTCGGTAGGAATTATAAATTGAACGGTTTACGAATAGATGCTAAATTATGAGAATTACACTTAGAACAGAATGCGAGAGGCTGATTTGATAGGTGTGTATGTGTGAGTTTGGACTAGACGGAGTCTTGTGATAACGATTTTAACTCGATAATAAATTAAATTTTTAATAATAAATCTGATCAAACAGAAAAATCAAGAAGAATAGAAAAATCCTGGGCAAAGTAGATCGGTTAGGTGAAAGAAATGTTAGGGAAGCGTTAGAAATTGAAAAATTCAAGAATGATTTCCGACTGGATCCAGCGTGGAGAATGGAGAAATTGAGAACTAATCAGGATGTACTATTGTCAATATTGTTAAGGTAGTAGCTATGTCAGAGTTCGTTTAGTTTTGGTTCTGATGATGAGCGCGGCATGTTGCTCGAAACGTAAACTCGAGTTTATTCATTAATATATTGTTTTATTTTTATTAATAAACGTTTTTCTTTTCTTACATTTTTGTACGCGGTTGTTCCGAAATTATTGTATCCAATTATAAATATCGACCACGAAAATAGTTTTAACCGGACGACATACTGAACGGAATTTATTATGTAACGATAATATTATATAAATGAGATAGATGTACCGTTTTAAATATAATTGTATTGTAAGGCGCTACACATCGATGTCACTAAACAAGAAACACAAGTCATATCATTTTAACAAAAACAAAAGCTTTAGGCGCTTTGACTTATACGGGTAGGTAGACTTATTGACACAAACCAGGGTACTTTTGTTAACTGACGCAGAAGCTTATATTGGAATCATTGGATAATAGCGATATTAGTATGTTTGGTGTATCCCCACAAGTGAGCACCGTACTTCCATAACGGTTTCGGATAAACGTTGCATAACAGAAGTTTGTTTTGCAAATATAGCTTTGAATGCCATTCTAACTACCAATTTAGCTTATACAACTTTAGATTTAGTTCTTTTCGTTTTTGCAAAGTGATTTCCATGTTATTTAACTAGATACTCGTTTATCATCCTCATATAAGTAGAATTTTATATTGTATTTATTAATCTGTTGAAGAATATGGGTGATTTAATTTAGAGTAGGATCATGTGAATGAGTGTGAGACTTATGAATGTGTGTAGTACATTTTCTGTATTTTTTAAATTATTCATTGTACTATTTTAATTATCAACCTACGCTATAATTGGATTTTTAGCTGTTGTGTGACATCATTATAATTAATTAATTAATTAATTAACATCGTGTCCTCGATTATTTTTTTTTGTACTTCTTGCGCAAACTACAAAATTTAATGCGAAATACGGACGAAATGATATTAATGATAAAAATGTAAATTTAAGTTTAATACTTTTAACAGATATAATTCTGGCGAAAGTAATATTATAAACGGAAATCGAATCGATTTATAATATTTTTATAATAAGGAATTTGCAACAGAATTCTGGCTGAAGTTTCTGCGTGGAAACCGGCAGTGTTTTTTTTACACATAGTGTACCCTGTTTATAATACTGTAGTAGTAGTAATAATAGTAGAATGTGCAAGTAAAACTCACATAAGTCCGATACTAACCAACACTTCGGACGAAGACTAATAGATATTAGTAGATTTTTTTAACGTATAGGATGTCAGAACCACAGATCGTATTTGGTTAATTCGTCTTTAATAAGGATAGACTTTCCGTAATATAAATTGTTCTCGTTGCACGTACCACCCATAATCACCATCATCATCATCATTGCCGAACGTCATGACTAGCTATTGTACGTTTATTTTTACGCATAAAATTAGGTAGCACTGAAGGCACTATTCATATGCGACGCAGATGATGTTATACAGAATGGGGTGCCACTGTCATAATCACCAATATAAATATAAAATAAAGAAAAGTTAAAAAATTGGAAATTTCTACGTGTGTATGTGCATAGGTTAGTGTTTTTGAAAAACATATTTATATTCGTACTAATATATCCGGCACAAAATGACTATTAATTCGATAGACGATAGAAATTGGAATTTACATGTTATATATATATATATATATATATATATATATATATATATATATATATATATATATATATATGTATATATATATATATATACATGTATGTATGTATGTATGTAAATGTGTGTTAATTAAAAAATATTAAACCGCCCAGTCTCTTATCCGGGGAAATATTATTGAGGATTATTACCACGGTAATTGTAAATTCAACAACGATGTGCTAATATTAATCACCTACTACTAATAAAATCGTTCCGATATGGAAGACGAACAAATCGAAAACAGAAACGGCGATGTCGTTATAATACATATGGACTTAGCTAGCGGAGACGCTCCACTTTCACGCAGTGAAAGACATGCTTTATTTACCAACCCTGACGAAATATTACGGACTTACGGTCTGCCAACGGCGGTACAACCGGTCAGAGTTGTTGATCAGACTCCGTTCAGCGATGTACATACTACGATCAGACGTAATTATTTAGAACGACCAGGTGGACGTATATATTACAATCTCGTAACCGACGACGACGATTTAACGTCTTCATTTAATCGAATTGAGAATGCTATACTCCGCAGCAACGAAAGCCACGCGACAAGAATACAATGGCAACCAGAAGTAGAAGGGCAACCGGAACAAGCGGAAGGAATACAAGGACAACAAGAAGAACAGCAACAGGCGGAAGAACAAGAAGAACAGCAACAGGCGGAACAACAAGAAGAACCGGATGGAGTTATTAGGATCGTTTTGCGTCCAACAATTACATCCGCTACTTTGCAAAATGAGCCAATAATAATGGATGAGCAATAGATCGAATTATCGATTCCATTTACGGCTACGATGAAAATCAACGGCATCGTATCGTAGAAGAACAAAAGCATAAGTAGTAAGCAATCATAACGACGAATTAACGAAGTGACGAAAATATGAAAGATCCTCCGCGAAAATTCTGTTGCACATTCCTTATTGTAAAAATATTATAAATCGAAAATATTTGATTTCCGTTTATAATATTACTTTCGCCGGAATTATATTTGTTAAATGTATTAAACTTAAATTTACATTTTTATTATTAATATCATTTCGTCCGTGTTTCACATTAAATTTTGTAGTTTGTGCAAGATGTACATAATAGATTAAACCCGAAAATCGAGGACACGATGTTAATTTATTTATTGTAATGATGCCACACAACAGCTAAAAAGCCAATTATAGTATAGGTTGATAATTAAAATAGTACAATAAATAATTTAAAAAATTATAAAAAAAAAAGTAATACAGAAAATATTACATGCATTCATAAATCTCACACTCATTCACATAATTCTACTCTAAATTAATTCACGCATATTCTTCAATAGATTAATAAATACAATATAAAATTCTACTTATATAAGGATGATAAACGAGTATCTAGTTAAATAACACGGAAATCACTTTGCAAAAACGAAAAGAACTAAATCTAAAGTTGTATA
Organism: Coronaproctus castanopsis; assembly: GCA_032883995.1. Taxonomy (NCBI): domain Eukaryota; kingdom Metazoa; phylum Arthropoda; class Insecta; order Hemiptera; family Monophlebidae; genus Coronaproctus; species Coronaproctus castanopsis. The sequence goes on from CM065054.1 coordinate 8,601,554, forward strand.
AGCTAAATTGGTAGTTAGAATTGCATTCAAAGCTATATTTGCAAAATAAACTTCTGTTATGCAACGTTTATCCGAAACCGTTATGGAGGTACGGTGCTCACTTGTGGGGATACACCAAACATACCAATATCGCCATTATCCAATAATTCCAATATAAGCTTCTGCATCTGTTAACAAAAGCAGCCTGGTTTGTGTCAAACGCAACATTACCCAAGAATTCAAACAGTGGTAGAAGTAATTAAGGCAGAGACCGTTGACATCATACCAACGAGATAACAGCATGATTGCTCACAACGGACGTAGGCATTTGAAAAGAACAAAACTTCCCGAGTTGACACAACAGTAGAGTAGGTGCGTAGACTGAGTGATGTTTACCAGTGCCCTACTCATGACAATTTCCCAAAACAACATTTACTAGATAGAATGGCAGGCTTTGCAAATTGTAGAAGATTTAAAAAACATCTGTGCCTCTGTGCGAAGGGAAGAAGGATTTAACTAAATTTACTACACATGTTTTATTACATTTTTACGCGCGTATATATATATATATATATATTAGTGTCCGACCGAAACAAGATTTCCAGCCGAAACCGAAACCGAAACCGAATCTTCGGCCTCGGTGTTAGTTTCGGCCGAAACCGAAACCGAAACCGAAACTTATTTAGACATATTAAACTTTCCATTGTATATTAAAATCTGGTGTATTTTATACACAAATACAGACAATTAACTCGTGTAAAATACAATAAAAAGTAATAGTTTCAATATTTAACAAAGATAGTTATTATTTATGCTATATTCACAATTTGACATTAAATAATAAATTGAAATTAGATTTAATATTCCTAATTAAAAAGTCTTATATTGTATGCTAAGAAAAGTAATTTTTCTTCGTTTTCACCAAGCAGGTTACTCCGACGATCTGCGTATATTTGTCTAGCGGCACTAAACAACTGCTCGCTGGGAACACTAGTAGGTGGAGCAGAAAGATACTTTAAAACGGCTTTTCTCAGGGTAGGATATGGACTACTGTTCCAATAACAATATATGTCAGCATTGCGTTGCAATAAAGGCTCCGACAGATAAGATTGAATTATTTTTTTCAAAACAGTTTTTTGATCTTCAGATATGGTTGCCTGCATCTGTTTAGGAATATTATCGTATATATCTCAAAGACTCTCTATTTCTCGCTGTAGGTTGGAGGCTGGCAATACCAATTCTGTAGAAACTGAGGGAACATTTTCTCCACCACCAGAAAGTATAGGATCCTCTACGTCGTCGTCATCCTCTGTCAAAAAAGATATTATTTCTCTCATTGCAGCATCCACTTCATTGGAATTGAGATATTTCGATTTAAATCTTGGGTCCAGCATTGTCGCAGCCATCAATGAAGGGTGCCTTTTTATAAAAGCAAATTTGGTATTCAATGACTCGTACAATGAGTTTTTCATATTTGTCAGCATCTCATCTTCCTTTTCGGATCGAACTTGTAGCTTGCGCTTTAATAATGATATCAAAGGTATTACTATTGATATGCATGCGCCATCAAATGATAAATCAAGTGTGGCCTCATAGAAAAATTTCAAACAAGCTTCGTTAAAACATTCCATTCATTACATAAAAGAGTATCAATTTTACCATAAGTATATTGGTAATTAAACACAAGTTATAACCGGAAGTTAGCCGAACGACGCGCGACAATTAATGAGTCATAATTACACAAGTTTCGGCGCGGCCGAAGTTTCGGCTAATATTTGGCCGAAACCGAAACTGTGGCCGAAACTCGATTTTTTGGCCGAAACTAGCCGAAACCGAAACCGAATATATATATATATATATATATATAATGAGAATGCAAGTACTTTATTTCTCATCGTTTAGATATTTTTTCAATTCCTTCTGAGTTTTTTTAGTATTGTCCTTTTCTACTTCTATATGTGTCACCTTTTCTTCTATATCCCTTGTCTGTTTATTGATCAGTTTTTTTATTCCTTTTTCAGTTTTGGAGTTCATATAGGTAATTACACTTTTTATGCTGCCTCTATTTTTTCTTGCCTGTTCATTAATATTTTCTATGTTTTGTATATCTTTGTTACGTTCATCTTTAATATTATTTTTTAATTCTGCTATATCCTTTTTGTGTTCATTCTCTATTTTTGATACATTTGTTTTTGTATTATCGATTTCAGGTTTTAATTCTGCAGTTTCTGTTTTAAATACTTTTCCTAAGTTCCTTATATCTCTTCTAAGATCAGATATAGCTGCTAGTACATCTTCTATTGTAGCCATTTGTTTTTTTTTTTAAGTGAATATTCTTATGCAATTATTTTGTAAGAAGCCTGCAAGTTCTAATTACTAAACGAGTTTAATTTTAATCTAACGTTGTGGTCAATTATTTATGCGAGGATGCAAGTTCTAATTTAAAAATTTATCGACAGTTTAATTTTAATCTATCGTCGTGTTCGTCAATTTATACGAGAATGCAAGTACTTTATATATATTATTAATATTATTAAATTTATACGCATTATTCTATTTCAAAAATAAAGAACAATACGGTGTTTATAAAGAAATAGTTTATTTTATATTAATTAAATGAAATCATAAAAACTATTATATATTTATTAATTATTAACGAATCGGTTATATAAAAATAATAATTTACTCGAACATAAAAACTAACCAGATTTGTAGTGTAACTCATCAACCATCTTTTCTTCTTTTTTTATTCTGATAACCGACTTGACTGAAAGCTAATTCACAACTGAACTACTGAACTGAAATAACTAAACTAAACTGAACTAAAAATGAACAACCAACCACCTTTAAACCTTTTTCTTGAGCCTTGTTAAACAAAAATTCCTCGACTGGCTCTTCATTATTATTATTCACTAAAATTTACTGGCTAAATTAATTTTACTGGCTCTATTTTTATTTAGATGGATGCAAGATTGTAAAATCAAGTTAAATGAACAAAAATCTATCCATGTTACATTAATGCTTCGACCTGTTGATGTGAATTACAGTATATACATAAATAATGTTCAAGTACCTCGTGCGAATTCAGCAAGGTATTTAGGCATTCATCGTGATACACGATTAACATGGAAAACGCACGTCAGGCAAAAGAAACAACAGTTACAGCGCAAAATCAATCAGATGTACTGGTTAATTGGCAGAAAATTGCCTCTAAACTTATACAGCAAGAGGTTACTATATCAAGCAATTCTACGTCTCATCTGGACATATGAAGTTCAAGTGTAGGGGTGCGCTACTGCTTCCAACAGAGCTATCATTCAGCGACAGCAGAATAAAATTCTTCGGATGCTGACTAACGCACGATGGTTCCAGCGGAACAGTAATTTACATTATGATCTCAATATTCAACAAGTTGATGACATCATTCACAACTTTGACTGCATGGTCGCACTAATAAAGAAGTTACACACTTACCGAACACTGTAAATGATGGGAGACGCCTTAAGCAAACACATCCATTGGACCTAATTTATAGTTAAATAATAATTATGGTTCTATTGAATCCCGTATTCATAATTAATATTTAGTTATTAGTGGAAACTGATCACTGGATCAGTGTACACATGTCAAATTATCAAAGTTGCTAATTATTTAACCTATAGGTTAAGATTGTAGTAGTGTAATTGCCTTTCTAAAAGGCAGTTATTTATAAAAAAAAAAAAATTATCAAACTAAAATAAACTAGTCAAACTGATTTACTGTTTTTTTTTCTTGATTAACTAAAATTAACTATTATTATTGTATAACAATAGTTCGTCCACTACAAATCTAATCTGGTTTTACTATAATAATAATATATTTTACTTTAATTAAACAAATAATTATATATATATATATATATTTTATTATATTGATTAAATTAAATATTAGTTTTTTATTTCCCAATTTAATTAATTTAAATTATCATGGCGTGAACATACGACAATCGTCAATATATATATATATATTATAAGCACGCACACACACACGCACACACACACTTATATATATATATATATAACAATAAGCTTACCAATGTATATAAGTTTAAGCGAGTGGTCCTACAAAATGTGGTTTGAAAGATGCATGCCGGTAGTACAGGTACATGCAAACGGAATATATATATATATCCGTCTATCGTTGACACTCCTAATACAACAAAACATGGAGTGATGACGGATGTTTGTATATATATATATATCCATCCGTTATTACCGTTCACTTGCTCGTTTTGTTGATTAACTCCCCATATATAATGCGCAAATAGAAGTTTCACTTCAAAAATTTACAAAATGAGAATATGAATAAAATACACATTTGATATAAGACGATATAATGCGTAATGGGAGAGTAGCAAAAATTTTAAATCGTCTTCTCTTCCGAAATTCTAAATAACAATTTGTCCTAATCGACCAACGTTCTTATCACAATCCTTTGATTAGACGCACTGTCAACGACACAGTTTATTTTACCATCTACCATCCAGTCATTTCTACCGCCTATTTTTTTAGATAATTCCTGTACTATGTTCATCCTTTTCTTCGTTAAATGTTCCCGTGTTACTATATTTGTCTTTTCCAATAAGCGTTTATTACTGAATTTCCGATATCTGTAGCTGATAAACTTGACTACAATTGGCCTAGTAGCATTATTAAAACCCAGTTTATCTACGTTCCGCTTGCTAAACCTATGCGACATACAAGTAGCTTCGATCGGAACATTTACTGATAACTTTTCTTTAGCCAGTTTCATTATACATTCATCCGTATCTTCTTTATCTGTTTCGGGAATTCCGTGTATCATCAACGAATTTCGACGGCTATATTGTTTCAATTCTTCTAACTTGTTACCAACTTCGGTATTCATATCTGTTACCTTTCTATATAAAGAAATTCCTCAATGTATTCTTCACCGGCTGCATGATGTTACGTTAGTAACTTGAAATCGAAATTCCTCGTTTGTTACCAAAAACACCAGCTCAACTGTCTCAGTTATATCTTTTAAAGGGGCCGGAGGTTTATCATCTATAATTTTAGTACCAGGGCTCCTTGTTTTTATACCACTACTATTACCGGACGACATACTGAACAGAATTTATTATGTAACAATAATATTATATAAATGAGATAGACGTACCGTTTTAAATATAATTGTATTGTAAGGCGCTACACATCGATGTCACTAAACAAGAAACACAAGTCATATCATTTTAACAAAAACAAAAGCTTTAGGCGCTTTGACTTATACGGGTAGGTAGACTTATTGACACAAACCAGGGTACTTTTGTTAACTGATGCAGAAGCTTATATTGGAATCATTGGATAATAGCGATATTAGTATGTTTGGTGTATTCCCACACGTGAGCACCGTACTTCCATAACGGTTTCGGATAAACGTTGCATAACAGAAGTTTGTTTTGCAAATATAGCTTTGAATGCCATTCTAACTACCAATTTAGCTTATACAACTTTAGATTTAGTTCTTTTCGTTTTTGCAAAGTGATTTCCATGTTATTTAACTAGATACTCGTTTATCATCCTCATATAAGTAGAATTTTATATTGTATTTATTAATCTGTTGAAGAATATGGGTGATTTAATTTAGAGTAAGTACATTTTCTGTATTTTTTAAATTATTAATTGTACTATTTTAATTATCAACCTACGCTATAATTGGATTTTTAGCTGTTGTGTGACATCATTATAATTAATTAATTAATTAATTAACATCGTGTCCTCGATTATTTTTTTTTGTACTTCTTGCGCAAACTACAAAATTTAATGCGAAATACGGACGAAATGATATTAATGATAAAAATGTAAATTTAAGTTTAATACTTTTAACAGATATAATTCTGGCGAAAGTAATATTATAAACGGAAATCGAATCGATTTATAATATTTTTATAATAAGGAATTTGCAACAGAATTCTGGCTGAAGTTTCTGCGTGGAAACCGGCAGTGTTTTTCTTACACATAGTGTACCCTGTTTATAATACTGTAGTAGTAGTAATAATAGTAGAATGTGCAAGTAAAACTCACATAAGTCCGATACTAACCAACACTTCGGACGAAGACTAATAGATATTAGTAGATTTTTTTAACGTATAGGATGTCAGAACCACAGATCGTATTTGGTTAATTCGTCTTTAATAAGGATAGACTTTCTGTAATATAAATTGTTCTCGTTGCACGTACCACCCATAATCACCATCATCATCATCATTGCCGAACGTCATGACTAGCTATTGTACGTTTATTTTTACGCATAAAATTAGGTAGCACTGAAGGCACTATTCATATGCGACGCAGATGATGTTATACAGAATGGGGTGTCACTGTCATAATCACCAATATAAATATAAAATTAAAGAAAAGTTAAAAAATTTGAAATTTCTATGTGTGTATGTGCATAGGTCAGTGTTTTTGAAAAACATATTTATATTCGTACATAATATATCCAGCACAAAATGACTAATAATTCGATAGACGATAGAAATTGGAATTTACATGTTATATATATATACATATATATATATATATATATATATATATATATATATATATATATATATATATATATATATATACATGTATGTATGTATGTATGTAAATTAGTGTAAATTTGGCAAAAAAGATGGGAACAATATAATACTGGCGACACACCCACAGCCTAATCCCCAATATATTAAATAGACACAATATTAAAATTACTCCTGATTTCTACACTACCCAATTATTAACGGGGCATGGAAAATTTGGGTCTTATTTATTTCTTCTTAAGTTAAGTAATGATGACAGGTGTGAATGCGGCGCAGTAGAAACTGCGAACCATGTACTATTTGTATGCCCCACTATGGACCATTTAAGATTTTACAATAAAAATAACTTTAACCTACAAGACAAATACACTGCTCGACAATTCCAATTATTCGCATTCAATGTAATGCATAAGAAATTCCATGGTCACTGAAGTTTTTGCGTTGTGAATCCGTGATAAAACGTTTACAGTAATATGTATAACGAGTGTATTTCTGCACGCGTACATATATGTACGGGGTGTTTGTGAGGAATTTATGCATATAATGTTTAAGTTCTGTATATGTAAGTGTGTATGTATGTGTCATTATGGACAATTCGTTCATTTATGCATCTAGTATACCTAAGTTATAATTTTAATTATTAACTAGCATAAGAAGTTATAAGGGAATACATGTATACTATGACTGTGAGTGAAACTGACGCACAGCCCGCGCAAATGCGAGTGTAAAAGTGGTTACTATATTATTGTTAACTATAGAGTATTGTAAAGAGGAGCAATACACTGATTAAGCCTAAGCGGTGGTGCAGTGTATTGCTCCTCTGTAAATGCAACAAGTTGTACATTATTAATTTGCATAATAAAGTATTAATCAAAAAAAAAATTAGTGTTAATTAAAAAATATTAAACCGCCCAGTCTCTTATCCGGGGAAATATTATTGAGGATTATTACCATGGTAACTGTAAATTCAACAACGATGTGCTAATATTAATCACCTACTACTAATAAAATCGTTCCGATATGGAAGACGAACAAATCGAAAACAGAAACGGCGATGTCGTTATAATACATATGGATTTAGCTAGCGGAGACGCTCCACTTTCACGCGGTGAAAGGCATGCTTTATTTACCAACCCTGACGAAATATTACGGACTTACGGTCTGCCAACGGCGGTACAACCGGTCAGAGTTGTTGATCAGACTCCGTTCAGCGATGTACATACTACGATCAGACGTAATTATTTAGAACGACCAGGTGGACGTATATATTACAATCTCGTAACCAACGACGACGATTTAACGTCTTCATTTAATCGAATTGAGAATGCTATACTCCGCAGCAACGAAAGCCACGCGACAAGAATACAATGGCAACCAGAAGTAGAAGGGCAACCGGAACAAGCGGAAGGAATACAAGGACAACAAGAAGAACAGCAACAGGCGGAACAACAAGAAGAACCGGATGGAGTTATTAGGATCGTTTTGCGTCCGACGATTACATCCGCTACTTTGGAAAATGAGCCAATAATAATGGATGAGCAATAGATCGAATTATCGATTCCATTTACGGCTACGATGAAAATCAACGGCATCGTATCGTAGAAGAACAAAAGCATAAGTAGTAAGCAATCATAACGACGAATTAACGGAGTGACGAAAATATGAAAGATCCTCCGCGAAAATTCTGTTGCACATTCCTTATTGTAAAAATATTATAAATCGAGAAATATTTGATTTCCGTTTATAATATTACTTTCGCCGGAATTATATTTGTTAAATGTATTAAACTTAAATTTACATTTTTATTATTAATATCATTTCATCCGTGTTTCGCATTAAATTTTGTAGTTTGTGCAAGATGTACATAATAGATTAAACCGGAAAATCGAGGACACGATGTTAATTTATTTTTTGTAATGATGCCACACAACAGCTAAAAAGCCAATTATAGTATAGGTTGATAATTAAAATAGTACAATAAATAATTTAAAAAATTATAAAAAAAAAAGTAATACAGAAAATATTACATGCATTCATAAGTCTCACACGCATTCACATAATTCTACTCTAAATTAATTCACGCATATTCTTCAATAGATTAATAAATACAATATAAAATTCTACTTATATAAGGATGATAAACGAGTATCTAGTTAAATAACACGGAAATCACTTTGCAAAAACGAAAAGAACTAAATCTAAAGTTGTATAAGCTAAATTGGTAGTTAGAATGGCATTCAAAGCTATATCTGCAAAATAAACTTCTGTTATGCAACGTTTATCCGAAACCGTTATGGAGGTACGGTGCTCACTTGTGGGGATACACCAAACATACCAATATCGCCATTATCCAATAATTCCAATATAAGCTTCTGCGTCAGTTAACAAATGCACCCTGGTTTGTGTCAAACGCAACATTACCCAAGAATTCAAACAGCGGTAGAAGTAATTAAGGCAGAGACTGTTGACATCATACCAACGAGATAACAGCATGATTGCTCACAACGGACGTAGGCATTTGAAAAGAACAAAACTTCCCGAGTTGACACAACAGTAGAGTAGGTGCGTAGACTGAGTGATGTTTACCAGTGCCCCACTCATGACAATTTCCCAAAACAACATTTACTAGATAGAATGGCAGGCTTTGCAAATTGTAGAAGATTTAAAAAACATCCGTGCCTCTGTGCGAAGAGAAGAAGGATTTAACTAAATTTACTACACATGTTTTATTACATTTTTACGCGCGTATATATATATATATATATATATATATATATATATATATATAGATATATATATATATATATATATATATAATGAGAATGCAAGTACTTTATTTCTCATCGTTTAGATATTTTTTCAATTCCTTCTGAGTTTTTTTAGTATTGTCCTTTTCTACTTCTATATGTGTCACCTTTTCTTCTATATCCCTTGTCTGTTTATTGATCAGTTCTTTTATTCCTTTTTCAGTTTTGGAGTTCATATAGGTAATTACACTTTTTATGCTGCCTTTATTTTTTCTTGCCTGTTCATTAATATTTTCTATGTTTTGTATATCTTTGTTACTTTCATCTTTAATATTATTTTTTAATTCTGCTATATCCTTTTTGTGTTCATTCTCTATTTTTGATACATTTGTTTTTGTATTATCGATTTCAGGTTTTAATTCTGCAGTTTCTGTTTTAAATACTTTTCCTAAGTTCCTTATATCTCTTCTAAGATCAGATATAGCTGCTAGTACATCTTCTATAGTAGCCATTTGTTTTTTTTTAAGTGAATATTCTTATGCAATTATTTTGTAAGAAGCCTGCAAGTTGTAATTACTAATCGAGTTTAATTTTAATCTAACGTTGTGGTCAATTATTTATGCGAGGATGCAAGTTCTAATTTAAAAATTTATCGACAGTTTAATTTTAATCTATCGTCGTGGTCGTCAATTTATACGAGAATGCAAGTGCTTTACATATTATTAATATTATTAAATTTATACACATTATTCTATTTCAAAAATAAAGAACAATACGGTGTTTATAAAGAAATAGTTTATTTTATATTAATTAAATGAAATCATAAAAACTATTATATATTTATTAATTATTAACGAATCGGTTATATAAAAATAATAATTTACTCGAACATAAAAAATAACCAGATTTGTAGTGTAACTCATCAACCATCTTTTCTTCTTTTTTTATTCTGATAACCGACTTGACTGAAAGCTAATTCACAACTGAACTACTGAACTGAAATAACTAAGTGTAGGGGTGCGCTACTGCTTCCATCAGAGCTATCATTCAGCGACAGCAGAATAAAATTCTTCGGATGCTGACTAACGCACGATGGTTCCAGCGGAACAGTAATTTACATTATGATCTCAATATTCAACAAGTTGATGACATCATTCACAACTTTGACTGCATGGTCACACTAATAAAGAAGTTACACACTTACCGAACACTGTAAATGATGGGAGACGCCTTAAGCAAACACATCCATTGGACCTAATTTATAGTTAAATAATAATTATGGTTCTATTGAATCCCATATTCATAATTAATATTTAGTTATTAGTGGAAACTGATCACTGGATCAGTGTACACATGTCAAATTATCAAAGTTACTAATTATTTAACCTATAGGTTAAGATTGTAGTAGTGTAATTGCCTTTCTAAAAGGCAGTTATTTATAAAAAAAAAAAAATTATCAAACTAAAATAAACTAGTCAAACTGATTTACTGTTTTTTTTCTTGATTAACTAAAATTAACTATTATTATTGTATAACAATAGTTCGTCCACTAGAAATCCAATCTGGTTTTACTATAATAATAATATATTTTACTTTAATTAAACAAATAATTATATATATATATATATTTTATTATATTGATTAAATTAAATATTAGTTTTTTATTTCCCAATTTAATTAATTTAAATTATCATGGCGTGAACATACGACAATCGTCAATATATATATATATATATATATATATATATATATATATATATATATATATATATATATATATATATAAGCACGCACACACACACACACTTATATATATATATATATAACAATAAGCTTACCAATGTATATAAGTCGAAGCGAGTGGTCCTACAAAATGTGGTTTGAAAGATGCGTGCCGGTAGTACAGGTACATGCAAACGGAATATATATATATATATATATATATATATATATATATATATATATATATATATATATCCTTCCGTCGTTGACACTCCTAATACAACAAAACATGGAGTGATGACGGGTGTTTGTATATATATATATCCGTCCGTTATTACCGTTCACTTGCTCGTTTTGTTGATTAACTCCCCATATATAACGCGCAAATAGAAGTTTCACTTCAAAAATTTACAAAATGAGAATATGAATTCTAAATGATAAATTAGCTATACGCCAAAAATAGTTACACGAATTGATCGCGCGGTCTACATTGGTATATCGTCAATAATATCGAGTTCAAAACGACCTAAGAATTGCAAATTTGCATATGTTATAAAACAACCGATTTTTAACGGCTGCTAAAAGTTACTGCTATGTAGTTCACACCGTTCAATGAAAACCCGGTTTGGAATATTTGTGGTCTACGACTGCAGATTGTAGGACTAACCAAGGGTTAAACAAAAAATTATTAATGATCAAAGTCGAATAAACTTTATTTACAAAGTACTTAAATATACAAAGTGCAATCAAATATTGATCGTAATTAAAATAATTTCAATACAAAATGAATAACACAATATTTATAACAACGATAACAGTTACAATAATAATAATAATACTAATATGGCAATATTGATAAATAGTAATCATCATCAGATGGAAACGAATTTATTTCAATGTTAATACAATCCAACAGTATATTTGAAAAAATGATGAAATGAACAAATATAATATAACAATTTTACAATTCGAAAAAATAAATAAGTAGACAAAAAACTAAAAAGGACAAATAATATAAATAAAATAATATTAATGATGATATAACGGTCATAATGTTTTTTTTTACGAGTATTTTTACTTAATGTATACATAATCGTTAATTGTAATACTCATAACTAGATGATATTAATAGTCATGATGAAAAAGTTTGTAAGAATCTCTAGGTGTCCGGAATAGCTGAGCTTATCTACTTAGTACGATATTGAGCTTATATTTTTGACGGGCCCTGGGTATATGATGGACGGTCAATGGTGATTGGCCTTCATCGCTTACAGCTGGTATCTAATTATCAAGCAGGTACGAGTGGGTAATTAGGGTATGTCCAAGATGCACTCTATTTACCGTTGTTTCCAATCTAGGTAGACAGATTAATGAGTTTTGACTATACTGTCCGGTCTTTTTTTATGCATCCTAAATTACTGAGTTGACTATGAAAGGATTGACTGATCGTAATATGTTCTGAACTGAATCTTGAGCATACTCGGCACCTATATGTATGGGTAGACGAGTTCGCGACGGCAAACGAGCGGCCCGATGTACGAAATCGTTCTGTGGTGAAATATTACGATGGTTAAGAATGCAAGTAAAGGTGTGACCTTTGTGTTCAATTCAGGTAGCTCTAGCATCGAGAAAAGCATATGATCAATAACTGCTCCTTCAGAGTTTACAGCCTCTATATGTTTTAACGGAGACATGGAATCTGAGAAAATTACATAATTGTTCCATGGAAGATAAGCGATTTGGAGTATACATTGAAAAATCGCCACTAGTTCAGCCGTAAGGACTGACAGCATTATGGGAAGATTGAAAGACTGAATTTTGTTTTAAATGGAATACGCTCCACCAACATGAAACGGTGTTTTTGTTGCATCTGTGTAACATGTAATGGATTGGGGTATCCGAAGCAATATCCATTGTATGTAAGGTTTCGTGCATTACATAGTTGGTGTGCATTTGTTATCAGCTTTAGCAAGATCCCAGCAAATCTCTGACTTGAATTGGCCCCGTGGCAAAAGAACTACTAGCATTCTCTTTAGAATATTATAATGAAGATTTAATGGAAACGGAAGACCAACCGGTTTTAAGAGATCACTGATATGAGCTTGGTTTGGGTGAAGTTGATGGCGGACAACAGTTACTGCGTACTGTTAGCGTTCTCTTTAGAATATTACGGTGAAGATTTAATGGAAACGGAATCCAACCGGTTTTAAGAGTTCACTGATATGAGCTTTTGGTTTGGGTGAAGTTGGACGGCTGACAACAGTTACTGCGTACTTTATTGCAAGTTGTTTCCATCTGTAGCGAAGAGGTGGAAAACCGCTTAAGTAATGAAGACAAGCTGTAGGGGGTTGTTAAAAAGGCTTTTAGTTCGATTCGAAAGGCGGTATTTTATATTATATCCAGTTTGTTAAGCAGGCGTGGGTTTGCATATGATGGAACTATATTAAAGATTACAACGAATGAGGATACAGTAGATGCAAAGTAACATAGAACTTCTTGGTCCGAATGACCTATTACTCATGATTTTGAGGATATTACGTAATGGGAGGCATGAATGCTTGATTACCAGAATATGATTTTTCCAGGTTAGTCTCGAGTCAAAATGTAGTCCGAGGAAATTTGATTTATTTTTAAATTTAAGTGTACCGAATTTGATCGTTTTCTAGTAAAAATAATATATTTTATTTTTTTTCGGAAACAGCTCTAGTCCAGGAGCTCCATTCGTGTAGATTGTCTAGACAATTTTGTAAGAATATTTGAGTGTATTGGACGTCAGCTTATTTTCAAGTGATGTTTAAATAGTGAAATGGGAGAAAGGGCACGCTGCCTTGCGGTACACCATTTTTAATAATGAAGTCCCGGGAGTAACTAACTCCTACTCGAACCTTGAAAGAATGGTTCGAGAGGAAGTTTAATGAATCGTATTAATCGGCCATTTATGGCCGTCTCTGTTAGTGACTGAAGAAATTTGAACCTCCAGGTAGTGCATATGCCTTATGGATATGAAAGAATTATAGATAATGGATATTGATTTTTATCGAACGGGTTTGGTATTTCTTGTTGTAAGCTACGCAGGTTCGATAGTGTTTCTGATATTAAGGAAAACCAGATTAGATTTCAGGGTTGTGATTAGATTTTTCTAAGAACCATAATAGCCGGTTGGTAACGGGTTTCTACATTATAAGCGATATGGGCATGTTTGGTGAAGGATTTACACGCTTCTTACCCGGTTTCAGAACAAGAATGACAATCGTCTTTCTCTATGAATTCGGGAAGCAATTTCCGGTCTATATTCTATTAAAATATTCAGTAAGAGTTTCTTCATGTCTGGAGGAAGATATTTCAGAAACAAATGGGAGATTTGGTGTGGTCCTGGTGCTTAATCGGTTAGTTTATTATTTACATTGTTCAGTTCTTGTTGAACCTTCGTGGTTATCTGACGCCATATTTAACTATCTTTGTTCTTCTTTAGCTTTATAGATTGGAATTTATCAACAAATAATAATAATAATAACTATAACAATAATAATCATAATGAAAATGAATAATTAAAAAAACAAAATGCAAACAATATTTATGAGGACGGTAAATTTTTAATAGTCGCATAATAAATATTATATGTTTAAACGTGTGTGTATATCATTTACGTACGTATAATTGTAATAAAAAATTTGAAATTATGTGTTTTATTTATTCTATGTAAATAATAAATTAAGTAGTAATTGATTTTTTTTAGTCAAGAACGAATAAATTCGACAAATAGAAAAGTGAATTAATTCGAATAATTAAACAATATATATTTCAAAAAGTAATGGCCACCTTGTTATTTTCTTTCAACCAAAATTTATATGTTAGGTAATTTCGTAACGATTGGAAACTCACGACGGAATTTAATGCTGCACAAATTATTAAATATTATATTATTTTAGAACGATATATATATATATATATATAACGAGGATCTTGAGGCGTACTTAACGGTGGCTGGATTTCAATATTTTTTGCTCGATTTTTTTAGGATCATAGTATAATATAATTTTATTTAATTCTTTCTCATTTTCCAAATATTCTCTTTTCGCCATCACTTTGTCCCTCTTTATTTATTTATTTCTCTGTTAAATGTTCTCCATTAAAGTTTTTTCTATCATAATCTTAATTTCCGTTTTTCTCTCTTAAATATTTTCTAATTTCATCTTCCTGATCGTGGAAATAAACTGAGACTTTTAGTATAAAGATTGACTATTATTTATTGTGAAATTATGAATAATTCAGTGATTTCGAGTTTTCGGAGTAGCTGCGCGTCTTCCTCGTGTGTTTTCAAGGCAGAGAAAAGTTCGAAATTATTTGTCAATTTTTTCTTTTCTGAAGCACTTCTTCCTCTTCATTCTTTAAGGCAGAATCTTCCACGTTTTTAGCGGGAATAGAGATGACTGGTAAAAATCTATTGCCACATCTACTACTAATTTTGTTGGGGCACTCGTAATTCACACTTAAATTTTGTCTGAAAATTGTGAAAAAGCGACGTTTTACCCTCCGACTGTTTTGGAAGACCCTCGCTCCAGACCTTTTAGACCGCCTTCATTATCGTCTTTCTTTATTTAATACTTGCATTTATCCTAATATAGTTATCTTCATTTAATCACTTGTCGGATTTTGCATACCTCAATTTATGTAGTCGATCTGATCAAATTTTCCTATTACTACACAGCGTTCCTTCCTAACATCTGACGGAATTGACGCGAGCAGACTTTCTCTTATTGGCGATTTTCTCTTGCTTTCCTGCTCGCCGGATCGTATGTAAATTTACAGGTTGGTTTGATTACGCCCAATTGTCAATTTCTAACTTTAGCCTAAATAAATATGTTAATTAAAGTTTTTGTTTGCCGCTGCATTGAAATTAATAGTAAATATTACTCCGTATCGCGTCCTTTTAATTTTTTTACATAAAATTTGTACCGAGCGTATTTTCTGCGGCGTATATAATTTTACTTCAGGCGAAGTCGGAAGATGCGGTCGCGTACACGGGCGCAAACTCGACGAAACAATCGATAGCCCATTTAAATAATACAAAAATAAAAACACAAAAATTTTAAGGTTATGTAAATATATATATATACACACAAGAATGTATCAATTAAATAGTTTTTTCTGTCTAAACTTTGATTTATTTATTGCTGGGTGAATTCACTACGATCGTCGTTTTATATATATATATATATATATATATATATATATATATATATATATATATATATATATCCATTTTCATGCTGCGGCCTCTCCAATTTTTCTCCGTCGTTCTATCCGATTTGCGGCTGCCCGTTTACAATCAGCCATTGACTTCGCAAGTGCTTTTGTGATCGTGTTCGTCCATTTGATGTGTAATCTGCCAGGAGGACGATTTCCTTTCTCTTCAATTAATAATCGTTGCATGGAGTGGTCGCTTCGCATAATATGTCCGAAAAATCATAATATTCTAGATAGAACATCGCTGGACAACCTATGCTTAATGTTCAGCTTGCGTAACATGGAAACGTTTGTTTGCTTCACTGTCCAGGGTATCCATAACATACGACTCCATGATATTTTATATATATATATATATATATATATATATATATATATATATATATATATATATATATATATATATATATTAACGGGTTGTATGGCCCATTTAGTGTCTCAATCCAAAATTTATGTGATTGATTATGAAGCCATGGAAATTATTCATTTTCCTGCGGTACGTAGTTAACTGATAATGCATAAATCAAAAGCACACACATGGCGGTTGACGGGTATGGTGGTTCATTCTGTCACCACCCTAGACATTAGGTACATTGGGCGGAGGACTAACACGCACTTTATTACTTTTATTTCAAAATTTCTTTTGTTTTGTTCACAGGTACACTACACTTCTTATGCACATTTAGCTTTAAGTACACCTAGTCCTCTGCAACTCTATATTATATTTTTTTGAGCGATACATTACCCGCCACCGACGAAATGTCCGGATTGAGGGTCAATTTAAGAAAACAAAAAACTGAATGAACAAGTTAATCACCATAACCCATTTAAGTTTTATTTTCAACTTATTTTTTTACTATTTTAATTTCACTTTAATTTATGGTAAGTAAATTATAATTACTTACTCGTTTTATTATGTTAATAATTTAATTATTAAATAACAGCTACAGATATTTAATTTTTATGTTATATACGTAACTACACTGATTTTGATTAGTATTGTTTACAAATCTGCCTTTTTTTCTCGTTTATTACTATTTACAAAGTTTTATTATTGTGTGTTCATATAGTTTTGTATTTTAAATTTTGTGTTTACAGTAATATTTTAGTGCTTTTATTTATAACGATTTTGTATATTTTAAAATAAAAATGAATCGTAATGGTGAATCAGATTTGAGGCCGAGTAGTAGCTCAGAAGAAAACCAAAAAAGATTACCGTTCTAAGTTATTATATAAATTTTTAATGTTTCGCACGAAAATTAAAAAAAAAAAATAGATTAATTTAAAGTTAATTAACGTAGATTTTTCTTGTTCATCGAAACTTATAAAGCTGTTTCGTGTTATTCTTTTGGATTAATTTAATGTTTATAAACACATTATTTATGGCTTAATTATGTTTATATAATATTGTAGCGTATTATCTTTATACATTATGAAGTACCTCCTAATACGTGTTTATTGAATCAGTAATTCTATAGAGCAATCCTAAGAATCGGGTTCATCTAAAACGTTAATATTTTTCTATTCGTAGAACATTATGTGTAATTCACAGCAGATGAATTTTAACTTGAGGTCTTAAGTAACTCTCATAACCTTTTAGGCATAAGAATGTTCATGTTACACATATCATTCCGGTTATGAGCATCAAAATTACCACCGTAAAAAAAAAGGCGGGGCAAAGCAATGTATGTATTATTTATATATATATATATATATATATATATATATGTATATGTATATATATTTAATTAATATGGTACTAAAATATATTTACATTAAATATATATATATATTATTAGTAAAGTAAAGATGGACTTCTATATGATCATCATAATCGTGAGCGTGTTAAAAAACAATAAGCATGTTGTAAACAAGTTTAAGAAAATTATTGATGATGGAGAACATGAATTTAGGTAAATTTGCAACTGTGACGAGACAGGCTCATTTTGTAAGAAAATGTTAAAGAGAGTCCGCATTGAGAGAAAGCTAAAACACGCTTCTCGATTTAAAGCATGGAAGCATCTGTTAAAATATGGCAATACGACTAGACATACCATCATGACTTTTGTTATTTACAGTGCCGAAAATCGTTGTGCAGCTTTAAAAAATAAATATTTAATTGCTGTCTTCGGCAGCATAATCGCGTAGTATATTGAATAACGACGGAATTGTTTACTTACGCTCGTCCTTGATATAAAGAAGTATTTACAGAAGAAATGTCTATGGTTGCGAATTTTAAAAGACATTACAACTGGCCATCCTGAGACTATCTGAATCATGGATAAAAACGTTCAAGTGATGTTTCCGCTACCTAACACAACTACGAAATTTCGGCCGCTTCATCTGAGTCTCAATTAAGCGTATCAAGAATTCGTACACGTGCAAAGTATTTCAAACGATTAGGACGGTCATTGATTCAGGTCTTGAAAGTCATACGATGTTGTAAATTATACAACATCGTTGATAATTTACATTAAAACTGAATTGGATGAATTGAAACTAGAGACGGTCAAAGCATAGAAAGATAATGATTCAAAAAACTATTTTTTTTTTATATTTTTTTTGGGGGGGGTTTAGGTGCCAATCATCGTTATCTGCATTAACAAATGTAGATGTTTTTGAATAATGTTTTATTATTTCTAATTTTAATTTACAACTTTTCATTATACGTAGTAAATAATTGTTTACGTTATAAACGCAGACGGTACAGTATCATTATTATATATAATATAGTGATAATCGCATCTACATAAGCTATAGTTGTATACCTAACGAGGACTCATCCGACACATGATGCCTACATTAGTGACGGGCATAACCGACTACTTCATATAGCTGACTAATTAGTAACACGGTTTCTAAAAAACCGTCTAATTATTCAGTTTTTTATTTTGTCAGATTTACTTTAATTCTGTATTAGTACAATGTAAACATAGCATAGCAAATGAAAATATTCCTAAATGTATTTAAAATAACGTTAAATATATATATATATTTAAAATAAAATATAACTAGCAGATAATCTAGAATTGTATGAACTTAATCACATAATTATACATATTTTACAACTCCGTCAATAAATTGAATATATTTGAACATATATATAATCGATGTTTTACAAAATCAATAATTTATTCTAATAAAAATATAACTAAGAAGCACCGTATTCAAAATCCGATTACTTTTCAATCGGTTCTATCGAAACATACTAATACTTTCCAGTCGGTTTAACAAAATCTAGTAACATAAGATAATCTAAAATTGTTTGAAATTTTGTGAAATGAATTATGTAATCATACAAATTTTAGAACCGCGTGAATAAATTTAATATATTTATACAACATGAAAATATATAATTTTGTGTTTTACAAAATCTTATTTTAGTAAAAAAATGTAACAAAGAATCGCCGTTTTCAAAATTCGGCTAATTTTCAATCAGTTTTAATTTAACTTACTAATGTCGATATTTTCTGTATTCCATATCCTTAAATTACTTAAATCAAATTATAATTATTTACTGTTGAACTCTTATTGTTAAATTTGAAGTAACTTCTTGTACAAATTAAATAAAGCATTAAATTTACTTATATGGACAAAATTAAATGATTTGGGAAGAATACACTGGTTTAACAAAACAATATTTCCTTAGTATAAAATGACCAATTAGATAACGTATTTTTTATATCAAATTATTTTAACGTATAGTTTTACCGGACATGTTATCTGGGCCGAATTAACACATAGGGCCGACTGACGCCTGAGGCAGGGCTCCACGAGTCAGGGGGACCATTTAACTAAGTGAATATATATATATATATATATAAATAATAGTTACTTTGACAAATCTTGCATGACATCCGAATTTATACATTTTAAATTTTATTTAATGAATAAATTAAATTATGATAAACTAAATGAATCAAGAAAATCGATAAGGAATATGTGTGAATTGTTGTATAATGACGATATAGTTTCAGTATTCCCAAATGTAGAAATAGATATAGAAATATTTTTGACTATCTTATCAACAAACTGTACAGGTGAAAGAACTTTTTCTCGACTAGCTTTAATAAAAGATGGACATAGAAATACTGCGACTCAAAAAAAATTAATCGAATACAGTCTTCTCTGCATTGAAAATGATTTATTGCAATCGATTAAATTCGACAATACGATAGAACTCAATTAGTCAATAAGAAATTTATAAACTTTAGCCTTTAGCTGAAATAAACTATCAAAAAATACATAATTATACTAATTAATTAATAATCACCTTTATTGTAAAATAAATTGATTAGAACGCCATTAAATGGATGGGGTTTTTTCAATTTATTACATATAATTTAGCCTTGTATTCAATTTTACTAACACATTTACCCCCCACATCGTGTATTACGAACTGGGGCCAAAAAAGAAAGAAGAAAAAAATTGCACTCGAATATAGTTCAGTGAAGATGGTTCAATAGGGTTTTAGTATTCTCAGCCGTAGTAGCTGGAGCCGTTCAGTTTGAAAAGCACACTACGCATCAGCGTGGAATGTACCATAAGAAGTTGTATGCGCATAAAATATACTGGTACGTTGCTCTACCTTTAGAATGAAGTTACATTGATTTTTACTTTATACCTTTGAATATATATATATATATATATATATATATATATATATATTCTAAACTGTTCCGTTATACAGTTCGATAGTATGCGGAAGGAGAAAACTGTACCTGATGATTTTAAAGTAACTGCTATAGTGTCTACGTGAAAACAACGGAGACAGAGCTGACTGCGTCAATTATAAAGATATAGCGCTATTAAACATAGTAAGTAAGATATTCAGCAAAATACTGCTGGAAGGATTGAAAACGATACTGCAGCCATACTTACCGGGGAAGTAATGCGAGTTCCGAGAAAACCGAAGTATTACAGACATGATTTTCTGTCTGAGACAACTAATGGAGAAAGGTAGAGAACAAACTACCGCGCTATAACTTCCCTTCATCGACGTTAAAAAGGCGTTCGACTCTGTTAACAGAGAGGCTCTGTGGGAATGCTTATCAGTTGCTGGCTGTTCGCCTACACTACTGAGGATGATGCAGCTTCTACGCGAGCAAACATCGGAAACCGTATTACGCGACTATGGATGTTCAAACAAGTTTGAAATAAATACCGGTTTTAAGCAGGGCTGCGTTATCACACCGACGCTTTTCAACTTCAACACGAGCATAGCGCACCGAGTATTCAAGCAAAAATTTAGGAATGCTTGGGGTAGAAATGGTATATCGCTTCGATGGAGGCCTACATAATCGGGAAAAATATAATTCCAAACGTGCAGTACTTACTTTTACTTTTGCGTACGGCACTGGGTGCGAGATTTATATCCGCCTCGTCTTATAGCTTCAGGTCCAATCGTTTGAGCTATTAGGGCACTCAGTTACAATTTATATCTAACGCGTAGTCAAACTGTTTAAACTCGAACGCCTTCAATACGCAGTCGACTGCGTAATTGCTAGTGATCAACGCAGAGAAACTGGAACAAATGTTAATACAAATGGCAGAAACGTTTGCAGACTTTGGAAATAAATTGAACGCAGCAGACATGTTTAAATATTTCGGCAGTGTTGTGAGCAGGGATGTATCCCTCGACTTCGAGATATCTGCGCGTATAATGAACAACAATGCGACTTACAGTAGACTGTTAAGAAGAGTCTTCAACAATAAAGACTTGTCTGGCTTAACAAAGCTGGCAGTATACAAGACGATGATACTTCCAATACTAGACGTGACCGTTAACGAGAAAACAGGAAAAACGACTAGGGACGCTACATATGAGATTTCTCAAGAAAACCTTTCGAATAAGCTGAAATGATGGCGTCTGGAACGAGCGGATACTTAGCGCCGCTAGTTGTAGAGAGGCGAGCCAGATGTGTTGGTCATACAATCCGCATGGATGACGATCTGTTGCCCTAAAGAATCCTATATGGCATCTTAAAATAAAGAAAGCGTCCACTGGGTCGGCCTCGATTGCGATACAAGGATATTTTTGACGAAGATCTAAAAACGGCTGGTATTGCACTGAACTGCGGATGGAAAAAGCTAACTCTCGACCGTTCAAAGTGAAAAATACTTTTGGAAAGTGTAAAGAAGGACGAAAAAGTCTCAAAAGAAAGATAAAACGACAATCAGCGGATAAGGACACTCGAATCGTCTTTAGGTGTTCACTGTGCAGTTTCTGAACCAGTCACAGAACACGGTTGGTTTCACATGAAAGACATAAACACGGTAACACAGTTAGAGGCAGCAGCAGAAACGAGTAGCATAGCTGATGATGATGATATATGTGTATATATATATATATATATATATATATATATATATATATATATATATATATATATAATACAGGTTTATCATATATGTCTATATCGTTCTTCGGAAGAGCTTTACTATTTTGATCTGGCACCGCCATAAATATTATTCCAGACACAAAAAAAAACAACGAAATGGTTTATACATATAAATGTATATATATATATATATAATGTAAATGTATGTATGTTTGTACACTTTTTTTTTGAAAGAGCTGTAATGTTTTAAGCAGAATTTCAACTACAGCTAGTTCAGGAAGGAATATACGTAAGCACATATGTAATAAAAGAAAATCGATGTTTTTATAGGTTATTCGAAATATCTAATGTAATTTTATTCAATATTCGTGGAAATTTACAATACGCTTTTCTCTTAGGCCGTATCATACAGTCGTTTGCTCTACGTGTACTTACGTTTTTAACTGTTTCAAAAATTCTATTATGTCATAATAATAATAATATAAATAAATAATATCATAATAATAATAGTAATATAGTTTATTTTTCTCGCTACATTCTCGTCCTGTCTTTGTCTCTCTCTTGTTTGCCGTTTCACGATGTTTCTTCGATAAAAAAGTTTTTTTAATCTGAATCAGCTTTCGACGACTATACTCCTAATACGTTATTTCCACGCTTCGCCTAACATTCCGTTATTTTCACATTCCTAATAAATAAGGGCGTTATATTTCACGCTCGGCGGTTGTTGGGCGTTATATTTCACGCTCGGCGGTTATTGGGCGTTATGTTTCTCGTTGTTATTTTTCGGTCGTTTAACCGAGACCGTATACGTAAAACAGATTATACATTATTATAATTTCGTTTTTTTTTTCAAAATTTTATTTTTATTCGCGATTTTATTATTACACATTTGTCGTTATTATCCATATTATTATTATTATTATTATTATTATTATTACGGTTATTATTGTTATCATTATTCGATGTACTTCGATGTATCTAAGATTTTTATATATTACATCACGGTATACTGTTAAGAAAGCTTTTTAATTGTAAGGTTAGAGGTAATGTTTGCACTCGGTTTAACAGCTATTTAGAAGCTAGAACATACATAGTCAAAGTTAATGATGAATATAGTAAATAGCGTAGTGCAGATCTCTGCGCTGTACTGCAGGGCAGGCTATTACA
Source organism: Coronaproctus castanopsis (assembly GCA_032883995.1). Taxonomy (NCBI): domain Eukaryota; kingdom Metazoa; phylum Arthropoda; class Insecta; order Hemiptera; family Monophlebidae; genus Coronaproctus; species Coronaproctus castanopsis. Next base: position 8,625,337 of record CM065054.1, read on the forward strand.
TAACCTTAACCTTTTCCTAATTTATATAAATGATCTCTATGCGATTTGCAACTACGTGGAAAATTATTTGGGTAAGCCGACGATACTGTATTGACGGTGGATTCTAGATACCCAGAATTATTAGAACGCTCCGTTCAAACTGACGTGAACAAAATATATCCGATTGGTTAAGCAACAATAAATGAATAGTAAAATTATAAGACTTGGTAGACTGGGATCAATTGCTTATAAAATTGAATAATACAGTAGACCGGGACTAATGAAATTAAATACCTCGAGGTGTTACTCGATAAAAGATTAAACTGGAGCGCGCATTCTCTTGATTTGTTTAAAAAGTTAAGAAAACTGAATTATTTATTTGATTACTTAAAGCAGTTTTTTTTTTCTCTCCGGAACATTTGATACGATTGTATTTAGCGTTGGACCAGCCAGTTTTATCCTGTGGTACGGCACTTTGGGGTGGTATGGCTAGATATCAGATTAAAGCAGTAGAGGTGTTACACAAATATACGTAATGTACGGGAAAATAACGATGTGTTATCAGAAAGTAGTATGTCAACAGTATCTGAACTATATAAACTGCAACTTCCGACTTTTGTATGAAAGAATTATCATAAATTTTTAATATATCGAAAAAATAGATCAGCTGGAGTACCTCAGCCGATGGCCTCAATAAAATACATAGGAGATTCCAGGCTATTTATCAAGGAGCTGTTGTATTCAATAATTTACCCAGGGAGCTAAAAATTGATATCAACTATAAATGACGGCGTCGAGAACTGTTAACATCGTTCATCCTGGGTAAATAAAATAATCAATAATCGTACACTACAAAATGGGGAGATCGCAGTTACTGGCATATGAACACTTTCACTCTACTTCTTACGTCTATTATTTGATATTTAGTGTGTGTGTGTGCAAGTGTATGTGTATATATATATATATATATATATATATATATATATATATATATATATATATATATATATATATATAAGATGTGAACGTTGCATAACTTGTAAATTTCACGTTCAGTAGCCTATATTGTGTATATGTAAATGTGCGATACAATTGTGTGGATGTGTGTGTGTGTGTGTGTGTGAGTACTATATAAACCTGTAATATATTAAGATTTTATTTATTTATTTATTTTTCATTTACTTATTTATTTGTATTTTATTTGTCAATTTTATTGTATTTAGTAAATTGGCATTCGCGCAATTATGCGCACAGCCAATGTCAAAAAGCCTATTAATTTTATATGTAACTATTATTAGAGAAGAAATAAAATGATTTGAAAATGAAATTATTATTATTATTATTATAAATATTATTATTATTATTATTGTCATTATTATTATTATTGTCACGAGGTCAAGGTAATAAAGTAAATGTAGATAATATCGGCTATAATATAGAAAAAGTTAGTTTTACCAAACATGGTTGTATTAGTGCTTCATTTATGATAACTAGTAAATTGAAAATGAATGTTGATAAGCAAAATTATTTCTTTGATAAGAGACATTTTATTAATTGCTTGCAGAATCTGGATTTGCGTTGTTTGTATCGCAATGTTCCGTCTATAGACGACAAATTTCAGTGGTTTACTTCAAAAATTTCGTAATTCATAGTTCAGAGTAAAAAGATTAGAAATATGACAGGGGTGAATCGTAAAAGAAATGGATGGATAAGCGACAATTTGGTTGCGTTATCGAGAGAGAAAAATTTAATGTTCAGATTACTTAGGAAAAATCCGCTAGATATGAAGCTGCGTAATACTTACAAAGAATTAGTAAGAAAGATGAAAAAAGCCATCAGGAAAGAGAAATATGATTACTATACAACACTATTGAATAATTGCACAAATAATCAAAGGAGTTATTGGACCGTGGTTAATGAAGTTGCCGGGAAGGAAAAATTCTCAATTAAAGAACTGAAGGTTAATAATAAAAAAGTGTCTGTTAATGGAAATGAAAAAGTTATTTCAAATTACATTAATAAATATTTTTATGATAGTGTTGCGAATATTATAAAGCAGAATAGTACCGTGCTAAATGAAAATGAGATTCCGTTAGTCTAAGTAAATTCTTTTGCTTTTCTGGGTTTCTCGGAAGAAGATGTTTATAAATCTATACTCGCTCTCTAATAAACCTTCCTTTGGGCATGATAAGATTCCTATAACGATTGTCAAAGAAAATATATGCTTTTTTTTTAATGCCTTTGACGCATCTTTTTAACGACTCTCTTAACAGCGGTAAGTTTCCGGATATACTAAAAGTAGGTATTATAACACCAGTATATAAGAGCGGGGACGAAACAGATGTATCTAATTTTCGGCCTATATGTATACTTCCAATTTTCTCAAAAATCTTTGAAAAATGTGTAAAGAAAATTATGCTAAACTATTTAGACAAAATAAATTTCTTTAGCGTTAATCAATATGGATTTATACCCGGCAGATGCACAGATGACGCGTTATTTGAGCACATTTCGTATATCACTGAAAATCTTGAGAAAGGCAGATCCGTCGTTTCAGTATACTTTGATATACGCAAAACATTTGACACAATAGATCATAAATTTTTTTTGCTTAGAGGTAACATGTATAACTGGTTTAATAGTTATCTTATTAACCGAGAATATGTTGTTAAATTAAATAGTACATTTAGTGATAGTATAGTAATGAATAATGGAGTGTCGCAAGGAAGTGTAATTGGACCTTACCTATTTCTTATATATGTGAACAGTTTGTGTGGTTTAAATGTCAATGGGAAACTTTTCAGTTTTGCTGATGATATGGTACTTGCTGTTAATTCCAGATACCCGTGTATATTACAAGGCCTAATACAAGATGATACTAAAAAAGTTTTTCATTGGCTGAATAATAATAAGTTATTTATTAATGATAAGAAAACTAAGTTCATGGTTTATACAAATCATAATCAGAGTAATTGGAAGAATATTCAAATTGTATCTCCCAGTGGTGTAAAGTTAGGTAGGGTTGATAATATTAATACAGCTAGATTGTAAGCTATTACGGTCCAGTCAATCTTTATATTTAGCAGGGAAGATAAGGAAGTTAAATTATCTCTTTTATTATTTAAATCAGTTTTTTTCTCTAAAACATTTAAAAAGAATATACTTCACATTACACCAACCTGTTTCGACTTACGGAATACTTCATTGGGGTGGTATGGCAAATTACTATAACAAACCCTTAAGAATTCTACAAAAATCGATTTTAAATCTAATACTTCCAAAAAGTAGTGATAAACTGGATAACTAATTTTAAACATCAGCTCAATCGCCATTTCAATAACGTGTGGAACAACGTGTGGCAGAATTTGACTACAGAAAATAAATTACGTGGCGATCTTCACATCAAATAAGCAGAAACCGATAAGTAACGTTGTGCAGACATGGGCATACCCGTCTTACACACTCGTGTCTACTAAACAACGAACAAGAAGCGCAGTGTTCCTTATACAGTTGTCAATTATCGATCGAACACCTACTGATTAAATGTCCGATTTATAATCGTTATCGGTAGCCAATTCAGAATACCGTCGAATTTAAGCGATCTGATGTGCGATGATGATCAGTCAACAGTTAATAGATTATTTAATTTTTTGGAGCATTACGATTTAATGAAATTATTTTAATGTATATAATTTTTGTTCCCCCCTTTTACAACTTTGTAATCCCATTTCCGTGTCTCTAGCCTTAGTTGCTGCACATGACACGTAAATAAATGAATAATAATAATAAAATCGGTTTTTATTTTCGGAACTGCGTAATTAGAGATTTACACAGTAAGCAGTTTAGTTTGGAAATTTTATTTAATATTAAAAAAGAAACAATAAAATTAGCTGTAAAAATCGTTGATTGTTAAAATAATAACGTTAATAATATATTAGAGAACTTCATGAAATAATATTAACTATATTATTTGTTAACTCTTTACAAAACAAATATATATATATATATATATATATATATATATATATATATATATATATATATATATATATATATATATATATATATATTGTAAAATATATAAAAATAAAAAAATCTAGAAAAGATATTACTGCTTAGTGAAGCACCTGGTGTACATGAGGAAGAGGCATAGTGTCTACTCGCTGGACGGATGGCTTTTGGAATAAATTTGGCACGGTAGCAACAGCAGTCATTATAACTTAGAAACGGAAAGTATGCAGAGCACTCGCATGTTATAACGATCAGAATTGACCGAATACAAAATGAACGGATATATATATATATATATATCATCATATTAGTTGCACCCCTGTTCAGAAGTTTGCATACATCATACTGTATTTCATACGTCCCTATCTTTGGCTTCTCTTATAATTTCAGCCAAGTCATGAAGCGGCATGTTCGAAGTGATCAATTCCAGCTTTCGTTTTTCTCTTATTAGTTTGGATGGTATTTGTCTCTAATCTTTGAGCGATATACTTCCTTTTCTTTAATGCCTTTCATTAATTTTCTTTTTCTTCAATTATCCTCATTACTAAAACGTTCTTAATATAGTCTATCCACATTTTTAGTATCCTACGTTAGCACCGCACTTCAAACAGGTTGATTTTTTTTTTTACCATTCGCGCTAATTATACACGTTTCACAGGCATATTCACTGACCGGTCGTAATAATGTCATTTTCTTTTCTTCGAGTTAAGGTTCATTTTTGTATTCTCGAATACGACGCTTAAACTATTAAACGCTCATTTCGCCATTCCAATTCTCGTTTTGAATTCGTCTTGATCTCTAGTATGCACTCGAATATCTGAATTCCGATACGCACTCTATGTCATCGTTATTTATCTTTTTGCGAACATTTATATTTCTCGATGGTGTAAACTACGTTAATTTAGTTTTTCTAGAATTGACGATCATTTCGTATTTCTAAATCGGCTATATTTATTTTGTCGATCATTTTTCGCACACAATTCGGTTGGTCTTACTGTGAGAGAAAGACGCTGAAGAGTTTACTATGTAAGACAAGAAAAACAAATGTATGATAAAAGCCGTCCATGTATTTTACTTTTACTCGTTACCAACTTACGTAATCACCTCCACTCTTCCAAGGTTGTGTGAAACAGTATACACACGTACACATATATACCTAAATATGACTGGATATATAGGTATGTTATTGAACAATATTAATATGAATAGGTTAATGATAAGTCATACATGGAATTTACAGCATAATTAGCGATGTAAAGGTTCGGATAAATTTGATATTATAAATCGAATTAAACTGATATCAGAACCAATACGAATACGTCAATGATACGGCATACGCGGAATTTACAGTATAATTAACGATGTAAATATTCGGTTAAATTTATTTATTTTATATTTTTATTATATTATATTATATATATATATATATATATATATATATATATATATATTATATATATATATATATATATATATATATATATATATATATATATATATATAATATATATACTATCAACAATTTGCCATGTTCTGTAACAAGTTGAATAACATTAAGAATATATGTCGGATCCAAGAAAGTTCTTAATAAAAAATCTTCGTCCGCATGGTCGCTACAAATCTAGCCTACGACTACCATCCATCATCCCTTATACCACAAATGGTGGTTTGAAACTGGTGCGATTTTCGAGTAAAATGTTATGACAACTGTTGGAGATTCGTACATTTGACTAAGTCGCTTACGGTGATTTTAAAGCCTATATATACTTACCCCCTGTATTCAACACCCCTCAGATTTATGGGTTAAAAACTAGCCGAAAATCGGACTTTTTTTTACTTAGGACGTTATAAAAAAAAAAAAACCCTAGGCCTAAATCGAAAATCTGTCCCCAGAGAATTTTCTAAATGTCCTAACGAGCATTTTCCGTCATAAATATCGTCCCTCTATCTATCACCCACGTCTCGAAAAAATCGAGTTTTAAAGGGATTGAAATTTTTGCAAATCATCGCTTTTTTCAACTTTTTTTTATAGCCGTCTAATTATTCGTCCGACCGTCTAATTGGGATTCGAATCCGATAGCGAAAAATTTTAATTATGTAAACCGAATCTCTATATAGAAAAATAGCGGAATTACATCGGCCGGAAGTTGACTTATTATCGGGTGTCGGGGGAAAAGCGCAACATTTTTATAAAATTTCCAACGTCCGTTTCACTATTTTAGATGCGATTTAGCGGAAAATCGCTCTCTGTGAGGAAATCAAATCAGACTATTTCCCTTTAATCGACGCAACACTCAGTCATCTATATAGAAAGGTATTGGCTTTTAACTCGTCTATGCCTTAAAGTCGTTTCCTTATCGTCATTATTGCGATCGACGTTATCAGGGTTGTTTTTTTACCACCGACCATTGCCATCTGCTCGAACTTTACCCCTACCCAGTCCGATGTATCGGACAGGCAGTAAGAAGTCCGAAGTTTGATAGCTGTCGGATTTCTTTCGCCACTTATAGCTCCGTTCATATTAATCCTACAATATGATCGTACGTAACTTTTTTTAAAACGCTGATCGTAACCTTTCTAACGACGTTCAGATCTTCCAGTTACGATCAAGGAGTACGAACTAATCAAAGTTTTGAAGACTTTTGCAAATTGCATAATTCCTATTTAAATCGATTAAACTAGCTTTAAAGTCGCTTTCTTAATTAATTTTAAGCATCGAGCGATATAACCTTTTTTTTACTCTGCTATACATTAACATCTCAAATCCATCCGACATAAAGTACCGCCTTTAAAAAAGTCCAAAGTTCGACGTAACCCAAATTTACTTAAATGTTTTCTAATTCCGGCGCCTATAGCTCCTTTCCTATTAAAACTATATAACTAACATACATAACTTTTTTTTTTAAAGCACACTTTAAGAGCTTCCATCCGGTATATAAACCTACCATTTTGGACAAAAGGACACAAGGGAATTGCGGTTTAAAGACTTTTGTATATTTGAAAATCTACGTTTCGGCTTATTTTCAAAGTCTTTAAAATGGTTTTTAATAAAATTTAATCATTTTAATCGATAGATATATATTATAGAAGAAGAAAAGAAGTATATTTTGATTAATTAAATTTTACAAGAAAAGAATAACTTATAATATACCGTTCTATCGTTCCGAAAAACAAAAAATTTCTTAACCGATAAACTTAATAATAGTTTTTTAAAAATATACACGAGTGATAGTTATAAACATTTATTGCTTAACGAAATTTACAGGAAAAATTCCGCAAAAAATCTGCAACGTGTAATTCATAAGTAAATTTTAAACACAATGGTTAAAATAATTTATAAAATTAAAGAGAAAAGAATACAAAAATATATCAAATAAAATTTATCTATAATATCATTGAATTTTAAACCTAATGCTACCCTAGTAAGATACGTTTAATTCGTCTTATATTTTTTATACCTGTGTCGTAGAGACTGATAATCGTAGTTTCCAATTTCATTGACATTTCAGTCAGCGGACATTATGCATTAAAGAATTTTAAGGTCCTGTTTTTTATTATTTCTTGAATATAGGGATAATTTAAAATGTCATGCATTGTTTTAATTGGCGTGTACCTGGGTTTGTTCAACACTATTCTTAGGCAATGATTTTGTAATCGTTGTAATTTGTTTATATTACTTAGGCAGGTGTTCGACCATACAGGACTAGCATAAAGAATTTTAGGTTGAATTACCTGATTATAAAGCTTGTTCACCGGTGATAGCGTAGATTTCCTGTTAAATATTAGAAACAGCACACTCATTTTTTATGTCCCCTGTAGATACACTCGTTAATATGTTTTTAGTAAAAGTTAGCTTACTATCTAGTGTTACACCGAGATAATTTACTTTAGATTTCCAGTCTAAGTACTAATTATGAATTCGAACAAAGTCATTTATAGCAGGTTTACGCTTTGTGAAAATAATAGTCTTCTGTTTTACTATCATTTAATTTTCCACTCATGAAAGTATTTGGATATTTTGATAATTGCAGCGGTTAATCTGTTGCTAATCGTATCAATACGGTATGATGACGTTAGCAGAGCAGTATCATCAGCATATAAATTAACATCAACTTTTTTAATTGTACTAATATCATTTATGTAAATAATAAACAAGAATGGACCAAGTGAGGTACTCCTGCCGATGCATATCAGACTTTAGATTTCTGATTTTTAATTTTCACATAAAATTTCCTGTTATGTAAATACGCTTTACTCATTTCCAAACCTGTTACCATTATAACAGTTCCAGTTACGATGTTTCGCATTTAAATCTCCGATTAATAAAACTCTTTCGGCAGAATGCATAAGAAATTTGATATCAGTTTGAAAGTTTATCGGTTTTGTTGGTGGCCTATAAACTGCATAAACAGTTAGCAATTTGCCATCTACACAGACTTTAGCTCCAACAGCCTGTTTGTGGGGTGGGAATTTCTTCGCACTGTATGCTATTATCTATTAGTGAAGCTACACCTCCACTGCTCCGGGTTTTATTATTACGGAATAAATGATAGTTCGACATCGTTAGGTAAGTGCTCTCATCTACTTTAGTTACTGAAATTACTGCAATTTTAACATTATTAGTGCAAATGAAATGTTCTAGTTCAATCATTTTATTAGTGATATTGCATTCCATCCGATAATGCTAATATCGTTTTTCGTTATTTGCCTAGAAAGAGAATAAATATTAATCCATTACGAAGGTGTCGGTAACGCATTCGATAATGGTTGTGATTATATTAAAAATGTCCGAGCTGCGACTCGATTTTAACTTGGAAATGATATTTCTTAAACAAAAATTATTTAAACCAATTGTTTTAAGTAAATCTATAATTTGAGATAAATCGTTAATGTTACTATTACTGTGAGTATTAATAATATAATTATTCGTATTATTTTTTTTATTAGACGCCACTATATGTGCGTGAATAATTAATACCATTTCTATCATTATTATTAACATTACTAAATGAATTTCGATTATACGAGTTGTTTCGCGTGATAGTGCGATTGTTTAGGTCAACTGAATTATTATTTACGTTAGCTACATTACGACGTGACCTTTTGTTCATGACGATGCCCGATATTTTAAGTTAGCACATTTTAAAATATTTTCATTCATACAGTTCTTAAAATAATTATTATATATACTATATAGAGTAATATAGTTTCGGAAGCGGCCTTTTTACGCGGAAATAGTCAAAGTGGAAATGTACCGCTATTTCTTTATTTTTCTTTAGGTATTGGTCGAATATTTTTCCCCTCTTATAGTTGAGGTATTTTTCTGGAAATGGTCGTGACCAAAAACAAGTTTTTTTTCAAAACCCAATTATTAATTAGCGGCTAATTATTCGATCGTAACGAAAATCGATATTTAACCGTTAATATATATTTAAATTAATATATAAATCGAATACGTGAATGTTTTAGTAGAGGAGTTGTTTATCAAGTAAGTTATGTAGAATGTCCGATTTTTTTATTTTTTTTTATTTAATACACGACCGCGATGCCAATTTGGCTTAGTCCCGGTATTCGTGGAGTACAATCTTAAATTTAGATTATATATATAATATATATATACTATATCGTAATACGCTTTCTCATAGCACAATTAACGTAGTTAACGAACGAACAACAGTTTGATAAGTTTAAACCTTTTCCATCATTAATAATTATTTCATTATCATTAAACCATTTAAATTATATTTTAAACGTACGTCGCTAGTATAAGTACATTCAAACAAGAAATGACAAACGATATCGGGAACATCTAGTACACAGAATTCACAAATATTAGAGGATATAATTTTAAAACGCTCCAGATAAGTTCCAAAGGTACCATGACCAGTAAGAACTTGACTTATATAAAAATTTAACTTCAATAATTTCTTTAATTTAATTCTTTCTCTAATATCTTTTAAAAATTTATACGTTAATCTACCGTTACTATGATCTGTCTTGCCATATATTTAAAATTACCGTTTGTAATTAGCCTTTTGAAATTCGTAATATTAACCGTATTAGCATAATGTAAATTTACGTTAAATTTTTTATTAAATTAATCTAATATGTAATAGCGAGTTATAAATGAAGATTTAAACATTTTAAATTCACAACGCAGCTTGATACATACTCAAATCAGCCGGTAATATTCCAGTAACAACCGGAGCTGCCGCTGTCGACACGGTTCTGTATAAAGAACCAACGCTCAACAGCAATTTTCTCTGAGATTTTAAAATTTTATTCATAGCGGAAACGCTAATATGTTTAATATATATAACGGAACAATAATTAATGATATATAGCACCGTTATAAACTATAACTCTATTATTATAATTAACACCACCAATATTAGGTTGAATCGATAACAACATATAAAACATTTTATTAACTTTATCGATTGCGTACTCTATATGCTTATTAAATTTAAGTTTGTAGTCTATGATTACTCCTAACTATTTAAAGTGCTTAACAATAGGGATAGATTTACTACAAAGTAATTTAAACTAAGCTTTCTTATTAATTCGCTAGTTTGCTTATTGCTGATTACCATCATAAGTGTCTTATCAATGGGGAATTCAAGACCACATTGCATAAACAAGTTTTCAAGTATTTTGCAAATAAGTCTAACGTTATCAAATTCGGCAGCGCTTTGAAGGTTAACTACAGCGCACAAGTCAAAAGCTGACAAATTCTGCATTGAAATCGTAACGCGCGCAAAAGATTTCAATTTTTTTATGAATGTACGAATACAATATGTTCCAAAGTGTCGGTCGTAGAACGGAACCCTGAGGCACACCGCAAAAGATATTGCGCTTTATAATGCAGTTCTCAGATTTGATTATAGCAATTCTATTTATCAAATAATTTGAAATTAATTCAACCAAATCAGAATTAACATTATAACTTTGTAATATTTTAATTATTTTCGAATGTTTGCAATTATCAAATGCGCCTTTGACGTCGAACGTGATTATAACACTAAATAAATCTTTGCTTTTGGCAAGTTCAATTATATCAACAAGTTTTTTAACAGCCATTTCTGTTGAACGAAATCGTCTAAAACCAAATTGATTTTCATGTAATATTTCAAATGTCTTAACTATATTCAGTAATTTTTCGTTAATAATTTTTTCAAAAACTTTTCCTATGCAATTTAGCAATGCTATAGGCCGATAACCACTACAAGTTGTAATATCTTTTTTAGGTTTGTTAATTAATTTAATTTCAGCGACTTTCCATACGTCAGGGAAAACTTTTAAATGGAGGCATTTTTCGAAAAGAAGTTTGAAGAAAGACGAATCTTTGGCATGTATAATTTTAACAACAGCGTTGGTGATCTTATCTGATAGAAATGCTTTTCGATTATTGAGTGATCTAATAACTTGATCCACATCTCCGTTAATGATGATTGAATTGTACGAGTCTTCCGCATGAGATGTAAAATTCTTCTTGACATCTAATTTATCTTCCTTAAACGGAAAGAAATAATCAAGTAGTGCTGCGCATTTTTCTTCTTGATCGGAGAGTGTAACATCCGAATTAATTTTAATAGGAGGGAAATCAAACTGTTTAACTTTTCCAGTAACGATTTTGTAAGGCTTGCCCCAACATTTAGAATTACTAATAAAGTTTTTCCAATTTTCCAGTTTGGTTTTATCAATTAAAATCTTGTATTTTATGTTTAATTCTTTTAACAAATATTTATATATTAATTTATTGCTGGTTTGTCTTGATCTGTTGAACTTTTTTCTAACTTTATTAATAGTTTTCTTTAAATTTTCCAGATTTGGTGTCCACCAATCCTTAAAATTTGCATTCTTTTCATACTTGCATTGATCAATTAAACTGCCTAAAAAAGTATGAAATCTATAAACGTAATTATTTACCTCATTTTTATATTGACTCCGGTTAAAAAATCTCTTGAATTTTTGTAGTGTATCTATCTCCAATCTTAAATTCAATTGTTTGTAATTAGTTGACCACTGTAAAAGTCTTTAATTGCACAATGATCCACTAATTACGGTTTTAACGCTGCAGTGATCAGAGAGTTCAAAATGAGAAATTTTAAGTTGAACATTTGAGGCCACAACATCTCTTACCATAACCAAATCTATTAAACTCTTCCTATTGTGATTACTAAAGGTGTATTCACCATAACGGTTCAGAAACAGAAGTCTGTTTGAAAAAGCAAATTCTTCTAAAATATCAGCATCCGAATTTTTCTTGACATTCTCCAACAGTGGACTTCTTATGTTAAAGTCTCCAACAATAATAGAAATTAACGATGGGTGTTGTTGACAGATTTTTTCTAACTCAGCAATTGCGTCACTTTTCAGATCACGAGTAGGTAGATAAAGACCTATTATCAAGAACTTACCATATCGAACTGCTATGATGTTTTCTATTCAGCTTATTGTAAAGAACTTGATTTCTTAATCAATATAGCAGTTTTCCCCGCTAACAAGCAGTTGTAATGGTCATTCATGCCGCGTATTTTCCCATTACATGTGTTTGCCTCGGCTATTATAATGAAATCGCTATTTTCAACTGTACAATTTCGAATGAATAAATGTTGCCCGGCAATTGTGTTATTTACGTTTAAGAATTGTAACAGGACCTTATCCATAATTGATCATGGTTTGTGTTTGTCTTTCTACTCCAATGAAGCATGGACACGTTCTACTGTATGAGGAATGATCAAGTGATTCAATTTGCGTATCTAATAAATCATTTTGAAGTTTTCCTTGTGTCTTAGCAAAAAGACAATTAATGTTTTTGCTCTTACATTTTTCTACTATTTCAATCTTAGCAGATGAGGCTTTGCATTTGTCCGCTATGTGGCCAAAACTTAGGCACTTGTAACATCTAAGTACAGGTATGAATTCACGAAAACGAGCTGATAACTAACCGAGATGTAATCTACCACTGTTTGGTAATTTATAATACTGTTCTGGTTTAAGTCTGACGTAAGCTTTTTTATTGCGGTCGAATTTTGTAATTCGTACTGAGATCGGCGCCATATCAGTTAGTCTCGTAATTTCATCTACTATATCTTCCTCGCTAGTATGTTTATCAATAAAAATCACAATCATTGGATCTAAATTTTTGTTTTCAGTAATTTTTGCATCATTAAACTGTGTCATTATAGATTCTTTTAAAGCACTGGCTTCATCTTTAGATTTAGTTACCACAGTTAACATTCCTGATTTAACTTGTAAACTTTCAACCTCAACATTAAGGGAGTTCGGTTTAATCTTTTCTTATAATGGTTGTTTAAAATCATTTACATTACCTTCCGGTTAAAACTCTTCTTTTCAGAAAAATTCTGCTTTAAATCTTTATTATTATCGTTTACTATAGAAGACCAAGTTTTTTTTTCTTCGATACGTTTGTATCGGATCCTCTAACAGAATCCCTTACGACTTTCATAATATCTTTTTCTTTAAAATATCCTCAACATTATGGATTTTTTCTCGTGAACCTTCTAACTGAGTTATTATTACATTGATTCTTTTTTCCTTTTGATTGCATTATTATTATTTATATCTTTTAGCTGAATAATTTCCTTACTAATCGAATGAAAAATATTAAATAATCCCTTTAATTCGTCCATTGTTAGAGATGATTATGAATTCTACATTATTTAAGTAGGATAGAGATTAAAATAATACCCGAGATATAAACGTTTATACTATACGATGAAATATATACGACTGATAAGATAAGATAAGAAACCGGATTTATCTCACCGATCTGTAATCTTCCCGTGAATAGACAAATAAATCGGACAGAAACAATTTTCAGCGACGAACACGATACAACACGAAATACCAGCGAGAATGTCCGATTAGTTAAGTAATATTTAATTCAATAAGTTCTAGAGGGTACTGAAATTTCCTTTTGTATAAAATGTCATTATGCCAACATGTATCGAAAGCTTTTTCTAAATCAATTAGGAGCATACCAGTGTGCCTGAAAATGGAGCCGCTCACTGTAATTGCCCGAAAATTTGGGAAGCTCCATTCTTGGAAAGTTCGGGCATGTTCAAGAGCTACACCCTTTTCAGGCTTATCTGTTTCCAGCTCTGAAAACCGTTCATGTAATGTGGCCTCTGTATTTACATACCATTGTGTTGCAATATAATGCACTTACTTTGTAAAATACTCATGAGTGAAATCAATTTCACATCTCTTGGCAGACATAAGTCAACATCCTGAGTGCTGATGCAATCGAGTACGTATTAATCTTACCGCTCTCGGCATTCTTGTTAACCTTTTCAATATGCATAATGCGTTCGAGCTGAAGCTTCGCAGATATTTTAATAGTTCAGAGAAGCACCAAAAGAGGAAATGAAAATAATGGTATTGAACACTCACGTGATGGAAATTTTTAATCTTACTCCAAATTCTGTATAAGGCTCGGAGGACCAATAAATATGTACAAAAAAATTGAATGTGGAAACGAATGCTGGTATATAGAACTCGGTCGAATTAAATTCAAACAGAAATAATTTAAATACTGCGCACAGAAAAATCAATTTATTTTCAATAATCACAATTTAGTGAACTATTGCAATAAATTAAACTGTAGACAAACACTTATATATATATATATATATATATATATATATATATATATATATATATATATACATAAATATACACATGTACATAAATAACAAAAAAAAACGAACGGTTGCTTCCAAAACACGTCCTAACTTCGTGAAGACTTCGAACAGACGGATTGCAAAAATTCAAAAAGGATCGGTAAATGAATCAGAGAAGCCGCAGGAAGAAATCTCTGATTAGATAATGTAGTGAAAATCTTTGAACAATATCATGTAATGAGAGAAACCGCGGGAAAAAATCTTTGATTAGATAATGTACGACCTGCAGATAGAAATCTCTCAGATTAAAAGAATGTAGTGACTTTGAACAACGTCGGCGTGCATACTGCCGCATATGATTGCGTCATATTTTTTAAACACATATATATATATATATATAAGATTCACGCTCGGATTTAATATTGTATTTGATTGCAACTCTACAGAAGAAATAGAAAAGAATCAACGACCAAAACAAATAAACATCTCCCTCATGGAGAAATTACGAAACTAAAACTAACTCTTCACATTGCAATAGATAACATACAAACGTCGCTGATATCTAAAGAACGATCTAATCGTACTTTACATCTCCACTAAGGGGGGGTGAATTAGGTAGAAGTATCAAAGGAAACTGGATAAAGTTTGGATACATGAAAATAATTTGATTCAATTTTACGGAATCCTGAGTTAACTTTGTAAATTGAATTTGAGATTTTTTCAGAATTATGAATGGACCAGTTCTGATTTCATCGAGTCTATTCCGATTTAGACTGTTTTCATGAGACACATATACCAAATTACCTATTTCAAAAGTGTTTTTAAAAGCTTGTATACTGTCTTTATCCAGGTTTACTTGAACTTTACCACTATTTGGAACAATGTTTACATCAATGTTATTTAGTAGATAATTAGAACTAAATTTGGTAGATGTATGAATGGTATTATTATATTTTTTAACACACTGTTCCGCAATAATAGGCCATGGTGTTTTACGATTCGATGGGTTTGCGTTAATTTTATATCTAATGAGATTAATTAAGGTTTGGTTTAGTCGTTCATTTAAACCATTTGAAAAAGCACTATCGACAGCTGTGAAAATTAAGTTATATTTCTTCAAAAAGTATTTAAATTCATTCGAATTAATACCGCTTTATTGATCGATCAATAGGGTTCTTATTTGAACACCTCTTGATAAAATTTTATTTAAGAGAGCTATAAAATCGTGCCTCCGTTGGGTTTTTCATGTACGAATAAAGGCGTATCGAGTAAAATGATCAACAAGAATATGAAGAAACCGTTTCGGTGAGTGGTTACCGCCAAAACCACCCGCAGTATCTAAAGACATTATTTCATAGGGACGACTTTGAGAAAGATGACCATAAATAAAAGGAATCCGCGATTTATTTTTATACAAACTTTACAAGATTGACAAAATTTCATTATTAACTTTCTCATGTTTTTGCAAAAATAAAATGTGGTTTAATTCAATTTATTTTGAACCGATGCGGCCAAATGTTTTATAAATTTTTGTAATTAGTTCGTGAGTAAATTCTGTGGAAATAAGTATTTTATTAGTATTTTTACGTTGAGTATAGAATACGTTGCCGTGTTTTACTATACGGATATTTGATGGGAAGTTATCTTTAAATTTACTTTGATCTTTAATTATTTCATTAAATGCAATAAAGTTTACAATTTTGAGATTATCCGGGAAATTCAATAGCATCTAAAACGGGATTTCGAGAAAGACAATCAGCTTCAATATTGGTATCTCCAGGGGGACATATTTTACTTCAAAAATTATACTGCGACAAATAAAACATCATATGTCCCAACTATTCATCAGTTCGAGAATTTATTTTTAAATTTTGTAAAGATTTATGATCAGAGTGAACAACAAATTCTATATTAATAAGCCAATAATGCCAGTACATTAGGGCTTCTTTAATAGCCAAGCATTCAAGAAATATAGCTTTTTTACGTTTTTGATGTTCATTTAATTTTTTTGAAAAATAATCTACTGATTTTTAAAGGCACCGTCATTCTATTTCTATTTCAAAATTGCTCCTATACCGGTGATGCTTCAGTTAGTTTCTCTAACTGTATTAAAAACAGCGAGACACTTTTATAACAGTCTTTGCTGCAAAGAAGAGTGGACCAAAATGCACTATTTATATCAAAAACTGAAAACCATTTGCAATCTCTAGTTTTAACTATTTTAATATCACCTATTAAAGGAAGTGGTTGGCTTTCTGTGGAACAATCAATTTATTTAATTCCGTAAAATCAATACGAAGTCTACTTTTTTTATTTTCATCCTTTTTATATGTTAAAGTGACAGGTGCTGCAAAAGGAGAAGTTGATTCTTCAAAAAGTTTGGCAGATAGAATGTAGAAATATGATATTCAATTTATATCAATAGAGCCTGTACGGTTTTTTTTGAAACATAACTATGTTCAATTAATTTTATTGTAGCTTCATGATTTGAAACTGTACCTATTTTATCTTTAGTAAACATGTTTAATTATAATATCTTCGATAGATTTTCTTCTTTTACTGTCTAAGTGATCCGAGTTTGCATCAAAATCTTTTACATTAATGAATTCGTTAAAATTTGGTTGAAAATAGTCATTTACTTTAATATCTTTAATATTTACGTTAATTTTTAAAAAATTATATGATTGTAAAAATCCAGAAGCCCTTTGAACAATTTTCAGATCTTCGTTTTGACATAGTCTGAATTTTTTATTGAATCCAAACCAAGGAGAAAATCATGATGAAAGTATTTACTTTCACCGACAAATACTGATATATTATGACAAATATTCATTATTCGTATACAAAGTTTAACAATTCCACACACATTACTGATTGACCATTCTAAATTTACTATAATCGGTGTTAGAAATGGTAATATTATTTTTGTATAACAATTGATAGTTTATTAAAGAAATATTAGAACCGGAATCATAAACTACTCCGCATATTTTTGTATCATTAATAAGCGAATCTACTCTGATCAGTGGCATCGTTACAAGTTTTTTTTTTGATCGCTAACTATTGAATTTAATTTAGATTTCTAAATTATTAATAGATTTTATCTTATTTGGCGATTTATCGCGGACCCACCATAGGTTTTGTCATGTTTCTCACAATTCTAGCATGGTTTCTTATCAAAAAAAGTTGTTTGTCCATTATCCCTGAATCCACTGTTCTGTTTTCAACTTGTTCCGAGGAATCAGTTTCATAGGTTCGCTCTCAGATTTCTTTAATTTTTGGATTAAAACTTTTATCGACGTAATGCATTCTGAATAGGAAGTTCAAGCACTATAAGATTTAACTTCATACGCTCAGGAATTTCATGATCTAATTCAAGAAGGCATTCTTTCTTTTTTTTGACAGTAACATCAATCTACGAACCATTTAAGTATCGGAACTGATATGCAAAACGAATTGGTTTCCAAGAAACATCACCAAAATTGGAAATTAGATCTTCTTTCCACAGTCTCCAGGCTGCGTTAATATCAAGTTTCCTTTTTGTGTACTCAGAAACCGATTATTTATTTACTGCTTGGTCCAAGCACCAACGAAAAACCTCTACTAACTTAGACGCTTTTTAACGAAAACCGATTAGCCTCTTTCTCAAAATTATCGATCCAAGACTCAACATTTTTATTTGTAATCGAAAATTTTTCTACTAAAAAATGTTTCGTAATTTCTTTTAGGGAATTATCCAGGCAACGATGAAATTATCTGCGTCATCTCGATAAATCATTTCTACTTCTGATGAAAGTTTCACATTGACGTTTCTGTACTGACCTCGGGACTTGATCGAATTAACCATACTCTTGATAGGAGAAAGCTCTGCTATGCTCTTATGGTGGCACAACGTTTGAAATTCATCAGGAATGCTGAAACACGTCTCACCATCTGCTGCTCTGATTATTTTGAGTTTCAAAATTGTTCTTTTATCAGTAGCACCGCTGGCTCACAATAAAAAAATTGATACACCGACATATGTACAGTTTTTATTGTATTTTCGATTTGTAAGATTCACGTTCGGATTTAATATTATATTTGATTGCAACTCTACAGAAGAAATCGAAAAGACTCAACGAGACTAAACAAATAAACATCTCCCTCGCGGAAAAATTACGAAACTAAAACTAACTCTTCACATTGCAATAGATAACACACAAACGTCGCTGTTATCTAAATAACAAAATCTAATACTTTACATGTATATATATATTATATATATATATATATATATATATATATATATATATATAAAAGAAAATCGTTGTTTTCATTAGTTGTGCTATATATCTAACACAAAAATTCTATTCGATATTCATAGAAAATTGCAACACGTTTTCCTTATTACGTCGTGTCATACGTTTTCGCAATATTTGTGAATTAACAGTTTCCGGAATTAGATTAGCTCCTAGTAATAAAAATCTGAACAAATCAAATTTTACCGTTATTTTTTTATTATATATAAATTTCGAAATATAGAAATGTAATTTTGAAATAAATTTGAATTTAAATTATTATCGCAAATGTATCGACGTCGTGTTATCGGAGCGCGTATAATTTATTTATATCGTAAATATTTCTCGTGTTTGTCACAATCCAACTATCTAATATTTTATTCTCGTTCAGAGTTTTGTCCTTGAATTATCTACTTTTCATGTATGATTCTAATTAAACTTATCACTAATAATATAACGTTACTTTGTGCCACTGTTAGTTTCGTTTATGCTGTTAAAACAATTCTAGACATATTAAAAAAAAAAAAACATTAATGATCTGGGGAAAGTCTACTCTTTTAAATTTTGATTTGAAAATATTTTTTCACACCCTTTTTTTCTTTTTTTTTCTATCGTAAACAAGTACCAATATAAAGAACGGTGATCAGGGTAAATTTAGCATATTACTTTAATGTCTCCGATCAGATATTAGATTGCGATACGATGAAATAATGAATAAGTATAGGTAAAATAATTAAAGTATTATAATGCGAGAGTGATATTATATATGAGGGATATAAGTAATGATTAAAGAAGGATTTAAAGTAATATAGTAAAGAAATATATATATATAATTCCGATTGTTAGGTAATCGGGAGAGCATCCTAACACCATTTCCTTCTCAGTCTTCTAGTTGGATTGCCTGAAAGTTCAAAGAAATATTAGAGTTTGTTAAATAGTTTTTCGTACTGGCTAAATATCCCGGATAAACGAAATATCCCGATTATTATGCCGAGTTAAGTTGGAAAACCCCGTTAGTATTTCATTTGAACCGGTCTCTGCCGTTATTGCTTTCGTTCGTGTTTCGTTTTCATAATATTACGGTTCAAAGTCGGACGCCTTAAGATGTTCATTTCGAATGTTGATCTGAAAATTCGTGCGTCGTTTGCGCTTCGTCTATGCTTGATTTGTCGTAGTTCGTTATTTTGTGACGTCAACGCTGGAACTGAAACATCCGGAAGCGGTAAGAACGTATCCGATTCTCTGGCCGATTTAGTTCATTCCGCTAATCTCCGTAATAATGTTTCTTTTATCGATGAAAATTCCTCTAATGACATTCGAGAATAAAGTTATTCGCCGGAACGTGTAGAGTTGTTAGGTACGAATGAATATAGTTGTGTTTCTAGTATGGCGCGCGATTTATCAATATAATTTTTTAATCAATGTTACCGCGGAATCGGTAAATTCGTTAACGCCTAGTAATTTGCTTAGTAACGTGGGAGATGGTAATTGATAAATTATTTTTTAATATCGAATTAATAGCCAGATGCTAACTTTTCGGTCAACGATATCCTATCTGAAATAATTAATAATTAATAATAATTAATAATAATCTTTATCATCGTAAACAAATAATAACTATAATAAAAATAAATATTATTTTTCTTTTTTTTACGATTTATTATTGTTACAATGTTAACATTAAACGAGTAGTAATTTTATATTAATAATTAGTTTATCGTCTAACACACATTGCAAGATGATAAAAAAAGTGAAAATAACGAATGTTAAGGAATTTATCCTATTGGCTATTACTACACTTAGGTATGTTCCCTCCGTACTCTATCCCATACCTCCTATGCTTAGATAATCCATCTGTGTTAATAATATATATATATATATATATATATATATATATATATATATATATATATATAAATTTAATATTGTAATTTTCACATTCATGTACAGCGTATTATCCTTATATGTCTTAGTTTAGTTATTATAACTCATTCGTTAGCGATAGCGTTTATAGTTTTTTAATTTTTATGTACAATTAGTAGTAATGGCTTTATAAACTTAATTTGTGTGACAATAAAAAATATATTAAGAAACTACGATTTACGAATTAAATCTTCACGTTTATTTAAGGCGTCAGATTTATTCGGTATCTAGAAGTTTAGAGTTTCTACACTGGCGGGATTTACCAGCCACTTGTCGTGTTTTTTTCTGCGAATTTCTTCGATGACGTCATCAACAAATTGTATCTGAAGATCACGATGAATATCGTCGTTGTATGAATAATGCATCGACTACGGCTCGTACGATGGTCTCACCTAGATCTTGTTACGACTTGTTAGCACATCCTCAAAGTTGAATGTCATAGATTCCCAAATCGGTTTTATTATTTGTAGGTATAGTAAACGTTTACAGGACACGCGTATAATGTAGAGTTCCGAACTATAAGTCAGTACAATTGTCAACATTTATATAAGTATATATAAATATGAAAAGCAAGTAAAGTAAAATAATCGTCCATAAGAGGTTAGAATCGAGGAGAATGCGTCGTCGGTAACATGTAAGTTTTTTCAGCGCTTACCGTAGAATAAAGAATGTCCGAAATTCGACGTAATCTCAGTCGTCAATAACCGGACTAGATTGAAGTGAAGCGCTACAATAAAGATGTAAATACAGTCGGGGTAATATATATTTTCTGGGAAAATAGCCGATTTAAAAAAAAAAATTATTATAAACTAAACAAACACCGTTGTTATAAGTAGTAAATAATTTTTCTGTAATTTATTGTATCTAATTTCCGTGGACGCAAATTGTAGTCGAGCGTCCTAAAATAAAAATAAATATATATATATATATATAAAAAAGTAAAATATAAATTATCGTCAATATTAAGTTTGCCATATGTAAGTCTTTGAGAGAAAGTATCATCTATTATTAAATTTAAATCGTCGGTAATTACTTGACCGTTTTTCAAGATGATTATAGTAAAACATCACAACTTTTTACTAAATATCTTGCTATCGGCAGTAACATTAAGAATATTAGCAGTATCGAAATTCAGATTATATTATTAATTAACATCGTTAATTTTTCAGAATATGTTTTCTACCTACTGTTAGTTTTGATATAAATTATTTTAAAAAAAAAATAATCTAAGTGCAAAACATAATAATACCGGGTGATTATCATTTTAGACTAGAAAATTTTTGGAACACAAAAATTTCCATTATTCCGGGAACTTAATAATTAAAACAATAAACAGCTTCGTCGCTGTTATCGTGTTTTTTCCGCTCATTTACGTTGTAACGTATATATTTACATATATATATATATATATATATATATATATATATATATTCTCCGTATTTCCGTCAAGAGCAGTATCGTATGATGCTCCGCTCACCACCCAAACTCCGTGATAACCTACCCGACAAACCGGACGAAGATAATACCGGTAGTAAGTATACACACCACACAACAGGTAAGACTCACACAGACACACAAAAATTATCGAAACTCACACCACCACAACCACCAACATCATTAACGCTTAACACCAACACACACAAAACCAACAAACCCGGACATCATGATAATATCATAAACACTGATATCGATACCGTTAAGAACGTAGATAATTCCGAATATAATAGCCAGTTTCCCGCAATAAAAACAGTTACAATTACATCAAACATATCTACCTCGCATAAACAAAATAAATCGTTAATAAATACAACGTGTAAAAATAGTGAAACATTTTCGAGTAAATTAAAACACACCAATCCCAAACCCAAAAAAATCACACCGTTAACTGCATTTAATTATCCTACGGAAGAACAGGGATTAATTTTCCCTTATCTATCCGCACACACTATACGCGATTATTTTGTCGCGCTGAAGGATTTAGTTGAGGGCGCATTAAACATTATTGCTGCATCACGCATAAGTAAAGACCGAATAGTCATCTTCCTGAAAACAAAGCACGTAACAGACAAATTTTTTGCAAATGGTGGCGAAATAAAAATAGGCACACAAATAGTTAAGGCTCGCCGCCTAAGAAGCCCAGCCAACAAACTAATACTATCAAACGTCTCAGCCACTATATCAAATGAAGTTATTATATCACACCTAACATCAATATTCTTCTTAAAAATGTTATCTCCCATGTCAATTTAAACCCATCTGATAACGAATTCGGACATATAGTTAGTTGGCGAAGACAAATTTATATCGAACAAACGAATTGCACCAACATACCTGACTCTTTTTTATTGCACCACAACGATACTGACCATCGAATATTCATACAAATCGAAGACCATATGTGCCAACATTGCAACGAAAAACAAAGACAAACACTAAGTAACCAAGCGATTTCTGCAACCGACTTTCTGGAACAAGCAAATATTGAAAGTGAAAAGAGTGATAACAAAGATGAAAAACCGAACAAATTCAATGATCCAAAAGCTCCAACCATAACAGCTATCAATGACAATACAGAAACTGACACACAACCACACAACCCCTCCACAAAACGACCCCACCCATCAACACCAGACTCACCACATGAGATATGCGAAATATCTTTTATAACACAATCAACTCCCAAAACAATTAACATGCCACCCTCACATGCAGATAGTAAAGTAAAGCACCAAAATAAAAAACAGCTTCTTAAATCCCAAGGTCCTACAACCACATCACCAAGTTCCCCCAATGCCAAATCTAACTCTTCCTTAAAGATCGCACCTATTAAAGAAATAACCGATAAAATTAAAGCATTGTTCGAAAATAACATAATTTCATTCTTGATTTCCCCCAATACCAAAAATTTGTGAAAAACATAGCTTATGACCCCGACTATCTAAGCTTTGCCAACGACTACACCAACGACAAAGAGGGTCTAATACATGTGATATCAGTGACTAAACCATTCCTAAATGGTATGAGTATAAAAAACAGGTGCTCCCGAATCATAAAACACCTTAGCAACATGACAATACAAAGTGACACTAAGGAGACAAATGCTCTCGACACAGACGAATAAATTTAAATACAAAATACTTTCAAACAACCCTCAACCAATAGTTAGCATTCTGGCTTGTGTAAGAGAAAGCGGACTCCCAACACACTGAAATTTTCCGTACAATACAGATTATAATTGTGTACCGATAAAAATACCTTATCACAGTAGTGAACTGTTGTAGTAATATATATTTATCGTCGTTGTTATTTTATATTAAATAATGAAAATTAACCGGGGAAAACATAAAACCCTGTAAAAACGTTAAAAATAATTTAATTATCATTTATTAGATACGATGATTACGATGAGGTAATTCTCGAATTTTCTAATACAGAGCAAAATTTATAGTTGATAGCAAAAATTAATCGATCAGAAGTTTATAATAGATCGTGCTTTAGACGTCTATGTTCATACTTCGTCGTAATATCCAAGATTAAGGTGAAATGAACACCGAGTGAAAAATTTAGCGGATAGGTTTAGTATAAAATATCCTTTAGATAGGGTAAGTAATTTCGTGTATAAATGAGATTCTTTCGTATTTCGACTTGTTCAAAATACGCATCGGAGGCATCTGTACATTGGAGTTGTTTATACGCTGAATTTAGAAGACCGTACACGCGTCAGTTATTACCGGACGTATAAGAACTTAATAAAGACTCATTTTATTCTCTGAGGGTTCGGGAAAAATTTAAAGATAGGATAGAAATGTCTATATTCGCTTTAATATTAATACGAGATAAGTGCCGAGTAAAATTTAGGCGGCCATCGAGAACGAGATATTTCATCGGTCCAATTAAATGGGTTTAAAAAAAAGATTTAATTTTAGTTTCGTATGGATTAATATTAATTTGCCAGTTCTTAAAATATCGTATGGTACGATTTAAACCGTTTCGAGGGCCTGAATAAAGTACAGAATAATAATGCACTATCATCCGTACATATAAGGCGGAATTAGCTGAAGACAATTTAGGAAAGTCGTACAAAACTAAAGTGAACAGAAATGGATCGAGCACGATTTCTAAATGCATACAGTGAATGATCTATCGTTCAGATAACTTTTAATAAGAGTAATTTTGATTCGATCATTTTATAGATAATACCATCGTGCCACATTGTGTCGAAGACTTTAGCGACATCTAGTAAGTAGTAGCATATATGCTTATTACGGTTGTAATTATCAGGAATATGTTCGCATATTCTTGCAATTCGATGAGTTGTAGAGTGATTGGACTTGAAACCAATTTACTATCGAGTTTTACAGTTATGCTTGCGCCTATTTGCATTCCTGAGATAGTCACGAATTTTCAACCGAAATTTTTTTTTATATTTATGTTCAATTTGCTACGATTTTTTTTTTTGGTCCGTTTACGTTATTTTCATTCTGAATTAGGATAGTTCGAGCATTTATCTTAAATTTTAAATTAAATTTATAGTCTCATTGTTGATTATCCATTTTCAATTTTACATCGTTTTTTAAAATGCATTTAACCTTTTTTTTTAGGTTTTTCTGAATTAAAACCTATGTATGATATACCGTCAGTTATTGACCACTTGATGGCAGACTTAGTAATAAACATAGCAGGAAGCTACGTGAAGAAACTGGTAACCAGAAATAATAAACAGATTTAAAATAATTTAAACGTTATAACAACAAACTGAAATCGTCTTTACTTAATATCACGATCGCGTTTTTTTTATTAGTTATTACGTATGAAATTGAAACCAGCTTTGTTTCTTTTTTAAAATGTAATTTATTTAAATATTTTCAACTGAACGAACGTGTAGACTTAAAATGAATTAAGTAATGGAGAAGTGTATAACACAGATGGCATATAAAATATTTCTACCTAGAAATTTATTTTAAAAAATATCGTGTAAAATTCGAATGTGATTCGAATATGACAGTTATATTCTTCAGAGAACAAGCCGTATTTTTAAAGAGTATATATATATATATATATATATATATATATATATATATATATATATATATATATATATATATATATGTATATATATATATATGTATACATATATGTATGTATATATATATGGTTATTACACGTGTGTTTTCGCGTTAAAGATCGGTAAGTTTTTATTAATGATAAAATTTTGTAACAAATAGAATTTATATATGTAAATAAACAATTATTAGTGGCGAACATGACTAGTGTCGAAAATGCTTGTTTCGACACTAGTGTCAAATGTATTGATGATATAAGGCAACTTTTACACGAGTCGCACAATATGAAAGTAAAGTTGAAAGAAGGTATTTTAAAAAAAATTGATGTCCTTGTAACAACGTTAGACACTTTAAAGATTCATATTAATAAATTAAATAATAATTACAGTGAAAATAAAAAAAGTACTGAAAAAAGTATATCGAATGTTGTTTCTGGAATTATTTCGGACAAACCTACCTATTCTTCAAAATTAAAATCAAAGTTGCTTTCGAATAGTAATTTAATACATAAAAACAAATTTGAAACTTTAATTATTGAAAATACAAATAGTTCGGAAGATAGAAATTGGAATAATAAATTGAATAAAATAAACACTAATAAGATTGGTGTAGATATCGGTTTCGTAAAACAGCATAAACAAAAAGTTATAATTGGTGTTAAAGACAAAAAACAATTTGAATGTTTAAAGCAAGAAGTTACTAATAATATTGTAAATATTAAGACTAAAACTGCACTAAAAAAAGATCCAATGATTTCGATAGTTGGTGCTCACCACACAACTACTGAATTGGATATTAGCATGGCAATTAGCAATAAAACTGGCAAAAAACCAAAATCTATTGCTTTGAAAAATAATATTGTTGTTTTTGAAATATATTTTCCACCCAATAATGATATGAATTATCAATTTACACTTTTGCATAATCACATAAAACAAAACAGTGAACATAACGTAATAGTATTGGGTGATTTTAATTCAAGATTAAAAATTATGGAGAACAAAAATTTTTACCATACGCCCAAGAGTACACAATTTGAAAATCTTGTGTATTCGGGGAACTTGTTAATTAAAAATGATATCGGTGTTTACACTTTTGAAAATCACAATGGGCAGAGTTTGATAGATTATGTATTAATAAATAATAACTTTAAGTATAAATTATCGGATGTTATGGTTAAGGACTTTCTTCTAAGCGACCATAAAAATATAAGTATAGATATTTTCGATGTTCACATCGATAATAATGAATATATTTTTAGCCTAGATATTGATAAATTTATCATTAAATTAAATGGTGACTTAATGTTAAATTTTGAAACAAATCTTATTCTTGCAAATACTGAATCTCAAGTTAATAATATTACTGAACAACTTACCTAATAGCATATGTGATATTGTAAATTGCTCCAAAGTAAAAAAGCCTAAAATGAACAAATCATGGTGGAATAAAGAATTAGATTATTTTAAATTTCTCATTCGTAAGTTTAATAGTATTAAACATATAAATCTTATAAATAAATTAATTTATAACGTAATATTAAAAATGTATAAATCTAAAATTAGATATTTTAAGCAGCAGGCCTGGAGGAATTTATGCAGCTCGTCCAGGGCCTGGGGTAAACCCTATAAAATATTAACGAACATTGAAACTTTTAAATTTCCTGATTTAAATATTAATAATGGTAATGATATAAAGATAAAATGAGTTTTTTAATGAATACATTTTTTAATTTCAAAGATGGTATCCCAATTTCACTTGATAATATTACAATTAAAAATAAACATTTAAAATTGGAGGTGACGTATTTTGAATTAAAGGAAATAATACAGAATCTGAACAATAAAAAAGCCCCATCTTCTGATGGTATAACAAATAAGGTAATTAAAATCATATATTTTTACTTTCCGAGTTTATTATTAACGCTTTATAATAAGCTTTTACAGCTTAATATGTTTCCAATAATCATGTTAAATAAACCGAATAAAGATCCCAGTAATATTAAATTCGTTAAGTAAAGTTTATGAAAAAATTATTTTAAAATTTTTAAATCACGAAATTAACGGTACATCTGTGCTCAATCCGTATCAATACGGTTTCAGAAAGTATTATTCTACAGAATTAGCTATATCAGATGTAATAGATAATCTATCACAAAATAAACAACGTAATAATAGATCTATTGTTATCTCATTTGATATTGAAGGTGCTTTCAATAACTGTGATCGTCAAGTTATAATTGACACGTTAATTGTAAATGAATTTAGGTTTAATGTAATAAGTTTAGTACATAATTTTTTAACCAATAGGAGAGTTACTTGGAAATATCAGAACGATATCATAGATGTTAGTAATAATTTTGGAGTTCCACAAGGGTCTGTTCTTCGACCGGTCCTGTGGAACATTTTATATTCCAATATACATTCTTATTTTAATAACGCTTTAGTTGATGTACGGTTGTATAGTTATGCAGATGATCTGCTTTTAGTATATAATGTTAATTTATGTAGTAAATTGACGTTATCGTCTCATATTTCTAATTGTAATGAAATTATTAATAAGCTTAAAACAATAATAAATGCTTTAAATCTCAAATTTGAGATTTCTAAATCTCAAATTATGGTTGTTTCTGGTCGAGATAAAAGTTTTGATCAGATAATTTTGAATAACATTAAAATCGACAATCATGTGTTTAGTTCTACTGATCACATAAAATATTTGGGTTTCATTATAGATAATACGTTAAATTATAATAAGCATATACAATATATAAATAATAAAACCAACAAATATTATTATATATTTAAAGCTCTCGGTGGTAAATTATGGGGACTTAACTATAAATCTAAGGTAATTCTTTATAAAGGTTTAGTACAGTCATTATATACATATTGTGCTGGTGTCTACTTCAAACATTTAACTAAGCAGCAAATACATAATGTAATTTGTAACTGCCGTAAATTTCTTATATCTCTTCTTATATTACTGTATCAAATATAACATTATATACTATTGCTTGAATCTTACCTATTGATCTTTATATTAAAAAAAGATCTTTAATTTTTAATGCTAAAAAAAATAATTATGGTGTCATAAGTAAAATAGTTCTTAAACAGTTGAATACACAAATTTTAAATGAATTTAGTGTAAGATACAAAATTTTAACAAAAGATAAATTAATTAGTAAATTTTTTCCGAATGTAATAGATCGTTTTAAAAATAAAAAGATTATAGTAAATTTTTACATGACTCAGATACTTTCTGGTCATGGTTCCATTGGATATTATTTGAATAAATTAAATATAATCGGTGATAATAAATGTCACAACTGCAAGTGTAATGTAGTTGAAAATGTGCAACATATAATATACAAATGTAACAAATATGATCACCTGAGGCAGTTGTATAGTATTGATTGTACGCTTAAACCGAATGAAATTATTTTATTAAACCAATTTCCGGTTTTTATCTTGGAAATATTTAAAATTAAGTACATTTATAGATAATCGCTACTAGTAGCAATAAGCAAAAATTTGCATGCTACTACAGTTTTTTGTTTCAATTGTAATGTATATGTTAAATATATAATAAATAAATAAAAAAAAAAAATATATATATAGTATATATATATATATATATATATATAAAATTGACAACAAAAGATTGTGATCGAACAACTTTCGATACGGAAATCATTTTTTTTTCTATTTCTTGATACTTCGGTAACAATATGCTTTATAGTGCCCAATGGGCGACATTTTCTTAGATTTGGGTTCTCTTTCCCGTAAATGATAAAGTATGTTCTTTAACGATATTTGTACCGATATATCGATTAATTTTGTATCTGTATCTGATTATCCGCCTTCGAAGAAAGTAACTTGAATAAAAATATGTTTTCCCAAATAGATGGTATTATCTATTATTGTACCGCACTGTTTGGCAGTTAACGTGATTGCTGATGCTTGTCGCGAATCCGCCTTGCGCGAAATACGTAAATCACACGTCGGAAGGTTTGCAATAAGAGTATGACTCACGTATGAGCGATATCATTGTTGCAAATGTTGCATTTCTTTTCTTCTTTAGACAATGGACATAGATTAGACCATTTGTAAATGGGCTGAAGAACGATGTTGTGCTGCTCTACAAGCTGTAGGTGTTGAGTCTCGGACTACAACCTTATTCATACCGAAATATCCTCGCAATATGGTGCGAGTTGTCATGCTTATGGAAAAAAAAGTTGATAGTGTCAAAGGGGTGTTCTCTTCAGTCACCCTGTAAAGACAGAAGCCACATGGCACTCTTTTAGTGGTCCCCTAAGTAGGTCTGTACCGCCGAAGTAATGTTGTAGGTAGTGCCAGCAGTACAGACTGTTACAGTCAATGGGGTGAGCATCGTGGCTGTTTTCTCGGCGTTGTAGGTCTACTCTCAATATTGTTAACCCTTAACTAGTCGCTCTTTACACTACCATTCGATAAATAACCTTGTATGTAACCTAAACATTTTATATTCCGCTAACAAGATGGTACATGCTTAAATCAGCCGGTAGAACTTCGGTGACAACTCAAGCTGAAACAGTAACTTCTGAATTTTTTGAAATTTTATTAATCGCGAGATCAGTTATATTTGTAATGCAAATACTGGAGCAGTAATTAAAAATTACTCGAATATCGCTGTTATACATTATTATTCGGTTATTATAATTTGCATCGCCTATGTTAGATTGGATATTTAATAACGTATAAAATATTTTGTTCGCTTTTTCAATTATGTAGTTTACACGTTTATAAAATTTATAAATAGTTACACACTATAAAATTACGTAACTAGTCGCGCGTTGCACTTTGTGCTGCTGCTTCTTCTTCTTCATAGTGCCATCTGCGTTAACGAAGGTTGGCTACAACGAGTGAGAAACGGGTCCTGTTTCTGGCCGAATGTATTAGTTCGTCGGTTGAGCATCCCGTCCAATTTTACAAATTTTTCATCCACGACATTCTTCTGCGTCCTTTTCGTCTACATCCTTCTAGTTTGTCTTGTATAATTAACTCTGTATCAACTGATACCTATCGTGCCGCATAATGCGGCCCAAATACGCTAATTTCTTTTCCTCGATGATAATTGTTAATAGCTTTTTAATTTGCCCTATTCTTTCTACAACTTTTCTATTCGATATACGGTCAGCCGGTGATATTCTCCTGAAAACCGGCATTTCGAATGCTTCTAGATTTTTCATCGTTGTGCTTTTCCACGCCTCCGCTCTGTATAATAAAACCGAATATACATATAACCATCGTGTATCTTGATTTCAGACTTAAATGTTTATTACTGAACAGAGATCTCATTTTGTGCAACAGCAACATAACAGTCATTGTCATAGTTTTTAATTATTTATTCATGTAAACGTAATAGATTTTGTTTATTTTAAAAAATTTATTACAGTGTAAAATATGTTAATCGGTTGTTATACGAAGGTTAATAATATAAATAATAACAATCAAATGACGTAATATCTAGGAAATAGTATCATCCTGTGAAAAAAGAAACCTAATTATTGTTCAGAATCACCGTTAATGGAATTAAGGCAACGCTCGCATTTATAAATTCTTTCCAGGATTTCTAGTGCGTAAACATTTTACAATCGGAGCGAGTAATCGTGGTGTTAATATTTTTCCCACATAAATCACGTTCTACAGAATCTGCGTGGACAGTTTTCATCATCTAAGGAAAAAAACGGATAAATCATTCACTAAAACTCAAACATTCGATACATCGTCTTCAATTTTAAATTTGTTTCATTTATTGGATGACATCCTGTGAATATAAACTAAAAGCACATTATAACCAAAGATCAATTACATAGTGTAAACTTACACATTTTTAAATAAGTATAATTATTATGGCCAATATTATATATATATATATATATATATTTTAACCTATATCGGTCCATTGCTGGACGTAGGTCTCCCCAATCAATAAATTATGGAGAAAATAGCCTAATCTCCGTGCGGGCCAGGCAAATTGGGAGTTACCAACAAACAACACATAACACACTGAGCCGGCGGTCACCCATCCAAGTACCGTTGCTTAACTTCGGCAATTAGACGGAAAGCCGCCGTACTCAACGCACTATGTCCGTCGGCATATATATATATATTGGAACATAAATGTAATAAAAGAAGTTCATCATTTAGTAATCGAAATATATTTATGGTAACAACAGAATATACTTACATAACTGGTCGCGCGTTGCACATTGTGCCACAGGTTCGATTATTATTATTTTTTAACAAATAAATCACTATTTAAACAGACAACCGAATATTCCAGAAGTGCACACCATGCTGATAGGTTATATGCAAGGTCATTTCTCTTACGCGCATTGTAATTCACCTCACTGTTGCACAAACTATCGGGACTAGTTTTAAAATTCTTTACGCTAGGAATCGGTTTATAACAATTTTGCAAATGTTCAGTTTATCATTTTAGCGGTTTGCTCATTGCCAATAACGATCATTTCGGTTTTTTCAATTGAAAATTCGAAATTAAAATGCCGAAAAAGAATAACTCGCGTTATCAATTTTTATAGCCTTTTTTTTCAATTTAACAACACAAGTCATCAGCGAATCTGACAATCGGAATGGATAACGAAAAGTCGCTTCTTGAACAAACGTTATTGACCCGAATAAAAGTCATTTTCTTCATAATTACGGTATACGTATAAATTTATTACGAACGTATACGATATTTATCGTAGGCGACGTTCTATTTTATCGGGGGGGGGAGCATCTAGTTTTGTACGGCGGAAAACGGAATACGTAGCTACGCTACACACTAACGACGGTTATTATAGAATTTCAATTTAATATGAAAACACTCGACGGTTGTGCCACCGACATTAATTAAACGAAACCGTAATTCCGCGGTTAGAAAGATGAAGGGACGGTTGTCGGAAATATGCGGACCTGAAGATATATATATATATATATATTCCTTTTCCGGAATATTTTACCGTTCGCGTTAATTAAACATTCCAACGAACGAATAACGCGGCTTAGCAGGTGAAAATCGATAAAATAAATAATTAAATTTCGTCGACCGATCAATCATATTTCGTTTAGGTTTTTTGATTGATACCGAATTTGCCTTTCGATTTATTTCGTCTCTTGTTTTTTCCAAATTTCATTTAATCGAATAATTTCGTTTGTAAAATAAAAAACAAACGGTCGACGACTATTACGAGTCAGCGCGAATAG
Organism: Coronaproctus castanopsis; assembly: GCA_032883995.1. Taxonomy (NCBI): domain Eukaryota; kingdom Metazoa; phylum Arthropoda; class Insecta; order Hemiptera; family Monophlebidae; genus Coronaproctus; species Coronaproctus castanopsis. The sequence continues at coordinate 8,658,492 of CM065054.1, forward strand.
AAGATTTTTTTATTTATATTTATTTTTTCTCTTCTTCAATGAAAGGAACACCGGTCAGCACCAGTCAGCCTGGACAGCTACTCTACCATTTTATCAATTCGGAGGGTTTTAGGATTGGTTTTCTTTTTAGGTTTTATTCTTCTTAACCGCCGAATATCTATATCCGTTTGTGACCAATGCTGTTGCTACCTCGTTGGTATGATGTTACAGTTTAACTCTGCATCAGCAATGGACTCTGCCTCGATAACATCTGCCGCTGTTCGAATTCCTAAGTCGTGATGTAATGTTCAGAACACGTCTTTGTTAATTGCCGTAGGAGCTTATTTTATAATTGTCGGATAATAATTGGTATGTTTGGCGCGTTCCCAAAAGTGGGCGCTTTACCTCCATAATAGTTTCAGATACGCGTTGTATAACGGAAGCTTGTTTATGGCACCTCCTAGCCGACCAATTTAGTAGCTCATACAACTTTAGATTTAGTTCTTTTCCTTTTTTTGCAGAAATATATGCTTTTTATGTTAGCCCAAGTACTTGACCTGCCAGCGTGAATATTTATTATTAACTAGAGGACTGGTGACGTTTGGTCTGTTTTTGAAAATTTCGTAATTGTCGATTGATTTTCCGACGTATTCGAATGATTTTGGAGTTTTTCTCCTTGTTCAGCAGCGTTCGAATCTGAACAAATGATGATTGTATCATCATCAGCAAAAGCATAACGTGCTAGTATCAGACGTGTCATATATAATGTACAATGGAGGACCGAAAATTCTCTCCTGGCGGATTCCGGCATGCACCGATTGCGTTTTCGATAGAGAGCCTCCGTATTTCTCATCGAACGATCGGTGTAACGGATATGAGACAAGAATACGGTAATATATATTTGGTGGGCATTGTCTTATTTTTATGTAATAAGCCTTCGTCGTTCAAACGTCTGGCTTACATCTGAAAGGGAAAAAAACGCCGAGCACACCTCTTTTCTAGAGAATCCTAAATTTTGTTTACAATCCTTTTTTACTAGCCGATACATAGAGAGGTTGTTTTCGAAATCCAAATTGACGGGTTGGTATAATTTTTTTCTAATCAATTATCAGCTTTTTGTAGTATTTTATACGTACGAATTGCGATAATAATGGCGAAGATTGTATTTATTTATTCATTCGACAAAACCACTTACAAGTAAATACAAGTGGCGGAATGTAGAGTGGTAGGAACATCGAAGTAATCAGTCGGCCGAGTGATGGGTAATTAAAACGTATCACGCTATGAAATGGTAAGTTTGGAAGTTTAAAGGAAGTTATCGGTGCATACGAATACCATTTTGGTCGCGTCAATTATGATTATATTTGAAAACTGCGGTTGGTACAGCGAAAGCGGATGATCATTATAAGGTCTTTTAGTAATGCGAAATAACCGTTGTTCTATACTACTTCATTTCCTATTAATCTGTGATTATTTTTTTTATTTTATTTTTTTATCAATGGGGATGCAGTTACGGCCTAATCAACGTGATTTTGTGGGGACTATTTACATTTTAATCGAAGACGCTTACTTCTTTAGAAATGTTGCTACATGTGGGAATAACTGTAGATTATCCAGATGGAGAAATAGAGAAGGAACTACGGTGTAATACACGCAGAAATGTAGCAAGATAAGATAAAGCTCAGAACATAACGGTGTCATAGCAGCGCATTAAAAAAAAAAAGAATAACACGATCGGGGTTGCAAACTGCGTGTTCAGAATGGAGATAACAGAAGGGATTTTCTCTAAGCTACATACGTAACAGACGGTTAGGTAACAAATGATATCCATAATCTATTGATGAGTACAATTCCCGTGCGATTAATATTTTTAAAGAAATAAAACCGCGAAAGTTAGAGACGGTTGAAGTTAATAGTAATAAGTGAGAGGTGATTGATTAATGTTCTCAGTGTACATCAGTTCCCAATGATCCTTATACTCCATCTGAATAGAGAGAATCATATCCTTGCGAGAGGCCATTAGATGACGCGTCGTTTGTTATTGAGTCGACAAATTCATTGTTTGAAATACTTTTATGACTCGGCATCCGCAAAAAGGGTACAAATATTCCCGCACGTTCCAAATTATGAAATTTTATCAAAACTAATCCAATTATTATATCTGACACGTTGCATTTATTGTCTATAGCCATTACGAAGTCCGAATCAAGCGCATTAATTGGTAAAGTCGTTTATGATGTCCGTTATTATTAACATTTCTAGAATTTCAGACAAAAAATGTTGAAAACAGAAAACATTACTTTTTAATACTTCATCATATATGAAATAGCCAACTCTGCGGGACGAATCGATTTTTTTTTTTAAACATACAGAACACATTAATAAGCAAACGTCAAAGTTTACTAATACATTTAACAAATTTCATAACGTAAACAATAGGTCTATCGACAAGCTGGTAATAATTCTTTTCGAAAGTTTAATCTCGTCTCGATACCTTTATTACGTAGTACGGTGTACTACAGTGGGATATCGTGCAAAACCTTCAGGAAAAAACTAGAGCAACATTTTCAATTATACATTTTAGAACTCAATAAAGGCTACACAGAACGGTGCATAAAGACGCGACACTAGTGCTAAGCTACCTTCAGTGCTTACACATTAAAGCGATGTAATTAACTACAATACGAAACATAATATAGACGATAATTATATGGCTTTTATTTACATAACATCAACAAATGGATGATGTGTAATAAAAAAAATCTGTGCCCCTCGTGACGTGGTGGAAGAAGTGAACCTTAAAGACGTATTCCTAAAAAGACAGTTATTTAATAAACTCACAATTTCGTACAAACTTCACACTTAACTTGACGTGGCGATGATTCAAATGTTTTCATTCTCAAATCTACGTCGTACATACATCCTTTGTGCAGTGAAAATTTAACGGATTGCCAGAATGCGCAAGAGAAAGAATACAAACAAGCAAAAATATTTTGCACACACACATATATATATATATGTATATATACATATATATATATTACGCACGTCTGTCAAAATTTCTGTATGTTTGTATGTATGTACGTAAACTGAATATACACGTATATGAGTATAGCATGCGGGAAAAGAATACCGACTACACTGTGAGAATAGACCTACCTATGTGCCCCTATGTGCATACGCCTTTGGCTCGCTCGCTCGTTTTATGGGTTAACTACCCATATACAACACGCCAATAGAAGTTTCACTTCAATAAAATCATTTCGTAACGTCAAGTATAATATATGCACATATAAGGAAGATAGTATGAAATAATTTCACCGTTCTGATAATAAGAGCGTAGAGATAATGAATGACAAAAGTGAACGAAAAAACCTGTTAAAAGAAAGAGACAGCGATATTGTAATTTAAAAAAAATTATTACACAGGCGAAGCCGTGGGTAACTTCTAGTGTATATATATATATATATATATATATATATATATATATATATATATATATATATATATATATAATATATATACATATATATATATATATATCAACAGTTAGATATTCATTTTGATAGTAAATTTGTATATAATATATTTTTTTAACTCTATATTTCAGTTGTTACTTTTCAGCAAGTTTGTTTTATTTTAATAATATGTGCGTGTCCCGATGGAGAGTTTGTTTACATGAGAGTATGGGTGTATGACTGGTATATTTCTGTTTTTTCTTCCGTTCGGATGTGTGCTCGTATATTGTATTTCATTAGAAACATTATCATTTTTTTGTTGGCATTAGTAATTTATACTTCCATTCTTAATATTATTTGTATTAATTAGCGTGTTGTGTGAGTGTGGTCTAAGTTTTGTTTTTATTTTTGTTCATACTTTTTCCTTATAATTATTCTGTGTAATTGGCGTTTTGTTGTTGTGTACGCCGTAATGTTTTGTAAATAAGTAAATATATATATATATATATATATATATATATATATATATAATGTACATCTGTATATATTTTCGTTCAGCCTACGTATTCCGCTCGGTCGCTCGGTCGCTCGCTCGCTCACTTGCTCGTTTTACGGGTTAACTCTCCATATATAATAACGCGCCAATAGAAGTTTCACTTCAAAAATTATTACGAAAAACTCGGTGCGCGACAGAACTCGAAAATACAGACAAAAACTAATAATTCAAATGTACTCCTCTATCAAACGACGTCGAATAAAAAACATCCGGATAGACTAGAAGCCGTTAAAGATGACGATAAAAAAAAAAAAGTATTTTGAAACGACGAATTTTAAACGAAAAATCTGGAACATGATACGGAAACGTTATAAGAGCTTACATTGACATTTAGAATTTTAAAATAATCACACGGTAAATTCGAGCAATAAGCCGTAGTCTACGGTATTAGCATAAGTAGGCTGTAGACGTGAGTTATATGGACAACATCGTCGAACCCTTTTTCGTTAATTGGGCCGACGGTTACTTTACCAAATGTTAAAAATTGATATATATATATATATATATATATATATATATATATATATATATATATATATATATAAAATGTATACAATACCTGCGTTGGAAGTGTACCTTACCCACACCCCACGATAGTACATCCTAACCGAAACTTTTCTCCATCATATAACGATACATAAATGCCTATTAACCTCTGCACGTGTAGAAAGGTTATATCAACACGTTTGAGTATATTTTTGACATTTAAATTTTAAAAATTTAATTTACTCGCACTGATCGCGCATACAAAAATAAAAAAGAATAAAAAAAGAAACGAAATCTAAACTTAATATCGTATGGAGGAGTTTTTTTGCATCAACCATTTCAATCGTACATTATAAAATTTCGACACGAAATTCATTCTCAACATTTGATTGATGACGAGAGTCTGATTCGATCACTACATCTGATTGATTAAAAAAAAAATCGGTTTGACCAGAAATATCTCAAGTTTAAAAATATTTAGATAAATATAATTAAAACTCATCAACAGTTGATAATGAAGAATTTCGAACAGACCGTTAAAGAAAGACAAAGGCAGGAATTTAGCGTGGACGATTAATTTTATCCTTAATTTGATTTGACTACTTCTTCATCGAATAACTTAATACGAATCTTTTATTAACGGAATCGTAAAATTATTATTAAATTAAATTAACGTGCCATGTACAGCAAAGGCTAGAGACACGATAAGAGGATTAGATTGAGGAATAGAGACGGGATCAATGGAGGAAATTAGGTTTTGAACGATGAATCACGGTCATCTTTGAAGAGGAGATGAAGCGAATGAGGAAGATTAAGAGACGCTCGAAGTGAGAGTATGAGGGGCAATCAACCAGAATATGGGAAATGAAGAGGATACGGAACACGCTGGCGCCAAAGTTTTATTAATAATATACGCATAACCGAGACGCGTATAGCCCGAGCGCAATCTGGTGATGACAACATCATCTTTCAAGGATCGATTGAATGTTTGATTTGCCGCAGTGGGTTGTTTGTGACGTCAGCTGCCACTTCTTAAATTATATCGTTTTAATTGTTTAGAGGAAAATTTCATTCAGTGCGCTTTACGTGTAATTATTATCGCTTTCGTTATTCGAAAATCGATTTTTTTGATATAATTATCATCGCTATAGAAAATTTAATTTTTTTTTCTTTTTCGAATATTGTTGTTAAAATTATACTGATTTTTTTTCATACATATATATATATATCATCATCATATGCCTATATCAACCTACTGCTGGATGTAAGCAATTCCCAGATTTCTCCAACGACTCGTATCTTGTGCGGCTCGGATCCAATTGATTCCTGCCCATTTAACAATATCATCTCGCCATCTAGCCATAAACCTCCCTCGCGGACGTTAGGACTGCCAATTGGCCACCACTGTAATATTCTTTTAGTCTATCTTTCATCTTCTTGTCTCGCCAAATGTCCGGGTCATTTCCATTTTAGCCTGGCGATAACCAATTTCGTCTGTTTCCTAATGTAACCGTTATGCGATCTTTGAGCTTGATTCCAAGATATATTTATATTTTCATGTTGCAATAAATAATGTTTGATTTACATAATAAAAGCATCCGTTTATTTCAGTGATTATCGAATAAAATAAAATATAGATAAATACTAGTAGAAAATATTTAAAAGAGAGAACGAGAAAGAGAATATTTAGAAAAAGAAGAAGCAAAGCGAAATCATATAAATGTTACAGAGTATTTGAAAGATCGAAGTCAATATCCGTTAATATAGTCCACGTATATGATTACACCCCGGGGCACATCGGGTGGGTATAATTTATAAATAAAATGTAAAATACCAATTTTTAATCTCACGCTATCAATTTTATTATAAAGTTCGTTACATGAAATAACGAATGATTTTCGACTGAAATACGATTAACCCTATATTGATAAGTATTTACTTTTCTCAGATGCTGACTGTTCGACTTATTCGAAACGGCCAACAAAATAATATTTTGTCTTGTGCGCGCGAAGAAAGCGAACTAGAACTAAACGCATGACGATAATATCGAATGGTATATAATCTACCACCCGACAAAATGGCTTTCAACTCTATGCATATCACCTATCTCATATATTAGAGGTGAGAAAGCTGTGCAAAAAATGCGATTTATCTATAAATCGAGATACTTTTCGAAACGATTAAACTGAAAAATATATCGCAGCTGTCTAAACTATGAACCGAAAAATATTTAAAATATTAAAAACCGATTCCTCATCCGAACAACAAATCGTTCGCGTTCAGATTTACCGAGGAAACAATAGCTAAAATCGAATCGGTTAATAATCCAAAATGCGAGTAATTATACGCTTAAAAACAAAGAAAAATACAAACGTATAGTGTTTGATATTCGGAGTGAGTTTCCGACGCGCTAGCCGAGTTAAAAAGGCCTTTCGAATATGGCCAAAGAATGGATGAGAAAACTGGACGTAGAATAACGATAAATAGTTTGGACGTATGCGTTTAAATAATTAATTAATTAATTAATTAATTAAAAAATAAATAATATTTTATCTATATTAGATGAGTATAGATAATTTTTAACCCGTTTGCAATAATTTAAAGTTGAGACATTTTCTATTAAACAAACTCCTTATTATAAAAATAGATTATTTCGTTAGGATTAGGTTTTTTTGTGGTTTTTTTTTTGGCTTCCACACGAAATATACGAGTGTATTTTAACGATAAACCTATATAAACAAATGATATAGTTGTCAACTTAATTAACAAAATGGGATGAAAAACAGATCTTACAATATGAACTTGTAATTATGGATATATAGGCGAGGCATTTGAAAAAAATTCGGCACGGCGGACTATCGTACACATAGTATCGTCTACAAACGTAGCTATTTCAACTATACCGTCTGTAGGCATGTCTGCAGTATATATAGCGTACAATAATGGTCGCAGTAGTAAACTACCCTGGGGAGTATTGCTGCTAGTACGTTGCGAATATCTGTATCTCCTTCGTGCATTACCTAATTGTGTCTACTATTTAAGTATGACGTGAGCAAGGGAAGACATTCTGGCACATGATTATTCATAGTTTGTACAACATTTTTTTCAAATTGCTTACATATCCATAATTACAGCTTCATATCGTAAGATCTGTTTTCCATCCCTATTAAGTTGACAATTATCTATCTTACGTTATTAGTATTATCCGAGCATAGTCGTATAATATTAAAACTGACTAATATTAAAATTAATTAAATCACTCGAGCGATTACCGGTCACGGATCACGTAATGAATAATAAATGTTTAAGATTAAACGTGTCAAATTACGCGAACTCGGCGGAAGCGACAAAAATATGCAGCATATTCTTTTTGAGTGTAAATCCTAAGAAATTATGCCGAACATAATTTTCCTCCTTCTCCGGTATTATATCAGTAATAATCGGAGATTCGTTCTAAAATGCTTTCTGTTAGCAACGAGAATTTCCCACTATTGCAACTATCATCCAGATTTCTGTTTATCCTTCCGCATACATTACCATATATTAACCGCCTATTAAATTTTACATGTCAATATGTATCTGATTATCGATATAGATATAATGTTTCTCGTTAGGATACATGGCCCGACAATCAACTTTTGTACAACATTCCCAAATTATAAAAAAAAAAAAAATTCATTAGTCTTAGTTCACTCCTATCTATATAGAGCCGTCCACTCGGGTTTCATTCTCACCCCTTGATATTATTCGATATAACGGGTGTTTGAAGTTATTTAAAGTTCAATTGCATCAGCGTCTGGTTCGATGCCAGCCGATATCTTAACTGCTTATGGTTCAAGTTCAGTTGATTATCTGCGTTCGACGGAACAACCAATCACATTTCTTTTACTCGACTACGGGTTAGTCATTCTAGCGTTGGAATAAGTAGGCCTTCCTTATACACGATTCATTCTGTTCGAAGTATTCATGAAGTTGATACGTGTTTTCGAATTTTGTTTTATCTTAATTTTGTAGTATCGTGTTAATTTATTAAAAATAAACGGTTTGTTCTTATCCGGTTGTTAATAACATAAAAATCAGCTGAGTTCTGTATAGCAGTATTATTTGAGTTTTGAAGATTTTTTTAATATCTAACACGGGGTATTTCAGAATTTAACGAAGCGGCCGATGTACTAAGACAGGCTTCCTTGTCGAGCATTCCACTCCTATTTACTACATCGTCAGATTATACACTCTAAAATTCGGATAAACTATCACAATTCTTGATATATTGAATATCGTTGGAAAAAAAAAAGGTACATATTTTAGTATTGTTCAGACGCATCTTCCGGTATTTCCATGGTACATAATGTCAATTCCTCGCGGATTTGAATTTGTAACGGTGATAATGAAGAACAACGTACTACTAATTTCCTCCGGGAGATATAAACTACCCTCTCTTTTTAATTGTCCTCCGTTCAATTATAATAGACAAATATCGTTTAATAATACGTTCGGCCCGTTTTTTTCTCTCCATATTCGCTACATTGTCTATTAATTATAAACCGAACGAAATATAACACCGTTTACTAAATGTTTTTTAACGGCGAAGGTTTTTGGATAATTACGTGATTTTCAAGCACGCGCAATAAATATCGGTATGTAACATTTATCGCGCGTGCTTGAAAATGACGTAATTGTCGAAAAACTTCGCCGATAAAAAAAACCTTTAGTAAACGGTGTTATTATATTTCGTTCGGTTTATAATTAATCAAATCACTACTCTGCGATATATTCAACATTTATTTATCTATTAAACGGCGATTATAAAGTATTATTTCTGATTTTTATTTCGAGGTGCACTATTATTATTCAAAACTTTAATTTAGTGTATACGATACTTAAATTGAAATCGTTTGTTTATACTTATTCGAATGCGCAGAGTTATGTTAATAAATTCGAAAACGCATTACAACGACAAAAAATGATGTAATTTATTCGCGTAATCATTTAATTGTTTACCACGCCAAAGGACTAGTGGACTGAAACAATCGATTATTCTACGAAAGAAGCGATCGAGCGATACGAATTTTCAAACTCGCTGAGCCGTCTATATCGTAATTTAAGAGTAGTAGACCATGCGAAGTAGTCGCGTCCGTTTTAATCTGTTCGTTACAATGAAGAAACGTCGGTAAGAAACGAGTCTGTTTACAAACGTCTTCAAAATCAAATGACCGTTGTTAACCGGTAAAATACACGCCAGAATAAGAATGGAATAGACGGCGTGAACGTTTTTACTTTACCGGGCGCGTCTTATTAATGAAGCATCGACGCTTTTTATTTGTTTTCAAACGTACATATTTCCCTCGACGCTATTTACACAAACGCTAACAAGAACGCTCGTTCGTTTCTCCGCTATTCGTCTCGGTGGATATAAAGGAAATTCCTTCGAAAAAGTCGAGTGTTTACTCGAAAAACAACGTTTAGAAAACTCGTTCGGGGGGGGGGTCGGTCCATCGGCCTTTTTCAATACGCTGCTGCCAGATGTTAATTGAAGCAATTATGTATTAGCGTCGTTTTTCAACGTTACAGCTGCAAATTCCTGCGAAACTACCTAATTGAAAATAGTCTGTAAAAGTTCCTATTCCCATATACAAACATGCACACACACACACACTAACCGATAACATCGGAAATTTAAAGGAAATTATAATAATACCGATTACAAACAGATTGTACCGGGAAAAGATGACTACGATATCAAATCGAGAATATAGAAGATTAAATAGTAGAGGAAAAAAGGTAAATAAGAAAAAATATCTGTACCTCGGAGCGCAGCGAAGAAGTGAAACTTAAAGACGTTTTAACCAACTTCCATATAGAGTTTATTTTTTAAATTTTTGCATATATATATATATATATATATATATATATATATATATATATATATATATATATATATATATATATATATATATATATATATATATATATAAATTAATTATAAAATTAGTTAAAATCGCTAACGTTTATTTTCTTTGAGAAAAAATCGCAAAGCTTTTCGGCATTTACGCCATTATCAAGTGACAAAATAAAAATAAAGATATAAAATTTAAAACATAAAAATAAAATTTTTTTACATCACAAATTTACAATATAAAATGAAGAATAAATACATAAAACAATCTGCAAAAATTTATATATATATATATATAA
>CM065054.1:9302375-9416460 GCA_032883995.1 Coronaproctus castanopsis
ACTGAACACCAAAGTGAAATATGAGATCTACTTGAAAATAAAAGAAAAGCACACGAAGCCATGCTAAGCACATTGAGGTCAAATGTTGCAGTTGAAAAAAAATATAAAGAAGTTAAAAGATGTGTGCAACGCAAAACTAGAGAATTAAAAAATAAATGGTGGCTAGACAAATGTGAAGAACTGAATTATTACAACGATATAAAAGACTATAAGAAATTTTACGATAGTTTAAAAACTGTGTAAGGACCGGTAACTACTCAACCTACTGCTGAGTGTAGGGTTTCTCCAAATATTTCCAAATTTCTCTATCTTGTGCGACGTGAATCTAATTGATTCCGGTTACTTTCACAAAGTCTTCTCTCCATCTACTCGTGAGTTTTCCTTGTCTGTGACGGCGATTAATCGGCCATCGCTGCAATATATCTTTGGTTCATCTATCATCATTTTGTCTGGCAATATGTGTTGCCTATTTCTATTTTAGTTTAACTACGTGTTCTCCTGCATGTAATGTTCTTCTAATACTAGACACGACTCTTTCGTGTTGCATTTTTCTAATTCGTCTAATTATTTGTTTTTAAGACTACGTATTTCTGTTACGTATGTTAGAACTGGCAGCACACACACACACACATATACACACATACACTGATTGTATACGTTACTTTTTAAACTATTCAGTATTACTTTATTCTTAAAAACACTGCTTAATTTGCCGAATGCAACCCCGAGAAGAATATGTGAGGATCCGTTGCAAAATACTTCGTTATTCCGAAATATACGAAATGTTTCAAATTGTTACAGCCTGAAGAAAATTTGTATTTATTTATACTTAACATTCTGAACAACTTTTATATGTAACATTCTATTCCTTTTTTTTCTATGTAACATTCTGGCTTTTATGTGTCTGACTTTCTTATACTTATTTTTTATTTTCTTTTGTATAGTTTTAGAATTACTTATTTTTGAAATATCGTTTAACTTTTACTTGCCGTTCATAATTTTTCAACGTCGGTTATTCGATGATTTTGATGCAGGTTTTAGTGTTCAATTTTATGCGTCCGATTGCGCTGCATAATTTGTACAGAGTGTGGAATGTAATAAACAGCGACAAATGAAAGTAGTTTAAATCGCTAAAATGTTTTCTATAAAAGACACGATGTGTTTAATCTATTAAACCGTTATCTTGTTCATTTAGCGGACAAAACGTAATTTTTGTTATTTTTTTAACCAAGAGAAAATATGAATTACGCAAAAATACGTCTTCTCTGTCACTCTCTTGATATCTATATAGATCGTAATCATTTCAAACCCCACAGCCCCGATACTAGAATTCGCCCTTGTACCGGTATAATTAGTAGCCGTTACCTGATAGTGGTATTACCTCGCTATTCCTTGTTGCAAATACCGAATGTATTGACTAATATAAAAATCGTCCGAATAGCCTAGTGGCTAGAGAACGGAGACTTTTCTGTACGAATGGTAACGAATTCGAATACGATCCACGATGCAAAAATTATCATCAGAAAATAAAAATATAAATAATCCTAATGTTAACTCCTTTAAAGGTAATGACGCGCTATACCGTATGCGCGCTAGTAACAATATAGTATACACTACAAAAACAGGCGGGGCTGCATTGTGTCCTGACAACTAAACGATTACAATCAGTTCTACCGGGTGTGTGTATGTGTGTGCCTAACTACGCTAACGTCGTATTATGCCTTGTACGCTACTTACACTGTCGCCTACCACCTAATATAGATGGCACCTAATGGTGATGATGATGATAATTAAATGTGTTTGTGTGTACATGTATAGAGTAGTAACACACGTTATAGTAATTAATATTTTCAGTCTTTCTAGTTTTTATCATTTCCTGTTTATATATATATATATATATATATATATATATATATATATATATATATATATATATATGTATGTGCAGACGGTCGAAATTCCGGTTGAAGCAATGTGTCCATTATAGATGAGCTCGGATTAGCGCGGTTTTTTTTTGTTAGAATTTTCATGCGTACTAAAATATAAGTTTATTAAAATAATATAATTTTTTGTGGATTTATATTTATTCCATCGTTCTAAATCTAATTCCCTGTGTTGAATCTAATTACACGAAAAAACCCGAAATAAACCTAAATAATTTTCCGCCGACCCATTTACACGAGTGTACATTATTATTATTTATATTTCCTTAGGACCACGCAAACAATGTAGGTATTAGTAGCGTCGGTTATAATTTTATCATGTAAGGGATTTGTTTGTTGTGAAAAATAATCATTTTACAGATTTACGTGACCGAACCTCATATAAGGGATTTGTTTTTGTTGTGAAAGATAATCATTTTACAGATTTCCCCATGAGATGTCAGTAATCAATCCAGAATTTCGTGACGCGTGAAACGGTGTTTGGATTATAAAGAAGGATTTAAAACGTAATTGTTGCGTTGTTAATTGTTCAAATATCATCTAAGCTACTGTGCGTCGTTCGAATTTGAAAAACAGTTCTCCGTATTGTTGCGCCTACGTATTGAATAAACAAAAATATGCTATATATTGTATGTGTATTTGTTCGTGTGAATTCACATATATATGTACACCTATATATTCTACGAGCCTATTTATGTGTGTGTATATATACGTATATTACGTACATATATATATATATATATATATATATATATATATATATATATATATATATATATATGTATCGCGCGATTTGCCGAATTTATAAATATAGATATCCTATGTAATATGTAAATAGGTAATATATAACGTAACGTAACATCGAGTTACGTTTGTGTATAATGTAAAATATTTATAAATATTATGTAGGTAAATTTTGAGTATTGTTTATCTTAAGATTGCGATATGAGGAGAAAAATTATATTCGTATATTCTATCGGATTTGTTTTCGGTTTCGATTGGGCGCAGAAACGTTATTTGAAAATTACAGCAGCTGATTCAATCGGATTTAGACGTTCGGCGGAATGATTGTAAAATATACAGTGCAGTTTTTAATATATCCAATTATCGAATGTGATTTTTTTTTTGTATGTTAAATATTCAAGTCTTTGTAAATTGAATTTTTATTGCGATAATGCAAAATGATTTGTAAAAAGTTTAAATTTAATTTTCAATTATAATACGTTTATATATAGTTATTAACGAAGAGTTTAATAATGAATTATTTTTATTGCGACAATGATTTTAAAGTAGAAAGAATTTTAATATTCGATTCTACTGTAGAATCAATTTAATGATTTTTATTTGTATATTTTATGTTGTATTATTTAACTTTCGTTGTACATGTCAGTAGTGGTGGTGCGAAAACGTAACTTAGGTTTACTCGAAATTTAAAAAATTTAATCACACATTTTAATCTGTCTTTTTTAATACGGTTTCGATATATTAAATTGTCTAGAATTATAAACAATTCGTCTAAATGTTTTTATAACAATAATAATAAATCGTATTTTGAAAATCGTCAAAGTGATATATACATACATATATATATATATATATATATATATATATATATATAATAGCTTCCTCGGAAAATTGGAAAACATAAGTAAAGAATATGGTTTACTCATAAACAGAAATAAAACGAAGATAATGATTAATAGATAACAACAACCAGTCGCAAAGTTCACAAAGTCTATGTGACTTAGAAGTGGTTGACAAATTCGTATATTTAGGAACATTGATCACAAAAGATGGAAGTTCAACAGAGGTAAACAAACGGAGAATAAAGATAGCAAAACAAGCGTTATCCCGACTAATAAAAATATGGCAGAGTCATGAAATTACAATGTGCACTAAAGTGCGCCTTATGCAGTCACTGGTATTCTCTGTCTTCTTATACGCATCCGAATGTTGGACTTTGAAAAAGAATTATATACAACGGATTAATATCTTTGAAATGTACTGCTGGAGGCGAATGTTAAGAGTGCCGTGGACTGCGGAAAGAACTAACTCGTCCATACTCAAAGAAATAAAAGTGGATCAGAGACTACAAGTCCTAGTACAGAAACGGGTAAAAACCTTCGCTGGACATATCAAACGACAAAACGGACTAGGAAAAATGATTATGATTGGTATGGTCGAAGGTCGTCGTAAAAGAGGGAGACCTCCAACGAGATATATTGTCAGAGTTAAAAAAAATTGCACAAGCTGAATCAATACGGGAAGTAGTAGACCGGGCAAAAGATCGGACCCGATGGCGGAAGAACACATCTGTTTATGAACATCCATAGTATCACGATACTCGGAACGAGCCACGATGATGATGATATATATATATATATATATATATATATATATATATATATATATATATATATATATATATAATCGGTAAGACTTTTAGATATATAACATAATATAATTGAAGCACGAAGATGTAATACAGCGAGTATACAATACATGTGTTATTTTTTTTTTTATCTTTTCAATTCTCCTCATCTTTGCTTTAAGCTTCGTTTCTTTTATTCATATTATTCATATATACACGGGAAGAATCTTGTTTTATTTCGGTACGTGTAGATGATAATTGTTGTTTCTTATTTTAAATGTAAAAATACACTTTTTATTTATTTATTTATTTATTTATTATTTATTTATTATTTATTTATTTATTTATTTATTTATTTATTTATTTATTTATTTATTTATTTATTTATTTATTTATTTATTTATTTATTTATTTATTTATTTATTTATTATTTATCCTTTAAAGTTTCTGTATCGTTTTAAACTCGATCTTCTTTGAAAACGCAATTATTCTGTTACAATATGTACGCATACCCTTCCATATACACACATACTTACATATATATATATATATATATATATATATATATTCTTTTGCCTTTATAACGTTCGAGTCTATAACAGCGCACTATTGGTATGTATGTATTTTGTCGAAAATAAAAAATAAATAAATAAAAAAAACCTTCCGAAAAATATTCAAACACAGTTCCTATGTTTTCGTTTTCGTATCATCGAAGGGGTTATCAATCATTTGACTTGCTAGTTACACGACACAAAGCTTACATTATCTATGCTAGCGTTATTTGGGCAATCTAACACACTCGAGCGTATTCAAGTAGAAAATATCGTGTTTTTTTTCCGTATGTATGTTTTAAACGAATTATGCACTCTATCATCTCTAATGTCACATTGCCTATGACGCCCATTGATTTGACAAACCCTTCAGTACCTTACTTCAATAGAGGTAAGCGTATAAAAAACCCGGTTCGCTGTCGCGATATTTCGGTTTTATATTTATTACGTCTGTTAACGCGATAAACGCTTATTAAAATGCGAAATTTTCGAAAAATACACCGGAAAAACCCTACAATTACGCGTCACGTTGAAAGATTATTATGCGTCGTTTTGATATTTCAGCGTTTTAAATATGTACGCAAAGCTAATCTCTGGTTTTCCTATTTTTAAATGAAATTTCATTCGAAAATTTTGGGCGCGTAGTTTTTGAGTTATTAAAAAACCAAAAAAACCCGTCCGCCTTCTTTGGATCATTCTATATAATACATATTGAGTACGTATGCACGTATAATTATTTATACATACATAGAATCGTAGTTACTACACATCGGACACGTTGTTGGACGAATAAAATAAGGTATATATATATATATATACATGCATTTTTAAAAATTCTCGTTAACTACGTCGTTCCACATTTGGCTACTGTCGTCAAATTGTTGCTCATGCACTTATAAAACAAACCTTTGAATTGTTCGTAATTTATTGAAGTGAAACTTCTACTGGCGTATTATATATGAGGAGTTAACCTGTAAAACGAACGAAAGACTAATACACTTAGGTAAGCTTATTCATTTATATATATATATATATATATTATATGTGTATATATATATGTATATATATAATAATACCGACACTCGTATCCGAGTTAAGTCGTCTGCAAAGAAAAAGAATGATAGGAAGAGGAAATCAATTATGAGTTCGAAGGTGTGAGATTAGTTCAATGCGTGCCTGGCAAATACGATCAAAAAATAGGACAGCTGCAAGGTACAGATATTTTTGATGCTTTAAATTTTGACTCTTCTTTCGCTTTTTAACTATGACCTCGCAATTCTTGACGCAATTTGTTATCTACTGTAGTCTATTTGCTGCCAGCTATTCCCAGTTACTGTCCAATTCCATTAACTTGACTAATTCCAGTATTTGAACTTTGTATCTCCTGCGCGGCCTTGCTTGTTTCCGTTTACCTAGAATTAGTTCTCCATACAATAATATTTTCGGAAACCTGCTGTCCTTCATCCGTATTACATGGCCTATCCAGCGGAGCTGTATTGCAGCCAATAATTGTTCTAGGGAATTACTTACACTACGACGGAGAACGTCACGATTTGACACAAAATCATCTCAATTAATTTTTAATAAGAGCCGTAGAAATCGTTTATGAAAGCGTTCCAATTGCTTTATCCGTTTCCTGTATAGCACCCATGTTTCGCTTCCATACAGTAGATTTGGGAGAATAACTGCCTTGTACACGGATATTTTAGTTGAGAGTTTTAAATCCTTATTGTTCAAAACGCGTTTATTTAATTTAGCAATTGCTGCTGATGCTCGGTTACATCTGTAATTGATTTCTTCATCCATTTTCGCTGTAGACGATATGTGACTTCTCAAATATGGGAAACACTGAACTCGTTCTAGAGGTATGGAATTTAAGTTCACCGTAATACATCTTGTTTACGCGTAGCAGAGGTCTGCGATAACATTTTTGCTTTATCAACATTAATCTTCAGTTCTAGTCCTTCATACACCGAATTGAAACACAATAGAGTATCTTGTATATCTCTTAAATTGTACGCAGCAATAACACAGTCATCTGCATAATGCAGGTCCATGATATAATACGTACCACACTTTGACATCGACTTTAGTCGTTTTAAGTCCCTGAGACCGCCGTCAAAACGAAACCTTACACCGATACCACGCTGCATTTGTTCTCGATCTACAAGAATCATGAACGCAGTAGTGAAGCAAGTAAACAGTGTTGATGCCAAAACACATCCTTGTCTAACGCCAGATTTCACATCAAAACTTGGTGTATGTTGTTTTCCAACCTGAACATTACATATATCATAGGAATTACGTAACTTTATTGGGCATCCGATTTCTTTTTTAATTTTCCATAATACATTCCTATTGACTGAATCAAATGCTTTTGCGATGTCCACAAATGCTAAATGCAGATCTTGCTTTTGTTCCATTTCTCTCGAATCTGTCGCAGAGTAAATATCATATCCGTAGTTCTCCTTTGTGATCTAAATCCTGCTTGTTTTTCGGGTATTATACCTTCGACAACACGATTAAGTCTGTTGGTTAGTAATCTACCTAGAATTTTGCTCGTTGTTAATGCTATACCACGGTAGTTAATGCAATCGATCTTGTCGCCTTTATTTTTATATATATTTACAATCGTCGATTTTCAAAAATCATTTGGCACAATTTCTGTTAATAATATTTTTCGTATTAATTTACGTACTAATTCTGCAATTATATCTCATCCGTGCTTGTATAGTTCAGCAGGTAAAATTCCAGGGGATTTATTGTTTGACATTCCTTAATTGCCTGTCGTACTTCTAACTCTGGAGCTCCTTCGTCTTAATCGGATAATCGGGAATTCTTTTAATCATGTTCCAGTCAACATCATTGGTTTTGTTTAACAATTCTTTATAATATTCCATCCGTCTGATGTTGATATCCTCATCATGTCATATAAGTTCTCCACGCATGTTCCTGACTGCATTAGGTCTCTTAGTTACCGGTCCGTACACAGTTTTTAAACTATCGTAAAATTTCTTATAGTCTTTTATATCGTTGTAATAATTCAGTTATTCACATTTGTCTAGCCACCATTTATTTTTTAATTCTCTAGTTTTGCGTTGCACACATCTTTTAACTTCTTTATATTTTTTTTTAACTGCAACATTTGACCTCAATGTGCTTAGCATGGCTTCGTGTGCTTTTCTTTTATTTTCAAGTAGATTTGATATTTCACTTTGGTGTTCAGTAAAACAGTCTAAGTTTTTACTTTTTTTCGTACCGCAGACTTCTTTGCCTACATTCAAAAACAGTTTTTTTTTTATATAAGTCCAAAGTTCTTCAACACTACATAAGTCACTATCGATTTTATTATTCATATATATGCCTTTTATTTTTTTTAGAAGTTCCGCTTGATTATGTTTATTCCTTAAGCATGCAGAATTTAGTCTGATTTTATCTATTTTTGGTTCTGTCACTTCATTACGATAGAAGCGTTTTCTACTGATTTTAACAAGCCTACGATCTGTCCAACAATCCGCTGCTCCACAATATACCCTAGTAGGCTTAACTTCTGATACATGTGATTGTTTCACGACTATATAATCCAAGAGTGCAAATGTTTCGAACGTGGATGTTGCCATGTAGTTTTATTATAATGTAAACTTAATTTTTACTTTCTTCAAACGGTTTAAACGAACGACTAAACCAAACCTTAATTAATCGCGTTAGAAGTCAAATTAACGAAAACCGATCGAATCGTAAAAAACGATGGCCTGTAATTGCAGAACAGTGTGTTAAAGAATATAATAATACTATTCATACATCTACTAAATTTAGCCATAATTATCTACTAAATGGTATAGATGTAAATATTATTCCAAATGATTGTAAAGTTCCAGGAAACCTGGATAAAGACAGGATACAAGCCTTTGAAAACTCAAAACGAATACATGAAATTAATAAAAAGAGATTCGGCAAAAACCGAAAAATTTCAATTTTTAGTATACGTGATTTTGGTATATGTGTCTCGTAAAAACAGTCTAAATCGGAATAAACTGGTCCTTTTATAATTCTAAAAAAAATCTCAAATTCAATTTACAAATTTAACTCAGGATTTCGAAAAACTGTATCGAATTTTTTTCATATATCCAAACTTTATCCAGCTTCCTTCGATACTCCTACCTAATCCCCCTCACAGGTCGGTGGGGATGTAAAGTACGATTAGATCGATCTTTAGATAACAGCGACGTTTGTAGTTATCTGTTGTAATTGTGAAGAGCTAGTTTTAGTTTCGTAATTTCTCTGTGAGAGAGATGTTTATTTAATTTTCGTTAGTTGATTCGCGCCTGTAATATCGTGTATTACCGATTTCTTTTGTAGAGTTGCAATCAAATACAATACTAAATCCGAGCGTGAATCTTACACACATATATATATATATATATATATATATAAATGTATATAATTAAAAAATTATAGAAACAGAATACAATGTTAAATTGATTTAATCGTTTATTAACAATATCATCCAAAAATAATTATCATGAAAAAACAAATTAAGCAATTTGCAAAAATCTGTCAGTAGAATAAAAAACCGAATTATTTCGTTGAAGTAAACACTCGGAAGAATCGTTCATTGAAGCTATTGAAACTTGGTTAAATAGTAATAAAAATCCTTTTTATTTACTATAGAAGCCCTTAAATAAAATTAGAGAAATAGTAAAAGAAGTCAAACATCGAAAACTGAAATATTTTGGACGTACAATGCGCCACCCGGAACGGTATGATATGCTACGTCTTCTTATACAACGGAAGATCGCGGGGAAGACATCGCCTGGTAGGAGAATAAGAAGAACATGTGTGCAGAACTTAGCGCAGCGGTATAGTGCAAATACAGTTGAACTGTTACGAAATGCTTCAGTTGATTGGCAAAATGTTAGCCGACGTTCGGGAACGGACATGGTACACTATGATGATGATTGAGTTGGTTATGGTTTCCATATCGATATTAAAAAAGAAATATACTGCCGATAACGAAGATGTGTAACAAGATTTAGTTCTTTTTAAAGAATTTCGCAAAATTTAACTAACAAATTTTGCGATTCTATCGCGATATTTATCGCGTTTAAGTGGTAACTCACGTACCTTATTTAAATATATTAGGGGGGGGGAAAGGGAAAACAAAATAAGTTTTTAAATAAAAGTTTAAAACAAAACAAAAAATCAAAATTTTAACACGAAAACTTTATTTTTTTCAATAAAAAAACTCAAATGTTAATATATCTTTTAAAAAAAACCATTAAAAAAAAATCAAAATTTTAATAAAACTTCATCTCCCCCGTAAAAAAATTAAATCGACTAACTTACCACTTTATTTATTCCTCCAACTAATATTTATATGAATAGTGGGCAATTGTTAACTCCATTTGGGAGAATTTTCGATGTATTGAAGGAGCCAGTATCTACCTCTAATCTAAACTGTAATAATTTAGAAGGAAGTCTTGATTGTATTGACTGTATTTTTTTATATGTAGATTTAGGCGCATAATTCGAAAAATCCGTAAGTTAATAGCGGTTCAATTAGAGAATTATATATAATTCATTTGTTCCGAATACTAAATTTAGATTTATAGGAAAAAGTGAAAACAATTCTTGCTTCGGTTTTATTATATAATTAATAAGTTTTTTCGATAGTTAATGTTTTGTCGAGTATGACACCCTAGATACTTTTAACTTTTTATTTCCGTTGAATAGTTCGTATTTAAATTTTTATATATCACTGATATGATTTTCGATTGATATCGGTTGCAATTTTTCCAAAAGAAGTTAAGGAAGGTCGGAATTGCATTAAAATTTTTTAAACTAGCCTTTTTCTAAATGACGACGCTTACGTAGAATCCAAATCCGAAATTAATTTATCTCACAAAAAGTTATTATCGTTACGCTTGTATTTATTCTTTAAGAAAACGCGAAATTTTAAGTGTTACACCGTCGTTTGACCGTCAAATTAGTTGGATAACCGAAACGGTGACGCGTGTATAGACGCATTGGTGTGTGTGCGTATTGTGTGTAATGGCGCATGCAATACACTAGAGCGTGCAGTCAGAAAATTTCAGACTTGCGGATATATGTGCGTTGTGCGATGTTTAGACCAAGATTGTGACGCGGGCTTTTATCGTCTTAATTTATAGTATCGATATATAGTTGACTACATATTTTACGAGTCTATCATCGCAGTCCAGTTTCGCCTAAAACGTCATAAAAAAATCATCCTGAATGAATGAAAATCGTATATTACTTATTTTGGAATTTTTTTAAAAATATTACACATTTTTCAGAACTGATTTTGAAACCCCGGATTTTTTTTGTTAACCAGTATATAACGCCTCGTGGCTATTACTCGATGTACATGATCATTAATTGAAATACATATAACTAAGAAACTATTAATAATATTAATAAATTTTCTTTCATAATTTACATTTTATCGATATGTTTAAAATTCAACTTAAACGTAACGACATCGCATGAAAACGCACTCAGTTTTGATTATTAGAATATTCGATTTTAGTCGCGCATTGTCGTGTATTTGAATTCCCCTGTTTTGCGTATTAATTTTGCTCAAGAAAAAAAAAAAAAAATTGAGAAGTTGATTTTGGAAGTTCACAAGCGTAATATTCTAAAATAATCCTACATACGAAAGACTTAAATATCATTGAACTTTTTCCGCAGTAAACTGATATTTATTGAACACGAAAAGGTGTGTACAAATACACCATAGTTTTCGTACACAAAGTAAACAGGCGATTATGCTAAAAAAATCTTATTTTTTCAAAATTACATTGCAAAAAAAATTTAACAAAATAAATTTAAATAAAAAGTACCAAAAAACCCTGAATCTACAGATGAACTATTTTAATACCACGTCATTTTTAAAACACTCCTCGCACCACGAGGAAATCCCGATACAGTTTGATAATTTGAATAAATCAAAGTTTGACGTTTGTGTTTTATTTTGATTTTTCGCAGGATGATGTTAAGTCAGCTTATCTCTCAAAAATAAATCTTCATTCGGCTCGGATGATCTTGCCGCATCATTAATTAAAAGAAATAGTATTAACACATTTATTTAACAAACCTGTAAATTATGGTACATTTCTTGAAATTTTGAAATTAGGAATAATTTCTTCTATATGCAAAGCCGGGGATAAGAAAGATTTATCTAATTATAGAGGTCTATTTGTATTCTCCGAACGATCTCTAAAATTGTTAAAAAACGCATTGAAAAAATATTAATTATTTATTTAAATAAAATTAATTTTTTTAGTAAAAGTCATTTCGGATTTTTCAGCGGGAGAGGATGCAACATAGCGTCATATGAGCATGCATCTTATATTACAAACCGTTTAGAGACTGGTAGATCAATTGTTGCAGTATATCGTACCACTGACGATGATCTTTACGTTAAATATGTACACGATTATCACGTCAGCTGATATAAAAAATTTTTGTAACGAGCTGCGTACCAGCTCCAACCGCAACATTTCTAGTATGCAACAGCCATACCTGGTAATCCGTTAAGAAGACTTAAAAAACTTTGGACCAGAGACTTAGGATTGGATAACCTTACGCTATAACGACAGTCCCAGCGATTCATTGAAATAATTACAATTATTTGAGTTTTCTCTACAACCGCCGCATAATATATTTTCTTTGTCCCTTCTTTCTCTCTCTTTCTATATAAATCATTCATGTTTATCTGCCCTGCTCGCTCTATTGAGAGTGATCGGTATTTCATGCCACACCTTAGGTATAAGTTAATTTGTCTTATTAGCTTCGCCAATAGTGGTCAGTTTATTCTGACTGGAGCGGTGTATATAAAAAAAAAGAACTTTGAAAATTAAATTACTCGTTTTATTATTTACTACGATATTTTTCACATACTCATCTTTGCCGCTTGTATCTTACTTGGTATCAACCGGTTGTTTCTTTTGGAATAATGCACTGGGGCTGTGCTGCGAGTTCTCATATTCAGCCTTTATCTACTTTGTTACATTCAGTAAATAGACTGATATTTCGTAATAATAGTTTTTAACTAGAACTATATGAGGTACAACTTTTGAACTTTGTATTTCAGCATCGAATTAAATTTTCGATTTCTATACAGGGTGTGACTAGAAGTTCTAATAATTAATTGGCGGAAGTACCAAAATATAAATACCATAGTCGAATTCAGTACTCATGTATGGGACCACGATTATTTAACGCATTGCCTGAGGTACTAAAAATTCACCTTAAAAATTATAAACGACGACCTAAATCTTTATTGAAGTATATCGTAGAGAAAAGAAACAGGAAGCATCTTATTTATATTCCATGTTTTATAATTATATCTGTTGTGTGTGGTGCGTGTTCACAAAGGCGCTTATGTATGTGCATGTGTTACTGTAGTAGTTAAGTACCGGTATTATGAGTACATAGAATATTGATTTGTTGTACGTATTTCATCTATATGTTAAGATGTTAATATAAAGAATATGTTGTTATAACGTATAATTCATAGATAAGTATATCGTATGTATACTATATTGGTACATAATTGAAATATATAATTTTTTTTATTTATTTTTTATCTTTTCATTTTGTTTTCTTGTTTTTATTTTAGTTTAGTTTAGGTTTTTTTTGTTTTGTTTTTTTTTTATACCTGCCAGCGCAGTATTAATAATTATTATTATTTTGTTAAATATTATTTTTATTCGCTGCTCGCATAATTTTGCGCACTAGCGGAATTTTTTATTATGTAGTTTATAAAATTGTCCTTAATTAAAAATAAACTTGATTTGAGTTTGGATAATCGATGGGTTAATTAAGTGGGAAGAAAATAGCGTAAGTTGTTGTAATTGATATTATATATTGTTTATATGTACATTTATTATTAACTAATTTTTCGTCGAAATTTTATAATGTACGACTGAAAGGGTTAATGCACGTAACGTAATGAACAATCGATAAAACTTATTATTATTACTATTACCATTATTATGCTCAATGTGTCAATTAAGTGAGAAGAAAATCGAGTAAGTTGCTGTAATGTTATTACGATGACAAATCTCATTGTTTTATTTATACATATATATATATATATATATATTTAACAATTTTTGCGTTAAAATTTTATAATATACAACTGATGATAGGATTAATGCGCACAATGTAATAAACCATCTATAAAACAATATTATTATTAATATTACGATTATAATAATGAATGGGTTAATTATGTGAGAATAAAAACGCGTAAGTTGCTCTAATATAATTACGATTGCGAATCCCGTTGCCGATATTATTTATTGTATATATATATATATATATATATATATATATATATATATATATATATATATATATATATATATGTATACCTTTGTTCCAATAATGTAATGTTGTGTTCTCAATTCAGCGTTTTTGAATTTCCTGCTCGGCTTTAACTTCATCGTGCTTGTCCACATCGTCGTGGGATGAATTATTAACATTACGATTTTTACTAACTGATTTCGTCCCGCTAAGGGCTTTTAGTAATGTGGAATCGATCATTTTTCGATTGCTACTACTGATATTCCCGTTTTCTGTAGCAGATGAGCGTTTACATCTGAAACCAGTTTCCGGTAAGTCATATTCGGATTTTCCATTTAATCCGGCCGTATTTCCGACGGCCACCGTTGTGTGTTTTAACGACTGATTATAGTAATAATGATAATGATGGTAATGGACTTGATGATTATCGGTAATATTTACTATTATCGGTATACCATATCCCTTGTTTTCTGTTTGTACACGGCCGATAGATGAAGTATTATTCCTTTTCACTACGGTTACCTGGTTTCTCCCCTGATTCTTTGGTACATTTTTTACCTGTCGTCGTGTTCCGCGATTAATTAAAAAGAAAATACATTGTTTAAAATAATCAAATTTCTTATTTCCTCTCTAGATTAACTAGAACATAAATAATAAAACGATATTTCGGAGGGCTGTAACGGTGGATAGGGGGGTGTATTCGTTTTATCGTTAAACGTGTTTTAATCGAACAAAATAAAGATCGTTTCACTTTTAATTTTTTGTTAATTATTTTTTAAAATTTAATAAATAACAAATATCGACTCCTATTATAGCGAACTAACATTAATTGACGTTATTATCAAAATTAAAAAAAACTTATTATCAAAAAGCATCCGAATATTAAAAAAAAATATTTTTTACGTAAATTACTTATGTAGACGCCTACATACGTACACGTATCATCTTCTTCCTCGTTCACTCCTCAACCTTACGGTTGGTGGGTTTGAATAATTTATAGCCATGTTTTATGTCGACATAACTTTTGCATTTTTTATTTGTTTCATATATCCAATTCTAGGTCTTCCCTTCAATTAACGTTGTCATCCATTCTGAGTGTCTGATCAAGTGCCCAACCATTTCATTTCTTCTTTTCTTGATTGTATCTCCGATTTCTCGTCGTTCATTTATCTCTCGTAGAACTTCATCATTGGTAATCTTACTCGTCCAAGGTATTTTCAGCATTCTGCGCCAGCACCACATTTCGAATGCTTGGAGCTTATCGTTTTCTCTTTTAAAAATCGTCCACGTTTCCGCTCCGTATAGAGCCACACTCCTAATAAAGTTTTTTACGAAAAGTTTTCTGGTATTTAATGACATATTCTGTGATACCAGGAACGGTTTTTTTATGAATGCGTTTTCCGCGAGAGCTATTCTTCTTCTTATGTCTTTTACACTTCAACCGTTTGACAATATTATACTTCCTAAATAGGGGAACTCTGTCACTTGGCTAATATTGTGGTTGTTCAAGGTAATATTTAGCGTCTGATTTCCATTTTTGCTACAAGCCATGACTTTAGAGTTTTTTTGGTGTTTATATTCATTTTGCATTTGTCCTGTATAGCTTGACTTAACACGTTTAAAGATTCCTGCAGCTCTTCCTCGGTTTCTGCTATTACTGCTAATATATATACAATATATATATGGGATAGTCTATAGAGAACGGACTTCTATATGGAAGGTACCGCGGTCGTATACGATCGATGACGCAAAAATTATCACCAGAAAATAAAAATATAAATAATCCTAATATTGTCGCGTAGAAGGCAATGGCAAACCACCACGCACAACACCCTACGCACGCTAGTAACAATATAGTATACACTACAAAAACACACTGGGTTGCATTGTGTCATGATAACGAAGCGATAACAATTAGTTCTCCCGGGGATGTGTGTGTCTATCTACGTTAGCCCCATATTATGTTTGTCTTGTACGTCACTTACACCGTCGAACAATATATGTATAGATAAGTAGTTGCTTACCTCCGATGACTTGTTTATTATGTTCATCTATTAAATTATTTCTGTTTAACTATTAGAATGGTCGTTGTCGCAAATTTAATAATTCGCGTATAGATTAAGCCTGTCGTCACTTTCAATACCCTATGATAATAAATAAAAGAGACCAGACGAGCACCCAAATTAGCCAACCTATATGATCTTATTTAATATTTTTTTATTTTATAGGAAAAATAAATTTATTAATTATTATTATTGTTATTTTACACATAAATAACAAAATCACAAAGAAAATAGAATTTTGATCATATATAAAAAAATTACATGTAAAATATGGGTATATAATATAAGACAAAAACGTAAACCCGTCCTTGCTAATCGTGTTAAAATTCTTTCATTATTATCATCGTTTCACAATTATTATTATTATTATTATTATTATTGCTATTATTATTATCGTCGTTTTCATTTCGTTAAGAAATATATTTCAACTATAGGTACTAATACTTTTCTTACGTATTATCAAATTTGATATATATATATATATATATATATATATACTAGCTGACCCGGCCGCGCGTTGCTGTGGTTGTTATAATACATTAATGTAAGTAGAACAAAATATAGGATTTTTCGTAACCAGTTTAAAACCCCAAATGTAAAATTATAACATTAAAATAAGGCGAGATTTGGTTCGAGTTAATCGAATTAAATATTTCGGTACTGTAATCGATTTCAAATTAAATTTTAATTCGCATTTAAATTATGTTGTCAATTATATTAGTAAAATTCGAAATTTATTCGATAAATTGTAAAATAAACATATTTTTAAACAAGGTGTTTTGTATAAAAGTCTCGCGTTTAGTAAATTAGTTTATTGTTCTACCGTTTTTTATCATAGATGAACTGTTTATTTTATTTTTTTAAATTAAAGCCTATTAATCATATATATATAAATTAATTAAAGATTATAAAAGTATTAGTTATGTAATGCAATTTCCGGCATTTTGTCAATTGATTTATTAATTAAAAAGCGTAAAATAATACACGATTTAAAGCGCCTGAAATATAATTTTGATAATACGACATATAATTCTAATTTAAACCATTAAATTTTTTTTTATCACGATAAAAAAGTATCTTATCGTTTAGTTAAAAATAGTGTGTATAAGAGTTCGCTATAAGAATTCTCAGCTAATTCGGAATCGTTCAATTATAAACTAGGATTTTAAATTTTAATTAACCAATAATTATTTTAAAGAATTTCGATTAAAAATAATAATTATCTATATCGCTATCGTTATTTACCTTCGAATCCGATTCTGCATATAAAATATATAAAAACGATAATATTAATAAATTTTTCAAAAAATACATCTTGAACTTTACACGAGTGAACGTTACTGGGAAAATTATTCGAACAATATGCGATTGCAATCGATCATGCCAGCTCTTTTATAGGCTTCTATTCGGATTATTATTATCATTATTATTAGTGGATGATTCAATAAGCAAGTAGGAATGTTTTTTGTTATTAAAATAATCCTGTTTACTCTCGACATCCTGAATAGTGTCAATGGATTTCCTATTAAATTCTCTCTGTTTTAAAATAATTTATGGATTCCGTTATTTTTCATTTCTAAAGGATATACATAAAATAAAATAAAAAGAATAAACTTGGAAATTGTTTTATAACAAATCGAGTGTTCGATGGTTGAGTAATTTTGATATATATATATATATATATATATATATATATATATATATATATATATATATATATATATATATATATATATATATATATATATATGGGCTGTATTTGTATTAATGTATGTAGTACGTATTATGTAAACGTATATATGTGTATGTACAAAATTGGTGTTCAATGGTTGGGTAATTTACACACACACATATATATATATGTATATTATGTTTTTGACGTCAATCCCTTCTGTTCAATTTATCGAAGTGTGTAAAACTTATATATATCATTAAGGGCAATGTACGATTGATGAATTTGTTATTATTAAATTATAGAGAAAGATAGATATATATGAATAAAAAATATTAACAAAATTATAACGGTAATAATAACGGTAATAATAGCGGGGAAAATTTAAAAAAACAAAAAAAAAAAACGTTTAAAACGGATAAATAAAATTAAACCGTTAACCGAAAATAATGATAAAAATGCTCTCAATAATAGATTTAATCCTGTATTGTATAGAATGTAGATTTGCTCGCATACTTAGGAATAAAATAATTATATCTCGTACGTTGGACGGTGTTAATTGTCTCACGTATTTAACTATTTTTTTGCATATTCGGCAGCATTTAGAATAATCTTAATTTTGAACTATTCGATGAAGCTTGTCTTTTCTACACAGGAGACGCGTATAAAAAAAATAGGGCTGAATAGTCGACATATAGATCTATATACGAACGAGATAATCATCTATGAAACATTTAATCCGTCCGTTACGCTTGTCCTGCCTGGAAATCGATATAAAAAGCTACCTTTAATGAATTAACAAGTCATTCAAAATAGATATCTCAGATATATTATCAATGCACATCGCTTTGCCAGAATTGACACACGAAGCTTGACCTGTCCTACATTAGAGATTTTGTTGTTCTAAAACTATCTGCCGACGTTTTGAATAAGTGAAGATACCAAAACAACGAGCTCGTCTCCTTGATTTCCACTTACGATTCCAGGCAATTTCGTTTCACATACTCCAAATGCAAACACAGACGACTTAAGCATAACATAATGTAGTAAAAAAAACGATAATTAATTGTATTAGTATTAACCCCCGTTTTACTAAGTTTTCTTTTATGTTTATTATAACTTTATGAAAATATATATTATTTTTTGGAATCGAGTTTTTTAGCCCAGGGTTTTCAGTAGGCACGACAATTGACGATTTCCAAACGATGGGAGAATATTGGTGACAAATAATGGAATTTATAACAATACCTGTGAAAGGCGGATGCTTCGGCAATATTATTTCTGGCACCGCAGATTTGGCAATTTCTTTCGGGTTGATGAACTATGTACCGTTAGTAGGTAAACCCGAAGTTATTTTGAACAAACTCCGTTACAACACGGTCAGTGAGCAAACCGTGAATGACTAGTATTATTATTATTATTATTATTTTGTTGGCTTCTGTACACATTACAGGTTGCCACTGACAAGTTAATATTAAATAATTCACTATAATTAAGTGCTCATCATCGCCAGTCTGCCCCGTTCCCTTATACAATAGTTTGAAACAGCTTGTCCTGTTCCATATAATCATCCAAAAATTTATTTTTTCCCTCCGATATTATTGTGGCAACAGGATCTTTACTCATAGTCCGGTCCGTCTGAGCACTTCGTCGTTGGGGTAATTTTCTCTACCCATTTGATACGATGTAGACGACGGTAGCGCCACATTTCGCTAGCGCGAATTTTCTTTTTGACGGACTCCTTCATTATCCACGTCTCCGAAATTATGGACCGTATTTTCAACCGTACGTTTATGTTAATACTTTTGTCTCCAAGTATACGCTCGAGATTATTAAAATCATATCTGGCTATTCCAATTCTTGAACTTATTTCTTCGTCATCTCTTATTTGTAATAAGAACTTCTAGATATTTCTATTTACGCACTTCTTCAAGCTGTACGCCATCCGCATGAACACGCAACGCGCTATTTGATGTGACCTTTGCTATCTGCATAACTTCTGTTTTAGCGGAGTTTATTTTCATTCCGTATTTTACGCTTTTAGCCGGTGTACTATTCTATGTAACCGTTACGTCGTTTCAATAAATAGCACCTTGTCATCTGCATAAGTGATACTGCCAAATTTTTTACCGTTCACTTCGAATCCTGCGTTTGTAAGAGCGCGATTATCATCTCATCTGAGTATATGTCGAACAGTCTAGACGTTAACGTACATCCCTGTCTTACGCCCCGATGTATATTACACAATAGAATGTGTTTATGTTATTATAAGTAACCATTTACACAGTTTGATTCATATTCATGTTCGCTATAGTAGTTTCGACTTTGACATCCTTTAAGAAATATATATATATATATATATATATATATATATATATATATATATATATATATATATATATAATTACCTCCTCTATCCCACTTTTTTTTTTTTTAATTTTAGGTTGTTTATCTTCTGTATATTCAATAATCAGATTTAAGGAAATTTTCACCCAAAAGCATTTGGTATTTTTAATTAAATGATTATCTAATACGGTTTTAAACTGTTTTGACGTTAGTTAATATTTTTCCATCATGTAAATAATAAGGATGTTTGTACTGAGTATTATTAAATTCACGGAGTATATTTACGTGTTAATTTCTTCTTATATCACCTAGATACGTACTGTGTCAGGTGATAAGCATTTTATTCATAGAGTTACTTATTTTAAATTAAGTTAAGAGTGTAACGGAAAAAAAAATTCTATAATAACTTATCCATATATATACAAAAAGTGATAAATCTAGTTTTCATCTTCTTTCTGAATATTATTGGCGATCATTGGAACGTTGTAACATATCCTTGTTACATCTAATAAATATCGGTCAGTTTAATTCTACATGTTAATGCGTTTTAATAAGAGGTTCATGATTAGCGTTGGATAGTTTATTATTATATTATAGTGCAAACGCATCTGTTGCATCAGAAAATTAATTTACCGTTGGTTTTTGGTGGTTTTATCCTTATTTGATTTAACGAGCTATTAATTTATGATTTAGTACTTCCGTTATTCAAACATATTTATACAATTACGATCAACTTATTTTTATTTTGCTTATATTCTCATAAAGAATCGAAATATAGAACATTATATTTGGTAAGTTTCAAGTAAGAACAAATTAATTTATATTACATATAGTTATATATATATATATATATACATATATATATATATATATATATATATATATATATATATAATAAAAATTAATAATATATCAGTCTTGCTTTTTTTATGATGTAGTTAAATTTTCATTCATTTATACCATTTATATTTTAATCTTAATATCATTTAATGCAGATATTGTTCACTCATTTTTGTTCAAAATTAAGGATCACTCGAACTTTATCATATACATTTTTTTTCTTTTAATACATTTATATATATATATATATATATATACATACATTATAAAAAAAATATAGAGTAGCCTGCGAAAGTAGCTTATGGCTACCGGTAGTGACTATCAATATCTATGTTTAATCTTAAATAATTCCGAAATAAAAATAGAAAATTTTTCTAATAGAATAATTTCATTAGGATTAAGAGAGAGCAATCGATATTATACAATTTTCTCAGATGGTTATATTTACTACATGTGTATACTATGTGCTGGACATTTTCTGTTTCATTAGTTACACAATTACGACATTTTCCATCATCGATGATTTGTAATTTATGCAAGAAATATCCGATAGAACCATGACCACAGTAAGTATCTACGTCGCATAAAAATTTACTTTAATCCTTTCGTTTTTAAAACGTTTAATTATATCTTGGAAAAATGTCATTAATTAACTTACCATTAGTTTGAGCATCACATCTTGATTTTAATTCATTAAAAATCTGCAAATCAAGTTTTTAAAGATGTTCTTTATTTATAACTCCATTATGTTCTCTTTTAAATAAGCGATCTTTTTTTAATATGAAGATCAATAGGTAATACTCGTGCAATAGTTTGAATAGCAATATTTGAAATAGTTATATATGAGTATGTTAAATCAATCAAAAATTTTCGGCAATTCGAATTTACTTATACGATAGCGACTACGAATATTAGTCGAACTGTGTAAATTGTTTTTTATACTAAGCCTGTCATGCTAAATAACAATCAATTTATACTTCAGTTATTCATAATTGCATATTTTCATTATAATTACGATATTTATAAGAATAACGAATGGAACGGTTCCTGTTTTGCAACGGTTCCTATACGAGTTCCTAATTAAAAGAATTATTTTGAACCGTTTTCATAATAAAGAATTATTTTCCTCGTAGATGTTCATTGTTATTATCGCAAGATTTTTATTATTATCATCCCAATAGGTTTATTATTATTATCGCAAGGTGTTTATTATGATTATCTGAAAAATGACCCTATGAACTACATGACATGGCGCGCGTGTAGGAAAGCTGACTTGTGGGAATTATTCGTTCTCCGGCGCTTGGCCCCATTTTCGTTGCCAACGGAAAAAATATCATCTAATACATATACATATACATATACATATATATATATATATATATACATGCACACATGCTCATGTAATATAAAGCAAGTAAATAACTTGCAAATTGCACAGCGGGCGATGGAAAAAAATTTTAGGACTCATAAAATTTGATAAAGTAAACGATTAGGCATTGTGAATACAGTCAAGAACAGAAGACCTAATGAAGATAGCAAGAAAACTAAAACGGAGATGGTAAGGTCATGTCGTGCGAAATAGAATAGATTCGGTTAGATAGGAAAAGGAAAATCAAAAGACCAAAAATACGATGGAAAGACGATATGGTTAAATATGTGGGGATCAGTTGGATGCGGAAAGCAAGAGATAGAACGATTTGGACGCAAGAGCAGGTGGATGCTGGATACATACCTTTGAAGTAATGGCCTTTGCTCAAGTTGGGCTTTGGTTATTTCGTGTACGTATTTTCGGTGTATTGAAATGCAATAAAGGATTTATTTATATATATATATATATATATATATATATATATATATATATTTGTATACACGTATAATTTACGTAAATACATATTATATATACACATACGAATACGTATATACATACACACACATATATATGTATGCGTGTGTGTGTGAATGTGTGTAGATGATACTCGAATCACGAATACATAAGGTTACTATTATTTTTATAGCTGATTCTTTTTCTCTACTATTGCACACATACATAACATCAAAGCTATTTATTTTTATGAATGTGGAATGTAGTGATTATTATTAAAATAAACAAAACAAAAAAGAAGCTAAAATCGCTAAATTGTGATTTTTCATATAAAAACTTTTAGTTATTTTAACTTCTTTTTTATTGTTTATTTTATTATTTATTTTTCTTTAATTTATAAAAAAAGTAAACCCATTGTTTATTGTTTCACTTTTCAACGCTTACCTCGCAGTTTATTTACGAATTAGGGAGTCGGTCACATTTAAGTCACATTTTTCTTTCGCCGACAACAAGAATTTTTTGCAAAAAGATAAGGTAAACGGTCGCGTTAGAGAGGAGGAATTACGAATTCAGACGAAGAACGACAATCAGCTGGTTTAGGAAAGAAAGAGAAAAATGCAGAATAATAGCAAATGAACAATCGGTCGTTATAACGAAATATTCAATAACAGAGCTACGTCCCACGAAATATCGGTTAGACTCAACTGACAATCTATATATATAACATATGTATATATATATATATATATATATATATATATATATATATATGTATGTATATATGTATATATAAAACTGTAATGTGTGTTATTTGCGAATATTTTCATTATATACGCTGGAATGAGCTATTTTTATCACGCATAAACACAAAATTTATTTTTTTAAATTGTTATCTCATGAGTATTTTAACACTGTCCACGAGTAGCATCGCATTATACTTTTCCTGAGCTTCGAAATATATATTTTTTTATTTAGGAATACGAGTTAATAAACATCGTTGCCATTACTGCTTATGAGAATTCCTAAGTTCCTCTACATACATTTACTTATTCCGGTTCCTGTGTTTCTACATTTATATTTCCTTTTTTCGTCCTGCAGTATCGGTGTGTATATACGTAGCATCGCATTATCCTTTTCCTGAGCATCAAACTTTTTTTTTATTTACTACTACGAGTTAATAAACATCCTTGCCATTACTGTTTGTGAGAATTCTTAAGATACCTCTACCTTCATTTATCTATTCCGGTTCCTGTTTTTTTACATTTATATTTCCTTTTTCGTCCTACAGCATCCGTGTGTATATACGTATCATCGCATTATCCGTTTCCTGTCAAACTCTTTTTTTTTTATTTACGAGTACTCTGCTTCGGTTAGTAAACATCCTTGCCATTACCGCTTATGAGAATTCCTAACATACCTCTACATTCATTTATCTACTCCGGTTCCTGTGTTTCTACATTTATATTTCCTTTTTCGTCCTACAATATCCGTATATATATATATATAATTAAATAAATGACTTCCTAATCTGAAACAACAACATTTTAAAACAGGACATATTTACGCCAACTTTCATATGACTCAAATATTACATGTCATCGTTCTGTGCTGCATTATTTATAAATATATCAAGCTTTATCCACAAATAGCGATAAATGTCGTAATGGCGGATGTAATAAAGTAGAACGCCTGTTCAACGTACAATACATATACATACATTATAGGCGTAACCATTTGAGAAGATTGCGTAAAAGCGATTGCTCAATTGAGCTTAACGAGATTATGTTATTAGAGCAACTTCCTGTATTTGCTTCAGAATTATATAAAATTATAACTATATCCTATTTTCACAACCTGTACATTTATACACACTTACACACGTATATACATATATGTATATATTTTACTTCTGTTAACTATAATCTATTTTCGTGTCCTACCGCAGATAGATTCATATATATATATATATATATATATATATATTACAGTGGTGGCCGATGGACATAAAAAGGAAACAGGGAAGGCCAATGACGTGGTGGCACAATGATATAGCAAAGGTAGCTGGGAAAAATTGGTTGAGGAAAGCACAGGACAGAATTGGCTAGAAGACTTTGGGGAAAGCCTTCATTCAGGAGTGGATTTGCAAAAGAGAAGCTCGTAGGTTGGACGATTGTGTTTAATCTGAGTGCTTAATGTTCAAGTTAATTAACGGATAAATTATTCATGATAGTTTTACAAAATTTTACAGACTTTCAAATAATAGATAAAATTATGGTTAAGATACCAATATATATTAAAACAAAACAAAAAATTGCCGAAAAATCTTTTAATTCGTTACAATAATTTTCGTTAAATAATACGTTCAACATTATGCCGCGCATACTTTTTTCTAATCATTTAACATCATGTAATTATTAACGATACCCTAGATTCGATTGAAACGATTACAAATTAACGTGTGACGCTATTTTTATTTTAATATTAATTTTATTTTTTCACTTCTTTTCAGAATTGTAAAATTGTCTGTTTCAGCTATTTCAGCGTAATGACGCTTCCGAAACGTCTAAAATCAGCACGGTAAGACATAAAGCTGACGAACTCATACGACGCTGATAAATCACTGAATCGTTATTTTTGGAGGCTAACAAAGAAGGACTTCAAATTTTGACCTATTCTTCGAATATTGCGATCAGGTAAAAGCCAACTGATTATATTTCCGTGAAACGGTTCGAAAACGAATAACCAATCGACGCTGCATTGCGTTCAAACTGACCAATATTATAAATCAGCCACCGTATATGGTGATCTGGCTATCCTAAGCGTACGCGATATGGGGTGTATTAGGATAATAACAAAGGTATGGCTGTGTTCGATGTTGCTAAAGGTTGCGATAAAACAGGGAATACGGGTATTCTTTACAAAATCTCTGTAAATTTTCGTATTATTTGATGCGACTAATACGTAGTTACTTTAATGGTACGCCACTTTATGTCATTCTCACCTTCGATTTATATGCATTACTTTATTCATATTTACCTGGTAGAACATTCGTTGTCAGAATTAATGGAGATTTTTCGGAAGAACATAATATTTTATCATCTGTACCGCAGGGTAGTCTACTCGTGCCTCTTTTATATTCGGTCTACACAGCAGACATGCCGACTAGCAATCAAACCATCTTAGCAACATTCGCCGATGATATTACTATTCTTGCATCCAATTCAGAGAAGCAATGTATGCAAACATAGCGGTACAAAACCATCTGAATAGTTTGGTTCGGTGGGCACAAAGTTGGCGTATGTTGTTTAATCCCAGTAAATGCCAACACGTTATATTTACAAATAAAAAAACCAAATGCCCGGCTGTAAGAATTAACAACATACAAATTCCTAAAAGTAATTCAGTACGTTATCTTGGCTTGTAGACAAAAGGCTCACATGGCAACCACATGTGGCACACACTAGAACAACCATTATTACTCGTGTGAAATCACTACGTCCGTTATTGGGACAGAAATCGGTTCTAAATCTAATGACCAAACGGACTATCTATCTTGCAGCAATCGCTCCTATTTAGCGGTATGGAATAGAGTTGTACGGCAGTACTTGCAAGAGTAATCTTAGAAGAATACAGCAACAATAGTCCAAGATACTCCGTACTATTACGTCTGCTCCATACTATGTGTTTCTAATTTGACACTGCATAAAGATCTCAAAATTCCATATGTCAACGATATTCATGTCATGCAGTATAAGAGGTCATTCGACAAATTTGAAGTCAGTAGCAATCCTAATGTTCGCAGAATGCATTCAGACAGTCTTCCAGACAATCCTCCAAGGCGTCTGCGCAGGAAGTGGTGCCGAGATGCAATTCCAATCACTTAATAAATCTGGTCTTATTCAAAAGACAACACGTTTTGTTTTTTTTCATTCTAATTATTGTATTTGACCATTCCTATACTATTCCTACAAATATTTAATTCCATCAAGTTACTCCTTTCTTTTCCTCATAGTCTAGTGTCTTACTGGAGTCACTAGACTAATATTAATTTTCTACTTACGTGATCACCGTTGTTTGCAGCAATTAATGCTGGTATTATGTTAAATAAATAAT
Source organism: Coronaproctus castanopsis (assembly GCA_032883995.1). Taxonomy (NCBI): domain Eukaryota; kingdom Metazoa; phylum Arthropoda; class Insecta; order Hemiptera; family Monophlebidae; genus Coronaproctus; species Coronaproctus castanopsis. The sequence continues at coordinate 9,329,430 of CM065054.1, forward strand.
AAAAAAAAAATACTAATCTCCGATATATCACTATGTGTATATATATATATATATATATATATATATATATATATATATATATATATATATATATATATATATATATATATAAACAATACGAAAGTTTGTAAATTTCTAATTCAAATAAAGTTACTATTTATATTATTAATTTATACGTGTTGCGTGCTAGATATAGTAATAATTTGAAAATGTAATATATTTGACGTTAAATTTCACGAAAAAAAAAAATAATAATATAGTATTTACCACAGAAACACATTTAAAATACATTACGTAAACTGACGAAATCTCTATTATTAATCTATAAAAATAACGTTTGAAGCAAAACTTTAATGGCTGTTCACGATAAAAGTTTAACAAAATACCAAATCCTCAGATACCACCGGTTGCTTCAGGCGGCGCTGCGCCGTGCTTTAATCGTGAAAAAGCCAAAGTACGGACGACCCGATATTAGTGATCTTTCTACCTCTAGTCTAATAATGTGCGTGTCACTTAAAATTAAAAGAAATGTTGAATACGACATATCGGACTGGTGAAATACAGGAGGAACTACAAGTGTCAACATTTACACCCATTCCGAAAAAGAATAATGCACGGAAATGTTCAGGCTTTCGCACGAGCAGCCTGATAAGTCCCACTTTGAAACTGCTACTCGCAATAATAAACCGAAAAATCGGGAAGTAAAATTGATGCACAACAGTTATCTAGCGCAAGAAAAAAAAAAAAAAAAAAAAAAACTATTTTAGGAACTAAACGTATAGCTTGCGGTTTAACCGTTTCAGTCACCATGTCCACTATACGGTACATTAAATTTTAACACTAAAAAAAAAAATTATACGTTCACTATGAGATGTCGCAATTCTAATTATATTTATGTAAAAACATGGAAAATCATCTACAATTATTTAAAAAAGCATCGGTATATAGTAAACGTTATAAGATATATAATTTTCTGTGTCGAAATTTCATATGTGACTGAAAGAGTTAAACTCGTTTCGTACGACGAATTTCAGAGTTATTTTTTTCGGAAAATTTACATTTAAATTTTTTTTTCTAATATTTAAAATAAGCCTACTATCAAAAATTTGTTACAACGCGAATCTCGAATTGGTAAATCGCTACTGTCGATTTTAATATCTTTACATCCGAAACTTTTATTCGTAACCATCGTTAACACGATCGTCGTTTCAGTGGCGTAGCCAGACTTGGTTGAAGAGGGGGTTCAAAGAAAACTAAATTATAACAGTAAACCGAAGTTAAATTGAACTTAAGTAAATAACCAAAATTCAAGTAGGTTAAACCCCCAAGGCAATCCAACTCACCGGAGTTATTTTTATACTTATTAGACGTCGAAAATTCTATTAGAAGCAATAGACGGCAGAAATACTGAACGTCACCGGAACACACTAATAGAGTATGTTATTGACGACAGAGGGTTACAATAAATTCCTGGAAAAAATAAACGATAAATAATGATTTGATATTTCTTGAAGGAATAGTATAATACTTAACTAAATTTAAAATTAAAAATCTATTCTTCGCGTTTTTCTACAAAATTCTTCTAGTACCTCTCCTATATTACAAAACTATTTATTCGCTTAAAAAAACAACGAAATTTAAATAAAATAAATGAAAATAAAAAAAAAAAAAATAGGTTTAACAAATGTAAGACGGCATTTAACAACGAGTATATATTTTCTTATTATCAGATTGATCCAAGGCGGGGTTTAGACCCCCAAACCCCCCGTAGCTACGTCACTTATTCCTTTCCGTTCTTCATGGTCTAGTATCTAATTGGAATCACTAGACTAATAACAATTTTCTACTTATGTGATTAACACACTGATACGATGTTTAAAAAAAAAAACATTATTCTTAATATGTAAAGCTTTTCATTGACTCGAATGATCTCTTCCATTAATTTTATAGAAGTTCGGACATTTTCTAGAGCTATTAGAAAATAATTTCGCATATATATATATATTAATATATTATATGGAATCTTTTTTTTTTTTTTGATTACGTACGCTTTTTTTACGTATGTAATTTAACGTCTACACACACATAGCTACCCCATTACCTATAAATGTAATCTCCGACGGTAGTTTTAATGGACGCGACATAATGAATCGCCGTTTACACTTTATTTTTTTGTTTATACATTCTTGTATAATTATTTAATTGTAAATAAACGCACGTAAACTTATAAAACCTTTATTATTATTTTTATTATTATTATTATTAATTTTTTAAATTCGTGTTATATATCGTACCTTTATACCAGCTAATATAAATGAGAAATCTGAATGGTTCATTTCAAAATTAAGTGAAATTTTAAATCAAGAGTTCCTAAAACACAGCGAAAACTTTACCGTAAACGATCGAATTGGGTAACAAACGAAGTAATTCGACTTACTCTGGCAAAGTACGATATTATAAACTGCACCAAAAAAAAAGTCCTCGGAGCATAGATCTGCTCAACAGATATAAAATTGCTTCTAAAGCCGTTCAAAAAGCAGCCAGGAAAGTGAAATCTGAGTATTACGTAACATTAGACGGATCTAAGATATCAGCGGATTTGAATGAGGAGCTTGTATCAAATGTAACGATTTTTTTCAACATAGTGTACCCCGTTTAGAAAATTTTACACAATATAATATTGGCGGCGATTGTAATTCAAAATTTTTCCATTGACGATGTTAGACATGCGATTGCGTCTTTGCGTAATAAATCCTCGTTCGGTTTTGACAAAATGTCGATTCTACTTATGAAAGAAAATGTTATCTTCTTTTTACAACCGTTAACTTATTCAACGAATCGATATAGGTTGGCATCTTCCCCCAAATATTAAAGTTAACTATTATATTATATACACACACACACACACATGCAGTGGTAGCAGTAAAAATTAATTTTAAAATGTGATTCAGGATAACAGCGTGTATACAGACATACAACATATATATTTATATGAATATTGGGTGTACATTTCTTTACCTTGCCATTTTATATATATATATATATATATATATATTATCACACGTTTACGGCACGTATACGCGGGGGGAAATATATAATTTAGCATAATATCAGGAGATTGCGGTGGTAGCAAAACATCCAAAAAATTATACATACATATGCATGAAGTGAGCAGTAATTTTCGAATTTGATTAAAAACATAAGATACATTTGTATATGGAGTAGAACAATCTCACGGGTATGACGTCATTTTCGCGATTTAACTTCCAATCCAATAAAAAATTCGATAATAAAAAAATCATTTGGTGGGAGAGTATTTGACAATTTGTAAGTAAAACATTTTAGCCATATAGATATTGTTATATATATATGGGGCACTACGATGTTATCTATTACAACGTATATAGCACAATAACTTATATGACGTCATTTTTAAGATGGTAGTTTTATCCGATGAAAAATCTATAACAAAAATGGTTCATTGGATAGGAAAGTATATAAAAATTTGTAGAATGTATTAGCGTATATATAATATTGATGGGCACGTCCGGTTACCGAGCATTATATACATGCATACATATATATATATATATATATATATATATATACATACATATATATATACACACACACACATATATATATATATATATATAAAATCCCACGCATGTGCTGTTACCACGTATACTGTAAAATATATTTTTTAAGCATACAGACTTCCCATTTGCGTAATCCGTTAGATAAGCTATTTTAGTTAATCGGTAGCCCCTAGTTCAAATTATAGACCAATATGCATTCTTTCGACTTTCTCTAAGATATAAGAAAAGTGTGTAAAGAAGATTATGCTGGAGTTTCTTTTTGATTGTAAATTTTTCAGTGTTAATCAGTATGGGGTTTTTACCAGGCAAAGGAACCGATGATATTCGTTTTAATCATATATCGTGCATTTCGCAACATTTAGAAGAGCTCCGTAGCTGCTGTATAGTTAGATCTGCGTAAAGCATTTGATACTTTAGATCATCGTATTTTGTTTTAAAAACTGTATGCTTGCGGATTTAGGGATACTATGCTACGCTGGTTCTAGTCTTATTTCTAATATAGATAGAATGTGACTAAAATAGGGGGAGTCACAAATTCGGGTGTGCCACGGGGCAGTATATTAGGATCATATTTATTTTCGATATATATATATATATATATAAACGACTTTCGCGACTCGGATATTTCGGGCAGAATTTTTATTTATGCCGATGACACGGCAATAGTCGTAGATTCCGCGGTTTTCCTGATATTTTACAAAATTTACGCGAGTGAGCGTTGATCGACTGTCACAATGGTTGACTAATAATCGATTAATTGTAAATCCTGGTAAAACCAAATATTTAACATATATACTTATGAACTAACTTATTTGAAAATAATTATATCTTTAGGTAATAGTTACGTGATGCAGCATATGAAATTAAATATTTAGGGATTACGTTTGATTTCAAATTAACACGGGATAAACAGTTGATTTATAATGCTAGCAAGATACGGAAGTTGAATTATTTATTATACGATTTAAAAACATATTTCTCCCTAAACCATTTACATCGTTTGTATATAGTTTTATACCAACCTGTTCTTACATGCGAAATTATTCATTAGGGAGGAGCAGCGGAGTACAACCTAAATCCATTGTATTTAATGCAAAAAACAGTTCTTAGGAGTATTTCTAATAATAATGTGAGTGCATCCATTTTAAATGTGCGGCAATTATATGAACATTCTAAATTTTGCGATAAAACGTAAAGATTACTTCAATGTAGAAAGTGTAAGAGGTAAAACAAGAACTGCTGGCACAGATAAAGCAAAAGTACCGCGCTTTAATAAGTCCCATTTATGAAGGTCATTTATGCCGGGGCTGTGGCTTACAATTTCATTCCGGAGTCTCTCTGTAAGACTTGGTTAACTATAAACGTCGACGTCGTAAAGCGCTGGCTTCTTACGTCTTGAATAAAAGTCATAAAAAATATTTTCTTAACTTTTATTTATAATTTCGAATGTGCTTGTATTAAACGGACGTGCGTGTAATTTTTTTTTTGTTTTATTGTTTTAGAATTGTAAATTCGTTTTTTTCTTCTTTTTATAATCTAGCTCTAAATTTTTTATTTTTTAATCGTTATTACTAACTTTTAATTTTAATCTTTGTATTTTTACTCAGTTAACTCGTTAGTTTGTGTATTACAATAAGATCTTAATTGTTTAAGTTACTACGCATAGCAGTTGCGTATGATTACATTTTAAAATGTCCGCTACTCGAGCATTTATTTAATCGGGATTTCTTGTATTTATTCATCTATTATCTTTAGCTCTGTTTCTTAATACGATTTTAATTTTGTAACTATATTTTCCAATATTATTATTCTATGTTTTATAATTAAATTGCTAATACTGTAAATGTTTGTAAATATTTACTGAAATAAATTTGATTTGATTCGATTATTATTATCGGTCTACATTCGTAATAATTTAAATTTCATATTAAATACGTACGGAAGTACGATTATATCGCGTTAACACTTAGAAGTACACTTAAGTGCGACGAACCTGGGACACTCGCAGTATTTAGCCGGGTTTGATAGTATTATGTATTATCTAGTTTTAATTACTTTTTACTCTGCTCTATTTTCCAAATAAAGTGCGATTTGATTTGATTATTACAATCATAGATTTAATCAGATGAGAAGAAAAACGAGTAAGTTGAATCACTAACATTTTTCTGTATGAAAAATCACAAAGCTTTTCGGCTGCTAAACCATTATCGAGTGAATATTAAAAATATAACAGGAAAAACAATTTAAGATTACAATTCATAAATACTGAGCAAAATGAAAAACAGTAGTGATAAAACAACCTGAAGATGAATTTTTAATATGAATTATTTTTTCGATTTACACTAATATTTTTCAAATGCCCGATTTCTGACTTAATCGATGTAATTTCTGTTTTATTTCTAACAACTTCGCATTTATTATTATTGCGTAATTAGGAATAATATTATTACATAAACACTTACGGTTAAACCAGATTTCGGTTCTTGGGGTTTTTTTTTTTAAACTTTAATCAGAGTTTTAAAATATTTAAATATTGTATCCATTATCATTAAATAAATATTTTATCGATATTATATAATTCCTTATTCGAATCCGGTTTCGTAATTCGACGAATGCGGAATGTAGCGGTTTTTTTTTATTAAAAGAAATAAAAAGAAAAATGAGTTAAAATCAAATAAAATTCTTTTCTTTACGAAAAATCACAAAAAGCTTTTCGGCGGATTCGCTGTCAGGTTGTTTTACTAAATACTGTTCATCATTTTGCCGATTTTTGGTAATTATAATCTTAATATGTTTTCATTTTATATTTTTTATTCACTCGATAATGGCCTAACGGACGAAAAGCTTTGTGATATAATTTTTGGCGATTTTAACTTAGTTTTTTTTTTTTTTTGTTTATTTCAATGTCGCGAATAGAAGTGGATGAAGAAAGATGGTTTATTTCATAATGACGCGTGTATATTTATAAAGTTACCTTGTTAACATTTAAAATATTATTACTAAATGTAGAAAAATTAACGAAACACAACACCGTTAGGCCGCGAGAACGAATAAATAAAAACTCGTTAGAAAATAAATATAATCGAGTAAAATGAAAATCGAAAATAGAGACGAGGTACGTGAATATTTATACGTGCGTGCTTAGCCGGTCGAGGTGAAGTTTTTCAAGTAGTTCCTCGAACGAGGAAGTCTCGCCGTTTCGACGAATCGAACGTATCGTCGTCGACGTTCGATAATACGAACTTGTCGTTATCGTCATGTTGGCTCGTCAGCATCGTCGTGTCGAGAATTGTTATCGTTACGATTTTTACGACTACCGGATCTCGTCCGGTTGAGGGCTAACAGTAATGCGGATTCGATCGTTTTAGAAAATGCTTCCAACGTAACGTTCGATCGTCGAACGATACCGCTACTAACATTCGCATCCGCATTGCCGGATATCGGTGAACGTTTACATAAGCACGATTTCTTCGTTACCGGAACGTTATTGTTCCGTTCGTCATTTATGCCGTCCTTATCCCATCCGGCCACCGTTGCGTCATTTTGACGATGATAATGTTGATGATCGACATGGTGATGAACTCGATGATTATCGTTAATATTTATCACGATCGATGTAACGTATTTGTTATTTTCCGTTTCTACAAGACCGGTTGACGAGGTGTTTCTAACAGTTCCGTGATATCTCGTGTGATTATGAGAATTCTGTTTGACCTATCGTCGCGTTCGGAATAATAAAAATAAAATATTATTTAAAATAATTTAAGTTCTTATTTCGAAGTTTTAACTAGAATTTAAATAACGTAGATTAGTGCCGACTATAAAAAAAAAAATATTTCTCTAATTTTTCGGACATACCATGAGAGGATTCACTCACATTGCTCTCGATCTTCCGTCGTCACTTCCTTTTCTCTTAAAATATTAATACTCCTCTCTAACTAACCTAATCACGTTCTTACCCACGTCTCGTCACTACTCCTTTATTTAACTTCCTCCCCCTCATGTCCTTAGCCTTACTTACTGCACGCGGCATGTTAATTTATATATATATATATATATATATATATATATATATATATATATATATATGTTTTCTTTTTTTAATGGGGTAATATTAATTATATATATACATCTCATTTATTGCTGAACATCGTGACTAGCCGATTGTACGTTATTTTTCTATACCAAATGGTTACCTTTCGTGACACTAATTATATGTAACGTAGATGCGCGCGTGTATGTTAATATGAACAGAGTGTCGCCACGACCATCTCCGTAGTAATTAAGAGTTACTTGATAATGGAAAATTTTATGCCGCGAGCTGTAATCGAACACTCTAGAAATTATAAAATGTCAAACCCATCATTGGCCGTAGAAAATTAGTTTCATCGATAACATACGTACGTTAATGATTATTACTATTAGATACGAGACATATTTGGTATGTTGTACGATATATATATATATACATATATATATATTATATATATATATATATATATATATATATATATATATATATATATATATATATTGTAACAACCATGCTTGTTACATCGTTAGTATTAGTGAGCAGTTAAAAGTGATAGACTGAAATTAGAATTAAAAAGTATATATCGAAATTTAAATTAAATTAAAAATATATACGTGGATGATGAAAGAAAAAGAAATAGTATATATATAGGTATGTGTGTATATACATCCGGTCGGCGTTGCGAACGTGACTTTCCCAAAGGAAATATAATAAAAAAGAAATATAATAAAAAGGAAATAGAATGGAGGTAGACTGATATAAGTATAGATATATGTGTATTGGGGAAAGCACACTGGCGCCGATAAGATTGGAGTTGTAAAAGATCCATCAAAGTTAGTATAAAAAAAAATGCTGAAGGGAGACATATATAACAAATTAAGCATTGTCATGGCAAAAGCAAACAAAAAGAATAAATATAGCATAAAAATGGATTCAGTCGGTATTTTGGTCGAAGACCAAAAGAAACAGCTCCGAATTTTCTGATTGGCTAGCCCAAAAGAGAAATCGGAGGGTTCCACCGAAAACCGTCAATTTAGGAATTTCTAATATCTATAGAATTCCTAGGAAAGCAAGTATGTTGAGTGTATGTGTATATGTATATGTTACCTGATGCTGGCTGCCGTACTAATAAGTATATATATAAGACTATATATGTATATATGTATAAGTATATAACCTTTAAATATAAGGGACCACGGAACTTGTCCTTGGTTCAACTATTTTCGTCGAAATAGACAAAAAACCATTAAGGTTGAGAAAAGATCAAAACAATAATTGAAAAGAAACCGGCATTTCGTCAACATTAAAGTAAATAATAAGTACAACAATGATAAGATACCTATGTCGCCTCCAGAGTCCTGGAGAGTAATAAAAATAAAAAGACGAGTTTTGTCGGAGTTTTAGTTCACGAGTTCGCCAGTTGAGTTAGTTGAATTTTGTCAGTCGACACAGTCAGTTTTCGAATCGTCTATGGGTAGGTCGAAACAGCGGTGACGTTAAGAAGTGAGGATGGATCGTAGGGACTTCGATTGTGAAGCCCATTCATCCAGGCTAGGGACAGTTCCGTAAATTAAATTACATTATATTAATAAGTTATTAGAAAATTTCCTCATTTATGTTTTAAAAAGTTAAATAGTAAAAATAAACGTAACCGAAAATCGCGCCCGTTCGAGAGTCGTAATTAATTTTATTAAAAATATAATAAATCTTGAATAAAATAAAAACCGCGTTCATTTTTTTATTCTTTGTATTAATTTATCTTATTATATTAACGGTCGTGGGCCAACCCACGTGGCATCCCGGACATACCTCAAAGTCAGAAAGTCGGTAACGTTGTATGTTTAATATTTATATTTAAATATTTAAGTATATAACGTAAATAAAAATATATAATAAATGCTAACGATCCGTATGTATGTGTATATGTATTTATATATATATATATATATATATATATATATATATATATATGTCGTACGGGTCGTTACAATATATATATATATATATATATATATATATATATATATATATATATATATATATATATATATATATATATATATAATACTACCTATATCTATATCAATATATAAAACTTTAGTGGCTGTCTGTGATTTGCGAATATTTTCATTATAATCACTGTATTGGGCTATTTTCATCACACATACACAGAAAATCAATTATTTAAAAAATGTTTCTGTCTGACTGTATATTCCGATTTAACTCAAAAACTATTGAAACAGTAATTATGAAATTCACATAGCTTATAGCCTACATTATCGGATTCGTTCCAAGCTTTGTTTCATATTGATATCATGAATAGGACAGAATTTACAATAATTTAAAGTTGAAATAACGGACGGATGTATGTATATATACGTATGCTATACTGATATAATTGCATTAGGGGCGTGGCTGAAATAATGAACGGATATATATATATATTTATACGTAATATGTACACGTATATTATATAATATATAAACGATAGCGATATTGTATTTAAAAATAATAATTACAGACTCCAAGCCGTGGATAACTTGTAATATATATATATATATATATATATATATATATATATATATATATATATATATATATATATATATATATATATATATATATATATGATAAATTACATTAAAAGCTTGTAAATAATTTTATCGATTTGGTATATTGCTACATTGGCACTTTTATCGAATACTTTTGTCAGATCGCAAATAAATATTCTGTAGTATAACTAATTTTGTTAGCATTCAAAGTGCACTGAAAATGTTAAATAGAAAGTGACAATTTTACGTGATATGAAAGTGCGTTATTGATAATTATCGTATATCCGTGCATGATAACTCAACGAGATCCGGTTACCCTTATAATTTCATTATCTTATTATAAAAAGAATACTATCTTGTAGAATCGAATGGTACTATTTCATAATTGCACTGAAAATATAGCCATCGAAATATAAGATTTTGGTAGGGTTTTTTTTATTATTATTATTATGGTCTTCCACAAGGTTTACAAATTATAATACAAAAGATTAAATAAATATATGGTTGTCATATCGTTAAGTTACATTCACGAATGAACGTATATAGATAAATATAATTGTGCACATTACGAGTAGCAAGTAAGAAAGACATGTTTATAGGAAAAAGAATTGATAAGAATTTGATTTGATTATATAATGTGTTACGGTTAAAGAGATAATGGGAACATCTGTAAAATATGTGATTCACGTCGGCAATAAGGTCGGCATCTGCGGAGTGTGAGCAGTAGGTCCAGATAGTCATTTGTAATAATGAAGAAGAGAGACGATTTTTTTCGAATCCTAGTCCGCATATGGCGATTATGAATGGACGATTTCGGTTAACTGGTATATCCGTATATTGTAAAACCGGGCTAAAGACGGAAGATCAGTTTGAAACAATTTATAATACACACGTTGGTTATTCCAGACCACTTTTCAGTATTCCTTGTGGACAGTTTTAACAATGGAGAAAAGATCAATGTGCGGTGAATAAACGATGAACAAGTCCAAGAAGGAACGTTTAGCGGGCGTAGTAGTCAGCGAGAAAATTACCGCTGATTGCGGAGAGGCCGGAAATCCATATACAAACTTAATAGAAACACCGACATCATGAAGAAGAGCGACATGATTGCGAATTTTCGGTATTATGGAAAAATAATGACGGTTGTATAGTATGAAAATTATGCGGAGAGACAATTTTTGGAGTATGAAAAGATAACATTTTTTTTAGATAATCGGTTAGAATGAAAAAACGAAGAAAATGAAAGATATTTACAGCCTCTGCCGTGAAGATAGAATAAATTCGCAAGAGAGTAAACTTTTTAATGGATGGAAGAATTGTTAAGCGGAAATTTTATGTGTAATCTGGCCACAAAGGTGGAGAAATGATGAGATCATCAAAGAACACCCTAAGGAATTCCATTGTGTCATTTAATTTGTGAGCTATTGCTTCATCTTGCTGCGAACAACAATAGCGATCGTGTCGCGGAAGAAACGCGATAAATTGCTGAATAATTTCGCGATAAACATTAGCACGAACGGTTGATATGAAGAAAATTGGACCAATTATTGCAACCCAAACACCAACTTTTTGAGGATGCAAATATATAAATATATGAACGCGTTCGTGTTATATGGCCATACATGCCCATTAAGTGATCAAAATGATTTGAAACTTATGCGCTATCACTCGGGAGGGAGGACAACGTCAACATTAAATATCAAAATAGTTCAGCGATCCTTACATCTAAAAGTTCCAAACGTGCGTGAAGTACTTCGAGATAGCAGTAAAAGTTACTTGAACAGGCTAAACGGTCATCCTAAGCAGCTGGCGGTTCATCTACTAGATAATGTAAATCTAGTAAATGAACCTCACAGATTAAATTATTGCACAACCTTAGACTTCCCCGTCGGTTTGAAAAATTGCAGAAGTAATTCGGAGTGTCGTTGTTGAATGATATCTCCCATTCTATTACGACCCATATCCAAGTTAGTTATTGGCTATATTAGAGAAATTGTAATTTATTTTATATATATATATATATTACAATCTCCCTAATGTAGCTAATAAGCAACTTGGACATAGGCAACACCAAGTGACTAACTGAATTTTTTTTCGATGTTTAGATCCATTGTTTAACACATGCATATACTTTATATATATATATATATATATATATATATATATATATATATATATATATATATATATATATATCTAGCAGTCTGTTCTTATATTCCAGGTACGATATTCAAAGTTTCGAGTAGGCATATATTAGCGTTACATTGAAAAATAGAAATGCAGCAACATACAAAATCGATAAGAATATATTTTTTTATATAAAAAAAAAGTGTAATAATTTCGGTGCGTGCTTGAAAATGACTTAACTGTCGAAAAGCTTCGCGATTAAAAAAACTTTTAGTGATTGTGTTATATTTTGTTCGGTTTATTATTAATTAATAAAATCACTACTCTCAAATATATTCAACATTTAATGTAATATATATATATATATAGATAGATAGATAGATAGATGGAGTAGATAAATATATGCATAAGGTACAACATACCAAACCTGTATAGTATCAAACAATAATAATTATTAACGTACTTCTTATAGATGAAGCTGTTTTGGCATTTTATAAATCACTGACATAGTTTCTAAATTGTTCGATCACAGCTCGCAGCATAAAATTTTCCATTATCATGTAACTGTTAGTTACTACGAAGAAGATGACAGTGGCGCCACGTTACATATTAATACGTTGATTAACCCCGATGGATACGATGTGATGTCTTTTTTTTTTCAATTAAAACGTATTATTTTTTTAATCATAATTTATTTACATCATTATTACTATTAGATAATAAATTTGTATTAAATAGTCATTATTTTTATTATTACTCAAAATTTAAGGTATTGTAAAGGAAATAATTTAATTTCTATTTATACGCTTTACGTGGATTAAGAAAGAGTTCATATATATATATATATATATATATATATATATATATATATATATATATATATATATATATATATATATTCTAAATATATCGGTCGTTATTGTTTACAAAATGAAATTGTTTTTGAAATTACCGTTATTATCTAGCTGATATACACTCAATGCTGAGAACGGATCTGTTGAGCATACTTATATATACTGGATTTTTTATAAAAATACGCAATAAAAATGATTTTAAAATACATTTAGAACTGCTACATAAGTTTTAGTCATACAGAGATTGGAAAATAAATGCAGGCAGATAATTGATCGACACGGAAATTGAACTCGCAAAGAAGGAGCTAATTGTGATGCAGTTGATAATTTCGTCTATTTATGGTCTAACGCAACAATGACGAAGTTCTTTTTTGCCGTATATAAAACGCAGACTAGCCACAGCGTGTAGCGCGGTTAGCAGACTATCATGAAATGGACACTGGCCAAAACAGATATTAGCAAAATAGATGCGTTCGTAATATGGGGGCGTTTAGAAGATTATTAAGAATTTTCTGGTAGGATCGGGTAACAAACAGCTTCGTACTCAATAAAGTAAATATATAGACGGGCCACCACCATCAAGGAAAATAAGAGAAGAATTAAGCGCTGCTAACGCCCCGAGATAGAATAACCTACAGAACCATAGAAAAAGGCTTCATTATCGTAATGTCACCATGCTCTCTAGAAGATGAAAGGAAATGGATGATTTTATATATATATATATATATATATATATATATATATAATATATATATATATAATATATATATATATATATATATATATATATATATATATATATATATATATATATATATATTATATTGTCTGCAGTTAATCACGTAGGCTCGGTTTTGTATTTTTTTGTTATATATATATATATACATATATAAATTGTTCCGTTACTTGTATAGAGAATACGTTTAATTAATAACGGATATAAATGAATCGAATTGAATCGGATTATTCAACTGAATTATTATTATTTTTATAAGAATTCTACAAAAATCGATTTTAAATCTAATACTTTCAAAAAATAGTGATAAACTGGATAACAAGTTTTTAAGTGTAGATGGTTTATATAATCTGCACATATTACTGTTTGTATAAAAAAATTTAAATAAATTTAATGCGTCGAATTATGAAAGCAATACGCGGTTGGCTCGTGAGCTTAGAGCGGTGGTACCTAGTTACAACAAAAGTAGAATGCGTATGCAAGCTGTGTATGTCGGTTCCGTTAAGTTCAACAGGTTACGTAAAGAATTAAAAACTGATCTTATTAATTATAAACGTAGACGTAGAAAATTATTAATTGAATATTTACTAGATAAGATTTGTTAATTGCAAAATTAATTAGATTCGTAATATTTTTAAGTTTTGTAATACAAATACTTATCAACGCACACATCATTGTAATGACGACAGTCTGATTTCCTATTGCTCGTGTGCGTACCTATTATATCGCGTATATTTTTACTTAGTTTTTTAACAAAAAATGTACTACATAATAAAGTAGCAATTCCGTTTTGAACAGTACTACCTTATGTTTCTACCTTTAACTTAATTGCAGTTTCGATGTGTGTAAATAATTTTTAAATACCCGAGAAGCCAAATGAGAGTGGATGGGAATGTTTGAATGTTTATCGGCAAATGTGTATATAATTTGAGTGATAAAACTTATTATTAATCTATTTTATGTAGACAGTCGCTTATATTATACAATATCTTTGCGGACCTCGTGCAGAATTGCGCATAACTGGGTTATATGTTCAGTACATAAATATAGTCTAATCTATTAAGTTCTCTATTACATATGAGCTTCGTTTAAATATAAGTTCACATTTTTATTTATTTTTAAATTTTTTATTTTACTCCTTTGAAGAATGCCATATGGTTATGTTTCGAACTGGTTTCTTTAATAGTATACGTTATGTTTGTATATATTCAAATATACTGAACAAAAATCAAATAAATTGAAATTGAATTGAAATTATTATTATTATTAATTACAGAATTTTTAGTTATGCTGACGTTAATGTTTCGGTTACCAACTCTCGTCTGATGCATGCGCTACAAGCTCAAATGAAAAACTACGTTAACATTTCAAAATGAATCGATAATAATCGATTAATTTTACTAATAAAACCGAATATATCGTTTGTAGTTTTCAACCTTATCATATCGCTGACGTTTTATTTATCTCTCTGTTAATAATCAAGCTCTCAAACGAGTATGCGAAATTAAATATCGCGCCATTATCGCGGATAATAAATCGACGACGAGGTGTAATTATGTGACTAAGAAATTAAGAAAATTAAATTATTATTTTTTTTTTTATTTAAATCGATATTTAACCAATATTAACTTACGTAGGTTACATCTATCTGTTTACGAACCAGTTTTATCATAAATGGTGTACTACATTGGGGCTGGAGCAGCGAAGACTCCTATTAAGCCATTAAAGAGGTATTACAAAAAATAATTACAGGAAATATAAAATTTAACGTTTTGAATGTTCAGAAACTGTACGAAGTATGCTAAATCTGGTTTTCAAAAATAAGTTGAAGTTTTCTATTAACAACACTTTCAATATTCCAAGTTAACAAACTTTAATAAATGCTATACTCGCACTCGGACTACGTATAGAGGTGCTGTGCTCTTTAATTCACTACCGGCGGTTTTAAGAATTTATTTAATTAATTATAAGCGTCAAAGGCTTCGATTACGTTGCTAGTAAACGCAACACCTTCATTCCTGTAAGATCATTTTTCATAAGATGTGCGCTCGACTTTGTTTCGTTTAATTTTCTTGTAATACATAACCGTATATTTATCGTTTATATTCATTTACTTCATTAGTACTTTGTGTTCTTAATTTTAATTTTATTATTTTTAAACATTTATAATTAATTTTTTTTTAAATTTATTTCGTTTAAATGTATTTTATTATATTCGAATCTGTTCGTTTCATTGTTTACTAATTATGTATTGTTTATATTTATTTACGAATATATATTCCCCATTTAGTTATGTTCGTTACCTTTATATCTTCGGGTAATTTTCAAATTTACGAAGTAGTTACCTTTTATGTTTCGTTTACAAGTTTTATATTTTAATATACTGTAATAATTATTATTTATAATTCACCAGAATTGCGTATATTAGGTATGCGATATATATATATATATATATATATATATATATATATATATATATGCGTGTGTATGTTTGTATGTGTACCTGTTATTACGCGTTTGTTATTTACTTATATGTTCTTATATTTATTTTTTTGTTTTTTTATGTTCACTCGGTGTAGTGTTTAAGTGAGTTTTCGATGTTTATTTAATCGCTATAATTTTATCGTTAATTTTTTATTTATAGTAAATTTATATTTCGCGTTTTGTTATATTTAAATTATTTTCTCTTCATCCGTTACTCACGCATTCGTGCGCATAGCCGTTTTTTTTTTTTTTTATAAATTAGTTTCACTGTATTTATTTAAAATGGTAACACTGATAAAATTTCTTTAGATTTGATTTGAATTATCCTCGACAAGTAATCTATTTTAGCCAGCTTTTCCGGATTTTATTATATTACCGTGTTTAATTTTATTTTCGCGGCACGAATCGATCGCATTAATCGGATATTATTAATTTTAAATTTTAATTGATAAATAATTATTTTAAAGAATTTCGATTAAAAATAATAACATCGCAATTTACCGTTTTTTCCGACCGTGTATATAAAATGTGCGTAAAAAATAATATAACAATACAGAAATACTTTAACAAATTCATTGTGTACAAAAAGCTTTTTTCCCGATCAATATTTCAAACAAAATGCGATTGAAATCGATCATGCCAGCTCTTTTATAGGTTTCTATTCGAATTATTATCATTATTATTACTGGATGATGCAATAAGCAAGTAGGAATGTTTTTTTCGACATCCTGAATAGTGTAAATGAATTTTCCTTGTTTCGAAATCATTTTTATGGGATGTATTTTCTCTTTATTTCGAAATGAATAAACAAATGAAAATAAAATAAAGTCCTAAGTTATTTCATAACAAACCGGGTGTTCGATAATTGAGTAATTTTAATTGATATATATATATATGTTATACTTATAAATGTGCATGTATATTTATTATGCGTTTCACTGTATGCGTATACAAACCGGGTGTTTAACAGTTGGGTAATTTATAAATATATGTACGTATATTCTATACTACGTATATATATATATATATATATATATATATATATATATATATACACGTCGATTATTTCTCTCGAATTTGACCATCTATCGATCACGTGCAAGTAACGAACATTTCTCTTTCTTCCTGGGATTTCTTCACTATTTCCTTACGGCGTTTCTTCGGTTTGATTTTTTATGCTCATTTCTAAATTTCGTTCTATCGTTTCATAATCGATTAATTAATTTGTGCAATACGAAAAAATGCTGTTAAATCGAAAACGACTGGATAGTAGAGACATCAGAATTATAACTAATTTTGTATTCGAATCTAAGCGCCAGGAGGAAATTATTTATAAACTCCGAAGTGTACTAGTTAACGGAGTGGTGACGATACAATGGTGGTTGCAACATACATTGCAGACCTACAAGAACTAATTAACGCGCTTAATGCAAACCGTGAAAATAAGACCTTACGTATCGTGGTAAAAATAAAATATGCATACCTATTAGTAGTGCTAAAGAACACGATTAGCGGTACTTTATTTCTCGAAAATGTAACCATCGAAAAGACCAGATGGATTAAATATCTGGGGCATTAATCAGAGATGGGAAATATCAACTGAGATTAGAACTAGAATTAGGCGAGAACACATTGTCGAAAAATGAATAAAGTTCTGACAATCCGGAATTTGAAGATAGATCTGCGGCCTACTACGCTGTAACCTTTTTTTCTTAACGTTCTGCTATACGGCCTCGAATCCTAGACGATATCAGTGGCATTATGCAAAAAGTTAGAAGCCTTTGGAAATGCGGGCATACCGTGTAAGATATGAAAAATTCTTTGCACGGCTAAAATAACAAATTCCGAAGTTCTATAAAGATTGAACACACACAAAAAAAAAGGAAAACGTGTTAATTCAGTAAGAATAAGAAAATTGGAATATTTTGGGCGCATAATGCGGAATTACAAGCTGCTTCAACTGATTATACAGGATGAAATAAATGGTAATCGTACGCGTGGCCGGCAATAATGTGGTTAGAAAATCTAAAAAAATCGTTCAAACCGGATACAGTTGAAATATTTCGGAAAGTTACAGATAAGGATCAAAGAGAATGACCGCCAACGTTCTTAGAGGACACGGCACACAGAAAAAAAAAGAATATACACTCACGTCGGTAACACACACACACACGCAAACGAAATCGGTTTAAAAATTTTAACCAACGCTATTGCCATTTCATAAAATGTATCGTGTTTTTCTTTAATTATTAATTTCGTCCTCATTTTTTGACTGAAAGTCCGTTTGATTAATTAAAAAGTTTTTCGTTGGTCGAATAGCTCTATCTTTATCCTATTCGGTAGTAACGTCTTAAATGTGACGGCTCCAGCAGAGATTGTTTCCTTAATCGTGTTTCAGTTAAGTATGGCACACTGTCACTGTTATTTCATTTGCTATAATCAGCTTCAAATGTTCCTTTGTACTTAGATACGAATTTTAGTATTTCCGGTTGATATAACTGTTGCACAATGAGAAGCATATTCGCATTCAAACATTTCGTTTCAAATTATATTTCTCAATATTTCCGAAGTTTCGATCGGTTTGCAATAGTATTTAACCAGCGGCTCCTTCCCGGTATATAATTTCATAAAATAATACCGACTGATACAGCGCCAGGTATAATTTCTTTAAATGTACAACGGAAAAGTAGATAAAATAGAATGTATATGAGAATAGTGTTACAAAGAAGGTAGCCCTGACCCCTAGACCATCCAGTAGCTAAAGATTGTAGCCACATGGCACATCATTAAGTGCTGCCCTGACTAGGTCTGTACCACTGAAGTAATGCTGGAAGCAGTTTCTATTTAATTATTGTTTTTTTTTTTTTTATTACATATAACACACCGACTGAGATAACAATCTTTTACAAAGATACTTAATCGTATACACACATACACATGACATATAATTAGTGCTACCTTGACTAGGTCTGTACCACTGAAGTAATGCTGAAAACTGTTCCTATTCAATTATTATTATTATTATTTTTTTAATACATATAATACATATTTACGCCGACTAAGATAACGATCTATTACAATACCAAGATACTTAATCTAATATACTAGAGGCAGCTGAACATCATCACATTCCCCCCCCCAATCATGGATGCCAAATACCTGGTTAGGCGAAACTCCTACTCACTAAAAACCACCGCGATGCTCGTGCCATTGAGTGTAGAGTCTGTACCACTGGGGCTTCCTTCAGCATTACTTCATCGATGCAGATCTAGTCAAGGCAGCACTAATTGTGTGCCATGTGGCTCTAGTATTTAGCTACTGGATGCTCTAGGGGTCAAAGCTGCTTTCTTTGGAACAATATTCTTATATATATATATATATATATATATATATATATATATATATATTGTGGCGACCTGTACGATATATACCTAAAAATACATATACACATGCAGATCGCTAACATATATTTATTTTACGTTATATTTTTAAATATAGGGATATAAATATTAAAATATAACGTTACCGACTTCCGGTTTCGAGGTACGCCCGGGATGCCACATGGGAGAGGCCCATGACCGATTATTATAATAAAATAAATTAAATGACAAGAATAAAAATGCGGTTTTTATTTTATTGAAAATTTATTACTTTTCGGAAGAAATAAAATTACGAATCGAACGCGTGCGATATCCGGCTACGTTTATTTTTAGTATACAAGATTTTTTATATATATATATATTGAAACTTTTCGAACGATTATTAATATAGTATAATACACGGAACCGTCCCTAGCCTAGATGGACCAACTTCACGGTCGAAGTCCCGACGATCCATCCTAACTTCTTCGAAAACTATCCGACTTGACTTTACTCCACCTCGACTAAAATTCAACTGAACTGTCTTTCGACTGACAAGATTCAACTCACTCCACTGGCGAATTCCTGAACTAAAAACTCCGACAAAACTCGTCTGTTTATTACACCCCAGGACTCTGGAGGCGACACAGGTATCTCAGCATTATTATACTTATTATGTACTTTACTGTCGACGAAATGCCGGTTTCTTTGCAATTATTGTTTTGATCTTTTCTTAAATCTTTTTCTCCTCCATAATGGGTTTTTGTCTATTTTTGACAAACATAGTTGAACTAAGGACAAGTTCCATTGTCCCTTATGCTTAAAGGTTATATACTTATACATATATACATATATAGTCTTATATATAATATACTTATTAGTGCGGCAGCCAGCATCAGGTAACATATACATATACTCATACACTCCACATACTTGCTTTCTAGGAATTCTACAGATATAGAAATTCCTAAATTGACGGTTTTCGGTGGAACCCTCCGATTTCTCTTTTGGGCTAGCCAATCAGAAAATTCGGAGCTGTTTCTTTTGGTCTTCGACCAAAATACCGACTGAATCCATTTTTATGCTATATTTATTCTTTTTGTTTGCTTTTGCCATGACAATGCTTAATTTATTATATATGTCTCCCTTCAGCATTTTTTATACTAACTCTGACAGATCTTTTACAATTCTAATCTTATCGGCGCCAGCGTGCTTTCCCCAATACATATATATCTATATTTATATCAGTCTAACTATTCTATTTTCTTTTTATTATATTTCCTTTGGGAAAGTCACGTTCGCAATGCCGACCGGATGTATAAACACATACCTATATATATATATACAATATTTCTTTTTCTTTCATCACCTTTTACGTACATATTATTAAATTTAATCTTCCAAATATACATTTTAACTCAAATTTCAATTTACAAACTTTAGTCACTCACTACTACTAACAATGTAACAAGCTTGGTTGTTACAATATATATATATATATATATATATATATATATATATATATATATATATATATATACTGGCTTTTGGAAGAAATATAGTTTAAGCATTTAATTTTCTCCTCGTTTACAAGATTAGGCATTCAGTGTAGACTATCGTCGAATACCTGGATATAATTATTGCAAGTTATGATGTGTTGGGCGTAGCTGAAAATTTTCCTTAATATATTCAAATGACGAAGGTCGTTGATATATTTTGAAAGCAAGTGGAGTTATAATAATTCAGGAATGCCGACGGTTTCTGAGGCATCTATTTTGAATGACTTGTAATTTATGAAAGGAGGTTTTTGATAAAGACCTCCAGACAGGACAAGCGTAGCAAAGTATTGGACGGATTAGTGCTTTATAGAGGATCAGTTCATTGTTAATGTTGAGGAAGGACTTGTGATTAAGGACAGGGTACAAAGAACAGAAGGCATTGTTTATCTTGATTGGGATACTATTTATGTGTTTAGAAGTGTATTTTCGAGGATTACACCAAGATAACGAACCTTATCACACCACTCTGATGTATAAAATGTAAAAACGTGTATATCTGACATTATATTAAAAAGTTATAATAATATTTAATAAATGTACCGGAACAAATGCCCTCTCCATTTATGAAAGTAACTAATAATAAAAACTGGTTAATAATAAATATACAAGATGAAAATAGTATTGATGGAAAAATCAGACAAAAAACCATCACAAATGAAAAGCGGCAATTTAAAAAATAATAAATATAAGTTTAATTATATAACGAGTATGTAATATCATTTATAAGTAATGGAAACGAAAGCAAACAAATTATGACGTTATGAGAATAATACATTATGTTTAATGCGTCGATGCTTATACTCAGTTCCCTGGAATCGTAATTTCCTATTGCTCGAAGTAAATTATTACGGTGCACACTACAACTGAGAAAAAATTTTTGGGATAGTTTGAGGATATAGTCTTTTACATATGGTATCTGCAGAGCACTATGCATATATGAAATTTTAGAGTATACGGGGACATTGAGGATACATCTAAGACATTGATTTTGGACTAATTGCAGTCTATTAAAACTAGCATTTGAGACTGAAGACTAAACTAGACAAGAATATGTTAAAATAGGCCTAATAATTGACTTGTAGATTATTAGTTTATCATTGATATTTAAGTGAGATTTACGTTTGAAAATGGGGTAAATTGAACAGATTGCTCTGTTTATCTTCAATGATGCACGGTCAATATGCTTGGAAAAGGTTAGTCTGTTGTCTAAAATGACACCAAGATAGCGTATCTGGTCAGATCATTCTATATCAACGCCACTGACGTGAAGTCTGGTCGGTAAAAACGGTCTTATTTACCTGTATCATCAGTCAGGTAAAGCTGGTCTCCAACGGGTGAAGAAAATAGCTTTGGTTTTGTTCGGGTTTGTGCTAATTTGCCATTTATTGTAGTATTTAAGTAGCCGTGATATTCCATGCTGAAGTCTACTACGGATCGTGCTAGGTATATAGGAGATGTAGAATATAGTAGCGTCGTAAGCAAATAGCCCAACTTGCATTTTGAGTGGGTTCGGAAAATCATAGAGATACAGAGTAAACAAAAGTGGACCGATTATACTTCCATACGGAACACCCGCAAAGCAAGTTTTACGAGACGAGACAGCGCTACCTACAGACATATAAAAAAAGATCTATCGCTTAAGTATTGAATAAATTAAGCATATTGGAAATTTACATTTTACCATTTTGTAAAGAATACCCGCGTGCAAAGTTGTACCGAATGCTTTGGCAACGTCAAATAGTACCATGCCGGTATGTTTGTTTAAGTTGAAATTATGGGTAATGGAGTCGGCTATTCCGCATATTTGTCGGTGTTACGTTTGGAATTATGTTATTGTTGTCAACATGAGATATTAATCTAACATAAATACCTTTTCAGCAACTTTACTTAGGTTACTCTTAAGCTAATGGGGCGGATAACAAAATTTTATAAGCGCTTCGGCAAAATTTAACCTAACCTTAAAATCTAATGTGAATGAAATATACCGTCTTAAATTATGCCGTAACGAATTTAATAATTTGACGTTTCATCGGTTTCGTAACGTTTAAATTAAATCGAAGACCGCGGGGCTAATTTTCGTTCATTAAAAAGGCAGTAAGCTTTTATTTTCATTGTAAGTGTTCACCATTTCAACTTGCCTCGTGTCCCCCGTATTACCTTTCAATTCTCTTATTTTCATGTTTTAATACATTCTCATATTTTCTTTTCTGGTCCAAAATAATCGTCTAGACTGTCTGTCCAATATAATGGCCGTTTCCGGACCCCGTAATGCGGTGGAGCAAACGGCGAAAATAAAGTGAAGATGGGTCGAACACATAGCCCGAAGAATAGATAACAGATGGACAAAACGGATGTTGAAATGACGGTGACAATAAGTGAAACAATAGTAGACAGCTACACTGTTTGAGTGATGGCTTAAAACGAGTCGCCGGGAAAAGTTGGATAAGAATAGCTTGGGATCGCATTAAGTGGAAACGATCGGGGAAAGTCTACGTCCAGTACAGTGAATTGATATAGGCTGAAGATGAAGATAACACGTGTTATTAAAGATACGCTCGTAACAGCCCTCGATGCCTGCGCTCCTTTAATCTCCGAATAGTATATTTCATCAATTTTATGCCGTTTTCAAGAATGTAAATTTCCAATCGAGGTTAGTTAGCCGGACAGTATGTTCAAAACGAAATTCGACGATCGTTCGGGTACAATTTATTTTTTTCTTCATTTCAAAATTACTTTTTGAAAACTTTGGAAATAGTATAGCGAAGTAAAGTTTTGTTTTTTGTTTTACGATGTAACTTTCTCCGATACTTTCAGGTGTTATTGGTTATTATTTTTATTATTATTATTACTGCTTCAATTTACGGAAAACAAAAGGGGAAAACCCAGCGAAAAAATAAAGATTTATTATTATTATTATGATTATGATTATTATCATTATCATCATTTGTTGAAGTTTAAGATAAAACGGGAAAAACCTGGTAAACGACATACAGGGTTTCTTTAATATTGAAAATGAGAATGAAATAAATCAGAAACGTCATTTTGAAGTTAATAATACAAACTTTTGTTTTAAATTTTTTCAACTTGATGGTAAATTTATCAAACAAATCGGTATTTGTCTAAGTTCGTATCAGAATTGTATTTCTCCTCTTTATTTCGCATTCCGTTTTGTATCTTTCCGTATTTCTCTCTATATAAATGCATATATATATTATATATATATATATATATATATATATATATATATATATATATTATATATAAATGGGTATGCATTACGAGGGACTTGTACATATATAACTACATATAATGCAATCGGACATATTCGCGAGTATTGTGTACAGGATTTTTTCGATATTGAGGTTAAAAATAAATCAAAAACGTCATTTTCAAGTTAATAATCGATACTTTTGTTTGAAACTTTCTGCACAAATTCGTGATACGAATCGATATTAATGTCTAAGTCCATATCAGATTACAGATGGAAAATTAAAATAAATACAACTAAAACTGAAAGCGTTATTTTTACCAAACGTAGACCATATATAAATTGCAATCTCAAAATAGAAAATAATTACCAAGAACGGAAATCACATGTCAGATATTTAGATCATCATATGATAACAAAGTTCTTCGCGAAGTCCGTAACTCGACAAACATTAACGGAAATAAAATCGAAATTAGAAGATTAATAAACTCAGCTAAACGAACATTAATTTCAAATACACGCCGTAGCATCCCAAATTCAATTATTGAAAACGTACTAATAGACTATTTAAAAGCAGGATTCAATGTAGACAAATTTTCTCATATACTACGCGACTGAAGACAGTTTTTTATCAACCCGAAACAAAATAGACAAAATACCAAATTCGTTGCTAATAGAGCACGACGAGATAAAATACAGATTATTCTTCTTTAAACGAATCTGCTTTATGATACATCTGTAAATTCCTAATGTCCGCAAAATAAAGACAACCCCGTGGCAGAATTGAACTATGATGTACAAAAGTCAAGCCGAAACAGCCGCTCTCCGTCGTGACACAACCGAAAACATGAACCATTCGAAGGTTAATAAAAACATAAAACGAACCATTTCGGAAAACTTATTAACTATATATGTAAGCAAACACGAATCTGCGACCAATACTCAGGTAAATAAAGACAAAAGAGTTATATAAATAAAAGCGAAACTCGTAAACCTGAAAATAAAATTGAACCATTAACTACATCGAACTATGTACATTTATATAAAGAAAAAAATGAAACACAATTACCAACACCGAAGAAAACGATGATCAATATAAATCAGATTACTGTCAACAAATAATTGACAACTTATCAAAAATCCAGGATAATACTAATTCAACATTCACGCAAACATTAAAATACCTCAATAACATGTACAAGCACGACGATGATATAATAAATTTTGATTTACATAGTAAAGCCCGTAATGAAATATAAAAATACACATTGCTCAAATTAAGTAACATAACTGACAAGCCGCAAAACACAAAACAGCTTCTTCGAGCGTGTAAAGAATATTTCTATGAAAATAAGCACAGATATTCAATTTCATTCAGTAACCTCCTGCACGTTATGCTAGATATGTTAAAAAGGTTCACATCGACGAATAGAAAATATAGAACAATTTACTCCAGATTTACGTGCGTCGGAGAGATGCTAACGCGAATTAAACCTCTTCTAAACCACCATTCTTTCAAAACTAAGGCAGGTAACATAATTTAAAAAATGAATCGAAAAACTAACGCAATTACACATCAGCCACCTTGAAATTAATATATAAATCAACCAAATAATATCGCGGAATCTAAATAGTTTTAAAAACAATGTATCTAGAATTACAAATATTAATCACGATAAGTAACCCAATCGCAATATGCCTGCAGGAAACTAAATTAAAATGTACAGATGTAATCAACCGAAAACAATATAAAACAATACAGGGCTGACTATACAGGCGGGTCTGTAACTAGCATAGGTATTCTCGTTGCAATATCAAATCAACTGTATTCGGAACACTGCATCCATTGAATACAAATACGGAAATTATTGGCGCCTTTATCTTCCTTAACAATATATTTAACGATTTTATTACCTTACAGATATTAAAATAAATCTACTTCGCCTAATACTAAAACATTTTATTGTAACCGGTGACTTCAATGCGTATAATACATTATGAGCATCGAGAGTCACAGATTCCAGAGGAATGATGAATCTGGAAATCGAATGAATTTATGCTTATTAAATACAGGTAGACCAACTCACCTTAACAACAATGGCAATCGCTCAACAATCCATTTAACCATTTGCAGTCTAAACATTGTTCATTACACAAAATGATATGCTGATAGTAAGCTATAAGCGACCACTTTACACAAACTGTATCAATTGATAATCCATATAAAAAATGCTATGCTAAATTACGAATTTCAAACTTGGAATATTTCTAAAGCCGATTATATTGGAACAATAAATGTATCCACTCCCCCCCGATGAATTGTGACAAAACATTAAGAAATGAACAAACCAACGCAAACTTATCACAACTATCAAATCAGGTTCACGTATATAATAGATAATAAATTAGAAATAGTTAATATTTTGGCTGCACGTTTCTATATCATCGAATAGTAATTACTCTGAGGAATTTAAAAACGTTAAATATTCAGAAGAAATTAACAAAACTCTTAATTTCAATTCTGTTACTGAGTAACATTATAACGTCGATGTAATAAAGGAGGAAGTTAACACTGCTCTGGAACAAGTGCGCCCAACATCTACTGCGTTAGAATACATATAACCATGATGAAACATCTCACGCCAAAATCGAAAAATGCCATCTAGCATTTCTTCAATATATTGTGTCACAATCATATTTTTCCAGAGAAGTGGAGAGAGTCCCATTTAATACCACTGCTCAAATGACATAAAAATGTTTTAGATGTAGCTACAGACCTATCTCGCTTAAAAATACTCTTTGCAAACTGCTAGTACGCAACATCCACTGATTGAAGCTTAACCTCTGAAATTCAATAAAATGTAGTCCATAATAAAATTACAACTGTAGTCAGTATTGATTTAGAAAAAATCTTCGATAAATTATGGAAGCACCAAATACTAGTAGCTATAAACCGATGAGAATTTAAGGGAAACTTGAAATTTGACGTTACCGAAAATTTCTCGTCAAACTGAACAATTATTTATCAAATATAAAAATTCGAGGAAATCGAACTCCCCAAGATTCTATAATTAGTCCTACATTATTCATAATAGCCACGACAAATATTCAACAATATATGCCATCTCCAGGTAATTATTGTATCTATGCCGATGATCTCTCAATATATTATTCACATCGAGAACTAAAATTTATAGAATGTTTACTTCAAAACCCCATAAATTAACTCAGTCACTGGACCACCTCGCAGGGTTTCTCGTTCATTTAATCTAAAACAAAATCTCATTCAGTACAAAATGCAACCGCAATACACCTCACAAATAGGTTCGAAGGAAAAACAGAACACAGATACTTTACACAGATAATAATTGACTCTGGATTGAAGATTAAATTAAAAACAAACCGTAATCAAATACTAAATATGTTGAAAATGCCCAATCATTCATCTTCGGTAGAGAAATCCGAATAAAGTTATATAAATCGTACATATTAAGCGTATTAGATTAAGGCAGCCTACTATACGATAGCGCCTCCCATAGCACATTAAAAATCCTTTATACAATTCGAAATACAGTCCTTAATCCTTAAAAGCCTTTCATACGAGCTCTAGTACAGCTCTGCACGTGGAAGCAAACATATTACATATTAAATACAGGAGGTAAATAATCAAATATCACACCCGGTTACTTTCTCGTCCGCTTAACCCGGTCCATAACATTTTAATAACGAATCGATCTCACGGTCTGTTTAAACATAAACCGAAAGTATACAAACCTCTAGCAGAAGGTATAAATAATCTACCGAAAACACTTCGATTTACATGACCAAAACTTAAAACAATTTTCCTAAACTTCCGCTTTGCACAAAAATTTTCGATTAGAATTAGGCGCCAACAAAAAAATTAATCTCTACGGAATTTTTAAAACGTAAATTCTACGATATTTTCAAAGAAACATATCCTAAACATACACAAATACACACCGATGTATCAAAATTTACAAATTAAAAACTACTTCCGCTTACCTGGTAAATAACAAACCTTTTATCTTCCCCCAAAAACTTCCGTTTACGCAGTTGAAATTACATCATTATATACAAAGTCTTCAAATACATTACAAAACATTCAAATCCAAAGACATATCTAATATGCATGGACTCATTTAACGCCTTACAACGTCAAATTCAAACTACAAACACCGACACTATTAATCTTAAATATATATAATATCCGTAAAATAACTTCAGCAAACAACCAGCTGGCGTTTGTATGGACTCCGGCTCACTCGGGAATTTTAGAAAATGACACCATAGATATAGCAGTTAAAACGTATAGAAAAAAAATCTAAATGCAATTAAATCTTTACACACGTAAGGTTTATACACCCGTTCACATCGCAAAAAATTACAAAACTATATCAACATTATGAAACTTATTGCACCCCCACACACACACACACACACCTTTATCAGGTGACACTATATAACATCGCGGTACAAAAAATTAAGACGAGAAGAAGTAACATTAGCAGCCGGATTACGTATAGGATGGACAAGGATCGCATCGCAACACTTGCAGAATGGAGATCATCCATCAAACCCGTCCACATGCAATACTTAATTAACAATAAAACATGCGCTATTCGAATGTAAACAATATGATAATCCACGAAATATTTACAAACTCAAAAATAACACAATACAAACAATATTACAGGATAATGTTCAAATCATCGAAATATATGCATATATGCATTTCGTAAAATTTCCAATGAACCATCTATACTGAATATTACTAGTAATTATTTAATTTACAAACTTTATATAACTCTTATATCCGTCTTCTGTGTGGAGTCGTGCAAATAAAATCTCCTTTAATAAACCGCAAATATTTCAGAATAAACGTCTGCCAATCATACTGAATATCTCCCGTATCGCACAAAAATATACTGTTTGCATTACCAACTAGGTCATCCTTACGTATCTCAGATTATTAGATAACAAGTGGAACATTTTTATAATAAATCTCTTACACCAGTTCCTATCATTTTATTAGAAAAATAACCGAAGCAAGTCCGTTTTATCAAAAGTACAAACCGTATAAGCATAAACGCATTAAGCATTTTCTTCTCTGAAATGGGCTAATCAATTTAAAATTTGATTATGTTTTAATTTCTAAGTACGAAATTTAATAAGTATTGTATATTTTACATTGCGTTATAGTTAAACTATAATAACTATTATGGTACACAGGGTCCTAGTTGTAAGTTTTTCCCTCTATCTATATATGTATATATATATATATATATATATATTTACCTATATCGGTCCACTGCTGGACGTAGGTCTCTCCCCAATTAATAAATTGGGGAGAAAATAGCCTAATCTCCCGTGCCGGGCCAGGCAAATTAGGAGATACCAAACAACACACAACAACACACTGAGCCGGCGGTCACCCATCCAAGTACCGTTGCTTAACTTCGGCAATTAGACGGAAAGTCGCCGTACTCAACGCGCTATGCCCGTTGGTCATATATATTAAAATGCACAGTATGAACAGGAGTTATTCTCGGTATGTGCTAATATTAAAATTTATGTAATTTATGACAATCTGTTCATTCATTCATTCATATCAGAATTTTATTGTTTACCTTCTTTGTCTCTTGCTCTTTGTATTTCTATATTTATATACATATACATATATATATATATATATATATATGTACGTATGCATTATTTTTTAATAAATTTCAAACGATATATTATTTAAAACTTGTATTTTTTTTATTTTATTCTTTGTGCAATGTTATATTTTCGTACGTTCTAAAACGAATATGATAATTAATATGCGAAAATGATAATCTTTGTGACCCGTTAAATAATTACTCTAGTTGTCTTTTCAGCGACATCTTGAATTTTTCCCGTTATTATATATATATATATATATATATATATGTGTGTGTGTGTGTGGGTATATATACCTTAATATTCCATTAGAAACGTTGCCGTTTGAATTGCGCTTAATCGTATTCTCGCCGTTTTTCAATACGTAGCACTATTTTAACCCACTACTGCAGCAACTATCGCAAGCTTTTACATTCGATTTTCAACATATTCACACATACCGACACACACGTATATATGTGTATATGCGTGTGTATATGCAATAAAAACCATTCGTATACCTTCTCAAACTTTTTTATAATAAAATTAAAGATTAATTATCGTTTAAAAATTCTTAATTTGTATTTTTTTAAATATAACACAAGTACCCGTTTAAATGAATCAGATAAATTCTACTAACTGTAAACGATTAACGTATGGCTAATGGTTAATAGAAAGAATTACCATGATTTTACTTTATAATTTGTCCTAGTATCATTAGGTGTCCTTTAAAGAGAATAAAAATAATTTTTCACTATGTACATATGCGCGAGGACATATATTTGTAATGCGTGCGTTATTTGCTGCAGCGCTCAGCTGTCGATTCGGTGGTAGCTCGCTGTATAAAGATTTTCATCGTCCTATAAGCGTTAACCCTTCGAGTTCACTCTTTACGGTACGTGAAATTTTGCATGCTAAGAAAATTGTTTATTTTCTGATTGACGTGAAACGTCTCGAATGTAAAAATTCTTTTATACAAAAACGTAGAAAATTATCTATAGTCACCTAAGAAGCAGTATTGTATGATGAACGTGCCGTAGACAATTTATAATTTTGTGTCAACATTTTGTAATTGAAAATGTTAATTATCACGCGAAAACCACTTTGTAAAAAATCATGGTATCCGCCATTGCGTATAATTAGTACCTCGAACGCTATCCCGTTTAGTACGCAAAAAGAAATCTCGTTGGCTAGTCACGATGTTTTGCGGCAAACAATACAACTTACTTATTTAATTTCCGTGTCCGGAAAACCCACGCCTCGGCCCAAGTATATAGCAGCGTAAATTGCTTTTTCATCTGCCGACCACAAATCGGCTATATCATCATGTTTTGTTGGTTTTTTTTTTTAAGAAAGGAAACGTATTACACATTATTAAGCATTACAAGAGCAATAATTATGATACTGCGTACCGTTTAAAATAAACTTACCGCAGTAAACATAACGGCGGAAACTTAATTTTTAACAGTGCATGTTCAACATGTACATATACAAAAACTATATACACTTCCTAAATATTCCGATAATATAAGTACGTAATTGACGCTGTGTCACGCATACTAATTCTCACGCATTGAACTACTGCGAAAGTGTCTAGGAATTTTGTATTCGATACTTAAATCTTTCGTTTCAATCAACTACCTCCTCTTTTTTTTTCCACCAACAACTAACTCGATTACAAACGATTTTAGCAATTTTATAAGTAAGGTAACTGAGTAAAAATTTAATACTCAATACGAAGCAACTTAAAAAAAATTATGAGTAAGAATTCGATACCGAATAACGTGAATAACAACGTAGACTATTAACAAACAAATAGCCGGAATGAAATAATATCGATATACGTTAGTTTTGTGAATGTGTAGATTGGGTTAATAGAAAATAATGTAAACGATAATTGTTTCGTATTTACGTTTTATATAAATTTCTGATTTACAAAAATAATTTATATCGATAATAGGAAGCACATCTGGGCGTGATTCTAAATCACTATGTTCTATTTCGAATATAGAAGTGCAATAGTTTTTTTTATACAATCCAGGACAAAATCGTAAAATTGTTACACAGTGTTACGACTCGTTAAGTTCGCCTTAATAAATTTAATAAAATAAGAATAAGTTTTATATCGTATCGCTATATATATTATACTAAAAGTTATCCACGGCTTCGCATGTGTAATTATTTTTTTTTTAGCTTTGTTTCGCATGATATGTATATGTATTTACTTAGTAAATACTTTCGACACCCATGTCACCTAATTTTATATATATATTTTTTTTAAACACAGTATTTATTTACGACCTAAACAATATGTTTTTCCAGTTTTTCTATATTGCCATGTATTATTTATAATTAAAAAACTTGTTTATTGACGTTTCGGATGGATATTCCATACTCGACTGATTCTAGTTGCTATTTTATGCTCGCTTTAATGTCTTTATCCGGTAATGTATATTACAAATCGCTCCAGCAATTACGAACCCTGATATTATTCCCGTTCGGACAAGCTGTTGGCTGTCGGAGGCTTATATTTCTTGAGCCGGTACAACGTTTATATTTTAATCCATCGATATCATACGGATTAATTCACTTTTTCCTTTTGTCATTCTTTTCACATTTATTTAGAGGTTCTTTATATTGTTATTTGTTTGTGTCCGGTTGGTATTTTTTTGTCCGAATCCGGATACTGGAGCACTGAGAAGGGCTGCTTATGTCGTGAGGTATTTACACACTTTCGTAATTATATATATATATATATATATATATATATATATATATATATATCGCACTTTTAAAAAACTTTATCAACATACACGCGACACCTATTATAAGTAAATTGCGTTATGTGCATAATCTTCGTGCAAGAGATCGCATATGACAATGTGTAAAACACAAAGAATCGAAAAAATAAACAAATATTTATATTTGAGGTCCGATTGTTTTATTAATACTGTTCATCATTTTGCTAATTTTTTGTGACTTGTAATCTTAAATTAATATTTTTTCAATTCATATATTTTATTTTTAAATATTCACTTGATAATGACCTAACAGCCGAAAAACTTTGTGATATCTCATAAAGAACAATTTTCAGTGATTTTAAGTTCTTTTTTGTCGTTTACTTAAATTATATATATATATATATATATATATAATATATATATATATATATATATATATATATATATATATATATATATCACGTTATACCTATGTCCCAGACGTTTCGATTCCGGTTTTGTGCTACTCGAATCTAATTGATCACTGCATGTTTGGCAATGTCGCCTCACCACCCGTGTTGTTGGTCTGCTCGTTTTCCTTTTTGAATGCAACGGGCATCATTGCAAGATATGTTTTGTCCACCTGCCATCATGTCTACTACGCGCCACGTGTCCAGCTCACGTCCATTTTAATTTTGAAATTTTTGTACGCCCCTTCATCCAAGTAATGGTTTTTACGTCTTTTAACTTGACGTTTAATATTATCCTTTCGTGAGCTGTTTGCGTTTTCATGATTTTCGTAATTATTCCCTTTGTGAAGTTCCACGTTTTCGCTCCGTATGTTAACACCGGTAAGATACATAATCACTTTATGTTTGCACTTCAAAATGTTCGGTATATCTTTGTTCCGGAATATATTGGATAACTTCCCAAATGCAGTCCATGCGAAAGATATTCTCCTTCGTATCGCTCTCTGAATATTTTCTTCTTTGTCTGTAGTTATTTCCTGTCCTAAATAAATATATCGATGTACATGTTCGATGTACTACCATTTACCTTTACTGACATGTTTATTTATTTTTAATCATATTTTCCTAGACTCAGTTTGAAGTTCGTTCAGAATAGATTCTAATTCTTCTTGATTCCTGCTTATTATAATGATGTCATCTGCAAATCGTAGGTTATTGTTATACATATATACGGCTGATTATGTATGTGTAGCATAGATTATGACACTACCGAACTATAATAACAGATTAATTCATTTAATCTTACTCAACCGACACAATACGTATTATCTCGTTTATTCAGGAAATACTTATTTCTAGAATAATTTTCAATTAATTCAGATGAAAATTTAGCATCCGCTGTTCCTGAAAAAATGATTCACACGAATGAAGACAATTCCGAGAACGATCTTAGGTGAGTCTTATAAATTAATGTATGTATATATACATACATATATATATATATATATATATATATATATATATATATATATATATATATATATATATATGCAAATATCGACAAAATAAGCCGTTTCGAGCAATTTGACGTTGTTCGTATTCACGGGCGCTATTATTATTGTTAAAAATTCTCCGAAGAACGAGGTTAAACTAGATGTTAGCTAAGAAATTTATAGTCTAGATCTACCTTTGTTTAGAAGTGAGTGCAGACGACCTTTTCCGAGTAACGGAATAGCATCCGAATAGGCTATTCTTTTGGGCGGTATCGTTATCATCGGACAGCCTTTTATACCTACACTCGAATATTGTATATATATATATATATTTTTTATATATATATATATATATATTTATGGGGAGGGTGTTGTGTGGAATATATATATATGAGAAAATATAGGCAAGTGCATAGTTGGATAAAATACACAAAAGTACACGGATGTATATACTACAGTTTTGTTTTATTTCAGGTGGCAATAAATAGGAGAACTTTCATCAGCACCTGCTGCACTTAATGTCAGTGACACTACTAAGGAAACTTGCAACAATAAACTCGGTGTAACGTAAAGTCTCATCTATGTAGCCAGAAAGTAACTCGCACTAAAATTCACCGTTGGGTAAGCTTTTATTATTGTCTGGTGTCTTAAATAACCGATCTGCTAAACGCTGATCGTCATTCTAACTTTCGTAACTACCCGTCAAAAATTATATACATATATATATATATATAATATATTTTATATACTTATATATATATACATATACACACATATATATGTATGTATGTATGTATGTGTCTATGTGTATATGTATATATTCAAAGTACATTCCCTTGTCAGGTAAATTACACTACTAGCTACTACCACCTTCCATTATTCATGAACCGCACTCTTGTTGTTAGGTTCACACATAAATAGGTATACAGATTGTTTTACTCGCACTAGGCGAAACCGCAGAATTATATCAGTCACCGTTAGAAAATAAGACGCACGAATATTCGAACGGGTATAAACACATGGCAAGGAATTACATCTTTCTATGGAACACCAGAACGTTCAATGGGCTGCTATTATAAAAGATGCGTACGTTACGATGAAATTATAATTTACATAATAAGGGATAAGAGAAAGAAATATTCGAAAAATTAAAAATATTTGACACTTTAAACTGTTTGATTAGCGTAACAGTATTAACATTTTCTATTTTCGGCTCTTCATTACAGATCGCTCATTTGTGATAGTAGATTTGATTTTATAATAAGAAAACTGATGAAGCACGTTCACACGAGACGTTTTCGAAGAAATATTTTTTGTATATTGACGGGACAACGGTAAAGCAGCAACGCAAAATAGTAGTCTACAAGTAAGAATTTTGAATTTTTGAAAGCAGATTTGAGAAACAATTCAAAAGAAATTTAAAAAAAAAAACGAATTAAAAAAAATATATCTGTGCCTCGGAGCGCAGAAAGAAGTGAAACTTAAAGATATTTTAACTAAATTCGATACAGAGTTTTTTTCAGAAATTTTAACGCGTGTGTGTACTTAAACACACACATGCATATATATGTGTGTGTGTATGTATAAAAATAAGCCTAACCCGTGTATAAACGTGGTTAGAAGACAGATGTTGGTAGCGCGGTACATGCGAACCGGATATATATATCCATCCGTTACTTCGTTATACCTAACGCAACAAAACATGGTTTGATAGGTGGTGTTGATATATATATATATATATATATATATATATATATATATATATATATCCGTCTGTTATTTCCGCTCGCTCACTAGTTTTGCGGGTTAACCTCTCATATAAACCGCGCCAATAGCAGTTGCACTTCAAAAACTTCGGTAAATAACTAGCTTACTGATTCATTCAAAGCAAAATTACGCGCTTGTAACGAAATAGCGACAGATGCCGTTATATAATTCTACGCAATTTAATTGCTACCTATAGTGTAGGGAGATTTTTCCTCCCTGTGTGTACAAAGTAAAGTTAAGAATTCCGTTACAAAACTACCTGCCTTTATTAATAAAATTTTACATTTAAATACATACCCCTCCCTTCGCAGTTGCCTACTTATTGGCCCCGAATAACAACGACATTCTGGACGTTTTGGACATATCTAAAATTAATCTCTAAATGTTTCCTTTTTTGGTTCGTATATCATTTTTGTTATCTTATGTATGATATATTTATATGAAATTAACGTTGACACGGCTAATTTTGTTTTTTTTTTTTTCAAAAATAGTATATTTGATAGAAATACAACTTTATATTATGAAACTTAAAGTGGCAATCCAATTAAGTTTAATGCCACTCTAAATTCCATTTACAATTTTAACTTACATTTTTAATTCGATATAATACTATTATCATCTAAAATGAATAGTGAAAATAACAATATAAGAACAATAAATCTTAGTATATCAAATTATAATTTTTTCTATTATTTATTTCCTCAATAGCTAACACGTTGAATTCTTTATATTTACTATTTACCAATTCTTCCGCTTTACATTCTATTACAATATCATTACAATTACACCGCTGCAAGATATGATAAACCGTATCCGCAAAATTACATCGAATACATCAGCAATACCAAAACGTTTTAAATAAGTTTTGAAACTACCATGTCCAGTAATAAATTGTGTGTTATAATAATTGGGAATAAAATAAGTATTACGCGGAATCTATCATTTATATTTGGAAAATACTGATACGTTAAGCCACTATATGTATAGCCCACATGATTTGATATTGCTCTAAATAATATTGATTAAGTACTTTTTTAAACTGTTCATCGTTTAAGTGTTTGCCTTCGTATTTATATTTGTTATTAATATAATCTATTTGATTAAATTCGTGTGTTAAATTAATATTGTTTTTAATGTAAAATAAATTAATATGTTTACGTATTTCTAAGTCTCATAATTCCGGCTATTACTATCGAAGAAGCCCAGTAACTAGTAGTTTTATATCCTTTAATCATTTTATTTGTTATTCGTACCTAAAATAAATTATTATAATATAATAGTAATTAATAAGAATATTCAAATTTATTGTTTCACTATTTATATTTCTAGATGCTAATCGGTGGCTATAATCATATCTTAGATGCTATTTATAATTCGTTTGATATTAAACGGTATTATCGCATGTTAGATACAGGATTATTCTCAATCTTAATATACCGTCATCGATGTTCATCGTTTTCACTTTAAAGTTGTTTCGCGAATAAAAATCCTATAAACATCATCTTGTCTTAAAAATATTCACCGTCGTCCTGATTTCGGTTTTCGTGCGAATTTTACGATGTATTTAAAAACAAACAAACAAAAAACGATAT
Source organism: Coronaproctus castanopsis (assembly GCA_032883995.1). Classification (NCBI taxonomy): domain Eukaryota; kingdom Metazoa; phylum Arthropoda; class Insecta; order Hemiptera; family Monophlebidae; genus Coronaproctus; species Coronaproctus castanopsis. The sequence continues at coordinate 9,367,143 of CM065054.1, forward strand.
TTTAATAGAAAAATGAAAAATTGTATAAATTCGTTTCTACGTTACACGAAATACAGTGTAATTTCCGCACCGAATGCCATAACCATTCTCCGCGGAAAATACATTAGTCGAAATTTAATCTAATAATATTTAGTATGTTAGTTTATTTATTGACATTCGAGAACTAGAGTTTATAGTAGTCGGCTTAGTGGAAAAAGAAAAAAAAAAAAACAGTTTTATATCTATTTTTTATGAGATTATCGTCTGTAGAATTTACTATCGGAATATCCGAATATCTACAAACTCCAAGTTTATTCGATATTATTCGAAGGTAATAATTTTTTGCAGTCTTTGTGATTTATGTTACTTCTGCTAGTATAAGATCAGACTAGACACAGGCATAAAGTAGTTTCGGTAAAATTACTTTTTTTTTTTCTATATTAAAAATTTATTTCGCGTACATAGTGCGAACTTTTTGGTAAATAATAGACAACCCATTTTTCGTATACTATTTACCAGTGGCGGCTCGTGGTTAAAAAATTTAACGGTTATACCTTCCCCCCTTCGCACACATACATAAAAAATTTTTTTTGTTTCATACGGCAAAGTAACATTAATAATATCGAAGTCAACAAATTGTAATATAAATATATAAGAATCGTTTAAAAAAAACTGCAATCAGAAAAACTAAAAATTATGAAGTTAGATCGTCCAACATAGTTCTTTACCCGAATAATATACACGGGAAGTAGAACAACGCATTTTTAACATCGCAGCCGCACAACCAGCCGGCGTTATTATAATAATCAAATTTAAGATATCTTGAAAATGATCTTTTTCCCGTATTAATATTCCGCTTCATCGTTAAATCAGGAATAGGCCGGACCTAACCGTTTTGTTTCCAATTTTTCTTCAGAACTTCGCTGAGAAAATGAGTATTTCAGTAAACTTTTAATTGAATTCACGTTGAATACTACCAAAAATGTTAATTTAAAATATTAAAAAGGAAACAATTCGATAAACTCTACGTATAATAGTTGAGTATTGTTATTTTTTCACAAAAAACAATCCTCTGAAAGTGAAACGATCAATTGCGGTATAAATAATAAAGCTTCAGCAAGAAAAAACATTCTATGTATATTGAACAACGTAAACTATAGAGAGGCGATGAAACAATTGACACGCCGAAAAATATACACAATAAAAGATTCTAAGAAAAAAAACTAATCTCGAAAGAGATGTTAATATAAGCCCTAGACTCGTTCGTTAGCCGGTAGTATGCGCACGCACCCGCGTGTTGTGAACAATACAACGAGAAAAACCTCTTCCGCCGCGTAGTGTGTGTGTGTATTTCAAGGAATTTGGTTGTAAAACGACTGCAATTCGCCCATATAGTCCCATGTAAACTCTACATACGGAGTAGGCGCAAAATCTACATATAACTCTGTACAAGGCAAGATGTCTTCTTAAGGTTGCATCGACCGCTATAACTAGACGTTTCAAAGCATTTTTAAAGAGATTTTTAACTTTTTATAATATATTCTTGAAAAATATATAATTAAACTTTTGCTTATTTATTTTAATCTTCGTAAAATAATTAGTACTTATAACTATTTTATTACATCGTCAATTTTTATGCTGTTCCGGATATATCTAGTGGTTGTGCAGGATACCTTTATGTACGAGTCGCCACTGCTATATTTACACAAGTATTAATATGTTTTAGTTAAGTCGTCTATCCGTGATGACATCTGCTTTACATGTTCTTTCCAGTCGAGATGAATGTTTTTTAATTTAAACGAAATGATTTAAAGCCTATACTACCTAGTAAAAATTATTTCACTCGGTCTTTCATATAATTTCAACTTTTATTTTCCATTTATAGATTCATCGACTACTTGACACCGGATAGGATAAAATGGGTCCCTACTTTAGCCTGTTTGTTTAGTAAAAAATCGTCCGTTAGTATATACTGTTTTATCTTTTCTAATCGTTGTCCATTTCCAGTTTAGTCCCCCTCTAATTTTCTCCGTCTGCTAAATTAGGTGATTTTTCTTTTATTTACATTTATTTTCACGTTGTATTTTCTTCCTTCTTTATTTATCACCTTCCTCTCCCTTTCGGCTATCATTACTTCATCATCTGCGTAAGTAATATTGTTTATTGTAAGGCCCATTAATATCCCGTTGTATTTATTTTTCGAGATTTCCATCATTTCTTCTACATACGCATTAAATAATCGATCAGACGAAAGAGACAACCTTGTCTGACACCGTTTTTCTACGCGGTAAAAAATCTTTTTTAAGCGTAAATTTTTATTTTATTCAGTATTATAGTTAATTCCGTGGTTTTTTTTTACACTTTTTATTTTAATTTTTTTATTTTTTTATTATTCGTTCAAAATCAAACATAACCGTAAATCGTATAAGAGAATAGTGCAATTTTTTTTTTTTTAACAAAAAAGGAGACATACGATTTAAGAAATATACTTTATATCGAGTCGATCAAACACACACGCGTAATATATTTTTTATTTTATATGTATATATATGTATATATATATATATATATTTTTTTTTTTTTAAATAAATACTTCTTTAATACCAGGAGCATCGTTAATAACGTCGCACTGACGCTAAAATAATATTACATCCCGTCCAATCCTTTCATCGTCATTCAATCGCATCCTGCTTCAACGGTCCTCGATATTTTTAGATGGCACTCAACCGAAGCATTTATTATTAATACTTTTCACTTTTTATGCTAAGTACTTCGCTACTCTCATTTTTGAGGTACCCTTCACATTTTCTTCGTTGTAGCATTTGTTTTTTTCACCTTCTTTTTTCACCTTTTTTTTTTTTAACTTTAAAAGGTGTCTATAAATTTCGATAATATTTTCTCGCACGATGAAAATGCACGACTAAACCTATTCGTAACGTTAGAACAGAAAAATAAGTAAACCTCAGAATAGCGTTGTGATGTAAAAAATTCCGATCGTTAAAAGAGAAATATTCGAACGATTTTTTTATTATTTTTTTTTTCGGCTTGTACCACTGGTCGCTTTGACCATCTATACGGAGCAGATCTATAAAACGTACGTCGTTCTCCTAACGTAATTAATGGCGCACAAATATGGTCACGAACGATCGAACAAAGTAAAAAATACCGCTAACTAAATAATGGAAAGGATAACGATCGGGGATATTTAGAGACAAAGTAAACGATATATAACTAAGGAATAAATCGAAAACGGAATATGTAAAAAAATACGTAAAGTTGAATCGAGCTGAGAATGAAAACAAACAGATGGGCCGAGAAATACACTAGACGGGAAACGGTTGAAGAAGGCGAAAACCGAGATGAAGGGACGACATTGACAAACACGCTGAAAAGTTTTGGATGCGTAAAACACAGAATCGTCTGGAATAGAAACAACTGGTAGAAAAATCTGCGGACGTCTGAAATAGCAGACAATGCTCGACAAGCGGTTTAATTTTCCTAATGTAAGTATACTTCTATCGTATTTAGCAGTCCTCTTGCATATACTGAATGTTGTTTGAGACGTGGGTATTTTTCCCCGGATTTAATCATCACTTATTAGATATAGCCAACGAACTGGAATTTTCCAGTTAGACTGCCAATGGTCATTAGCAGTTTCCTCGAAGACCGAACATTCCAAGTTCGTCTTGGTAACACTTTATCCACTGAATGGTGTTCCGCAAGGTACTATAGTACAATCCTATTTAATATTGCCATAAATGATATCTTAACCGAGATAGTAATACGAGCTCCATTATTTGCTGATGATTTGGTTATCTTCCTACCGTGTAGTAACGTACCACTTGGATCAGAAACGCCGCAATTCTGCTTAAATAAACTTCTAAAATGGACGGAGGTAACCGAATTTCAGTTCTCGGCTTAAAAAAGTCCACAGTCGTACACTTCTGTCGAAAATGCCCTCATAATATAGTTCTTTACTTAAATAACAAAAAACATCCTCAAACCAAATAATAATCAGATTTTCCACTACCCTAAACATTTTTCAATCCTCTCGGCTGAACTTTATGCTATAAAACTAGCTGTACTTTATATACATGATTCTGTTGGTAGAAATTCTAAGCAGTCTGTCATTGCCACCGACTCTCAGCAATCACCAGCGTCAGTAATTATAAACGCAAAAAAATCGGCATCCACTGGCTAAGGAAATAATCAGCATCCTATCTACCGGTCTTTCCGCTCAACCATTATTTATACGGGTTCCAAGTCACACTGGTATTGCTGGGAACGATCTAGCAGACACAGCAGCTAAAGAGGCGACTTATATGCGGCTCGATCTTCTAATAGATCCAAAACATATCCGCGGCATAATAAACGATGTGGTTATCAACTACAAACAAATTACGCTCATTCAGAGATACTAATTTATTCCTCTTCGTTGACACATGAAGAAGGACATACGACTCTCACTCATAGTCACTTGATCAGAAGAGAATTACCACCGATTTGTTCCTGCAGCAATGTTAAATTAACAATAGAACACCTTCTGCTACACTAACAAAAGTACACGGCTGAACGTATTCGATATGGTCTTCCATCAGCATTAGAACGATTTTTACAGCCAAATGCAGCCGGTCCAATAGTAGGGTTCCTACGTGAAATCGGTCTGTTTCAACAACTATAGCTTCCGTGTCCGTGCTTAATTAGACATGAAACTGCGATGGTTACACCGGACGCTCGGCAAGTATTCAAATTTAACCGTTGAAAATAAATCATTAATAAAGCCGTTATAAAGCCTGTGTCGACGTATGATCTCATATTGTGGGACTGCACTGAAGATATTCGGATAAATAAAATACAGAAGTTCAAAAATAAGGTGATACGACTAATTTTCTCTCTCCGCCTTTGTATATATATATATATCCGATGTTACACAGAGACTTCAAAATTACCTTCATTAGGGATTAATTCATCAATTAAGTGCAAACAGGCTTATGAGCCACGATAACATACTAACGATAAATCAATTAGATAACAGCAGCAGGGAAACAAGACGAGTTCAACGTAACAGGATGTTTGACTATATCTGATACAAAATTAATTAAAATTCGATCGGTGAATACTATTAGGTTTTGGCCGCGCATGCCACTTTTCATTTCCATAACAATTGCTAGATAGCGATAAAACGGTCCAGTTACAATGGGTAAACAATAATTATATATATATATATATATATATATATATATATATATATATATATTTATATATTTATATATATATTTATATATTTATATATATATATATATATAAAATATATATTTATATATATATATATATATATATATATATATATATATATATAAAATTTTCTTTTTCTCTTTAATATCCCGATTTACTAGCGCTAACTAAAGTTAAAATTCAACGAACCCCTCTAATCGTGGATGAGTTAGTGAGACAACGTTGTATATACTTCCGTGTAAACGTATGTGTATGCGTGTGTTTAGGGGGTGTAGACACCGATGTTTATTTTCGGGGAATTTCGAGGAAACATAAACAAAGCTTATGAAAGACTAGTAAAAGGAAATTTGAACGCGTTTTCGCAATAACATCTGTACATTTTCAGAGGGGTGAACAGAGTAACTTTAGTGAAAATTTATTATCGTTTCGCAGCAAACCGAAGACAATGTTCGAGGTGAAATATTTTTTGCGGTTATTAGAGGTACTTAACGGAAATTTTACGGAAGACCAATAAAAGAGGATTTCAATACCGCGCCTAGCAAGAATATCTATTTTCACCAATTGACTAGGATGATGACTTAAATGAGAACTTACCGCAATTCGCGACGAATTCAAAAGCAGAAGTTAATATTTCAGAAAATTGTAAAATATTATATCAGCTGCTGATAGCGCGTGTTCGTTGAAGTAAATTCCTCACTGCAGTCATCACCGTCCACTATGTTTACTTCGCCGTCAGAGGTAAAATGCACTAATCTGAGAACGGTCAGAAGAACTACCTCTAAAAGTTATACACGCCTGTTTTTCGACTGCATTATATTCCGATGCAATGGAAATTTGCGCAAACAATTACGATCCCGTAGCCCGAAACACATCCATACGGTATCTATTCCTACCGAGACTAATTGTCTCGTTAGCGGTGATACCTAAAATTAAGAACACCCGTTAAATACCTATGTGTCTTCATACTTAAACGTATATAAATTTCAGACATAGTTTTTGGCAGTGATTCTGTGTTACGATAATTTAGAATATGCAGAGGACCCAATTTGTGATGGGATTAATTCGGATGACGATAGTGTTGACGATGAAAAACATGGTGGACAACAGTATTTGCTACGTTATAGAATCTCGAGCCAGATCCACGTCCTGTATCTGAGTTAGTAAGTTCACACGATTGTCACTTTTGCAAAATATCTCTCTCAAGTATTTACTCTTCATCAGGACAATTAATAATCAACATACTATGCACATTTCACAGGAGTTGAATGCACCACTCCAATTATCACCACCTATCTCATAATTTAGTCCAGCTGATGTAAAATACACAATACAACGCTTGAAAACTAAAAAAGCTTATATATATATATATATATATATATATATATATATATATATATATATATATATATATATATATATAAAAAACTCGTCACTACGAGAAATGTATTTTACGCTTGAATGGAAGTTTTCGATTATTAAAATGGTACTTAAACCTGTCAAGAAGTATCATCATACCGGCCAATCAGTTTACTGCCTATTTTAGTTAGGAAAGCTATTAGAGAAATTAATATTAAAACGCCTTTATCCAATACTACGTGAAATGTCGTTCCCGATCACCAGTTCGATTTCCAAAATAATCACTCTACTAATCATCAGTGTCACCGTGTTGTTGATATGATATCATCCACTTTCGAGAAGAAGCAGTATACTGTACTAAAGCGTTTGACCGTGTGTATTACATGAAGGGCTTCTATTTAAGTTAATTTACGAATTCTCGGCAAATGGTCTAGAAAATAGCGGATTAAAATCAATCCAAGTAAATCGGTACATATTTACATTAAACAAACAAATCTGCCCAGCATTTCAGTTCAAAGGGGGAGTGCTATAAAACATCAGCAGACTGTGAAATACCTAGGCATAATCTTAGACCAAAGGCTAACCGGGTCACCTCATATTACGAATGTTAAAAAGAAGTTAAATACACAACTGAATAAACTTTATTGCCTAATTGGTAGAAACTCTAAAATGTCGCTAAAAAATAAGCTATTAATCTACAACGCAATAATAACACCGATTTGGACATATGGCATAGAATTATCGGGCTCATCTGCAAAAAGTAACATCCGGAAAATCCAACAATTCCAATCGAAAGCACTTAGAGTGCAGGGAAACACTACTCTAAAAAAAAAGCTTCAATCATGCTAGAATAGTTTACTCGTTGGAGTAAATGCTCCTACTAACATTAATACATTCCACGAACAGCCAACGTGCTTATTGTTTTAAAGAAAAACAGGTGCATGTAAAAAAAAAAAGTTAAAAACGTTTTTACCGCATAACCTTTATTTATTACTTAAGTCTTATCTATCCGAACGATATTTCTGTGTCAAAGAAGACAACTTTTTCTACACCCACTACAGTGTTGGTTCCGGGGTGCCTCAGGCCAGTATACTTGGACCAGCACAGTCTACATGGCAGATATACTCCGCCATCCTGACACATTAATGTGTACATTTGCAGACGATATTGCAATACTGTCAAAATACGGAGACTCTGTTCAAGCTTCCAGTCTTGCAGCAACATGTTAATCAACTTGAACCATGGTTTACGAAATGGCGAATTCATTTAAATGTCAATAAATGTCACCATGTTACATTCACACTCATAAAAGGAACGTGCAGTCCAATATATATTAATTACGCAGTTAATCTCAACGCTGACCGTGTCCGCTATCTTGGCTTCTACCTCGATAGCCGTTCGACATGGAGATACCATTTAACTGTTATGAATCAAGAGTTACGCAGAAGATATACAGTACTGATGCGCCGGTTTGATCAACGATCAAAATTAAATATCAAGAACAAAGTCGTTCTATATAGTATTCTATTAAAACCAATTTAGTTGTATGGATCAGAATTATGGGGTTCGTGCAAGCCATCAAATATGAAGCGCGTACAATGCACGCAGTCAAAAATCTTAAGGAAGATATCAATAATAGCAGAGGTTGTGAAGACTAGATACAGAAAATTCCACAACAAGCTAACCTGCAACAATAATGTCTTTATATCGGCCTTGGCAGAACGTCAACTACCAGGCAACAGAAATTAAAGCGCCGCTGGCCTCGAAATATGTTGAGCGCTTTGGAACGTTTCTCTTTACATCCTCGATAAGCTATGCTCATTCAGCAAACGCACTTATTGTTTTTCTAAATAGTTGCGCGTATACAAAGAATTTATATATATATATATATATATATATATATATATATATATATATATATATATATATGTATGTATAGTAAATAATTAAACCAATTAACTTTATTTTCTAGCGAGGAATGGTATATTACGTAAGTAAAAATATTTCCGAAATTATACTTTATTCATCATTTAGTGGTCCTATTTGCTCTTTAGATAAGACAAGTATGAAAATTGATTCTTTTCCGGTCTATTTTTTAATGAACAAATGATAAATCTTTTTAAAAATGAAACAGACATGCTGGCAGTATTATTGCAAACCTCAAGCGTGAACATAAGCTTCGAAAAAATTCTATTTGGAATTTGTGCGAACTATTTCCTTGCAATTATAATACACGCGTCATTGATGAAGAAAAGCGAGGTTAGTGATTATTGGCCACACTGTGAACCACTACACAGTACATTTGTATCTCAAACTTTGAGTGGTGACAGATTCGAGAAAATTTTTTACATGCTCCATCTAAATAACAATGCAAATAACGTAGAAAACGCTAAAACAGGACATACATATGAAGAAAAGAGATCCCGATATAAAAGACAAATGAACCGATTGCTGAATAAAAATAGTAACATATCCTTATCGAACGAAATAAACTTGCATGTACGCATGGTATACAATTGTGGGAGTACCTAAAACAAATTAATATTCAAATAAGTCAGACAGTTTGGAATAAAATTTTGGGATCCCCCGATTTGTTTGTAACGCGATACTTCATAGTGATCTCAACATTACTTATGTACGAAATGAGATAAACCGATTTGTCGAAAGATATTTAGCTCGATTAAAAATTCATCCAAGTACACTGGTTTCTGAACTGTTAAACACCTTCACAGACTTGCGTCGATTGAAGCGAGTTCAACCCTTAGGCCATGCAGAAATATAAGGTCTTGAAATCAGACGAAGTGGTACTGGGCACTTCTTCTTTTATGTTCACTTGTTACTAAACCAATTTCTAAATAAGCAAATTTCAATTGGGAAATTTTTTTATAAAATATGTATATATATATATGTATGTGTGTGCTTGTGTTTAAACATCTACGATATCATACATGTCTTTTTCTTACTTCGAACCCTCGGAAGGGTGTAGTGATATATCTCGTACAAGTACACAAATATATAAATTAAATAATTTAACAAATTAATCCATTAAAAACAAACTAACAAACAAATAATAATAATAATAACAGGATTAAATAATTTTCAATTTTAAATCATCCGTATAATCTTGTTCGCTAAAGAAACACTCCGTAATTTATAGTAAATTGAAATATGAAATGTTTATAATAAAAAATATTTCTTATAAAAGACGTGAAATTTTATACATGATCAGAAATATATTTAAAATTTGTTTTTCACGAATAAACATTTAAGCAGTTATTTATCATCAAGTTAATAAATAATGACACATTTGCATATTTGAATGATATCGCAGCGTATAGGAGATGAAAATTGTCAACATTTTATTACTAGCGGTAAAGAAGTACGATTTAACACTGAATTAAGCGCAACTTTTCCAACTTTAAAATATCTATTTCAAGAACACACTAACTACGCAGAATGATATAAAACCTGATTCTGAAAGGCTAGGATTTTAAAAGAATTTTACAGATTTCGAAAATAAGGTTAGGCCGCAACTGATACAAGGTATATTAGGCATGTTTTCATATTATTCCTAATCGATTCCGAAATTTTTACGAGAAAATTCATCCGTTAACTTCCAACTAAATTAAATAAGATATATAAAAAAGTCAATACTAGTTGCTTTCGATAAGAATATAATATCATCTTTTAGCGGCGAAAAAGAACATATTATTGCCGCTCGCTCTTACAAGAAGGATGATCAACAGCGGTGTTCTTTTGTAAAACGACTCCAAAAGGACAACTATCGAGAAAGAAACTTATACAATAACGAAAGCATTTTTTTATTGTCTAATTGGCGAAAATTTTAAACTCACCACAGACGAAAAAGAAAATATGGCTTTTGATGATGCAACACGTACAATCTATGTATAAACTACAAACTATGACATAAACTAAACTACCGGCAGAAATTACGCGAAATACTTTGCCACTTCGGTGTGACAAGAACGTTTCATTTTACATACTAGAAAAATTTTACATATTCTATAAATGTTAAAAATAATATCCTTACGTAAAACGTACGCTAAGATGAGACCAAAGTTTATTAACGATGAGTTTTGAAGGGCCGACACGTATAGTAAATAAAATAAATACCTTTTACGATCGTTGATGAACATTCCAAATTTCGTTTTGAAAAATTTTGTCAGTAATAAGATTTTCACGTCACTCTTCTCTATCCGTAGCACTTCAACATATATACATACAGATAAAGAAGTCGGTTAATAGAAGACAATATGCAGCAGTTTGTTTTTCAGATGGAAAAGAAAGTACAGTATTTACAAGAAATTGATAGCTCCGCTTTCTAACACTTTGAAAAATTAAAAATCTAGAAAAGCTGGAAACTAACTGCGAAGAAGCGGAATCATCCTCTATCACAATTCGAAGTAAATTCTCAGATGATAAAATAATCAGAAACAAAAATATGGATATTAGAAAGGCGTTATTAACCACCATTGTTCCAAAAAGGTCCTGTTTATTAAAATAAGAGGAATATTATCAAACAGAAATGCCCGACAATCGATATTAATAAAATATATCGTCATTATTTCCTCTAGATAGATTGTTTTCACTGTTTGTGGATGTAGCTTAATAGTGTGTTGATTAAAGTTTATATTTTAAGTAAGAATTATGTTCTCATTTAGATGTAAAAAGCACTTATATAATTTATATCAGATTATATGATAGTACTATATATAACAGTTTCTAAACGAACTGACAACACTGTAAAAATTACGTATTGCGAATCATCGCAAATACATTTTGTTTCTGTACATTGTATCTGGTTGACAGGGCTATCACGGATGGTGAGTACAGGTTGCATGCAGACTATTCTTTACTGAAGAGTCAGAATTTATCATTTGCGTCTTTTGAATTTCCTTCTATTCTTTTAACTCCAGTTCAATTCAGAAAATATGTATTTATTCAACTGGTCGATCTGCGGCAGGAAAGGTAGATGATACCTCAATAACTGGCAGATGAATTTTTCCCTAATATTTTTGCTAGGTTATTAATTGAAGAATTTAAATGTTAATTTTCATAATACTCAAGTGCTTACTGGACACGGCAAGTTTGGTACCTACTTATTTCGGTTCAAGCTTCATGAGTCCTTGGGTATGTGTAATCAGTTGAAGTCACTTGTGCTTATTATTCCGAATTATACGCCCGATGACTTATCAAAGGATAATGTAAATTTCACTCTTTACGCGAGAGTGAGTGAGTGAACGAGATAAATCGATTGTTACACGGAAGAAGCGAAGAAAAAATGTTAGTTTAAAAGAATTTCGACAACGTCTAAAATACGCTATCTTCCGTTACGAGTAAAAAGTTTTAGTTTGTCCCATACTCGTAGTAGAGCGATACTTGGGACATTTATCGTTGTTAAGAGAAATTCTATAAATCATAGATTATTCGATTTCCATGTCGGAGGAATACCTAATAGAGTTACATACCTTGTTGAACTGAAGCTCAAAGTTGTTCAAATATACGCACCAACAGAAACTCACGAAGAAGAAGTAGAAAAATTATACGAAGAAATACAGGATAGTTTAAACCGAGACAAATGTCAGTATGTTATTATAGTCGGTGATTTTAACGCCAAAATTGGGACCCGTTCGAACGAAAAGGAGATAACAATTAGGAAGTATGGTACAGGCATCAGAAATGAGAGGAGAGAAATGTTAGCCAGCTTTCTCGAAATGAGTAAACTCTACGCCATGAATACATTCTTTAAAAAGAAAGGAAAAATAAAGTGGACATGGAGAGTCCCTGATTACAAACATAAAAACGAAATCGATTTCATAATTTCGAATAAACTACATATAATACAAGATATCACAGTACTAAGCGCTGTAAACACACGAAGTGATCACAGATTGGTAAGAGCCAAACTAAAAATCAATTCGAAGCAAGCTAAATATATAAATCGAAACAGTTGTCAGTCAATCTAGACCCGAAAATATTAACTCAAAAAGTAGAAGTGAAGATGAAGCGAGGTTTATAGCTGAAACAATAATGAAGCATGTGCAATTAAAGTAGCGCCGAAAAATGAAGTATTAAATAACAAATTAAGTGCCGAAATTAAATTACTGTTAAAACAACGAGAAGTTTAAAAGTGGATAGGGATAAAAATTTGATTCATTTGGCAGAATTAAATAAATCAATAAGAAAGAAAATGAGAAATTGTGTCAGGAATTTCAACATCCGTACAGGAAACTATTGAAAACAAAGGAAAATATTGAGAAAGACATTGTCCTGCGGAAATAGAATACTAACAAAAATTAATAAGTGCTACTGGAAAAGTCCTAACGAACGAACACAGACTAATAGAAAAAGTGGAAAACTATTTCACAGATAATGATAAGACAAAGATACAGCCACATATGGTCGTCAATACGAATGAAGAAGTTGCAGATAAAAATATTGAAGAGATTCCTGAAATAATGAAAGATGAAATAAGGAATGCGCTCCGAAGAATAAAAAACAATGAAATCCTAGCGGAGATGATTAAATATAGTGGAGACACGATGATTACTGCAATTTCTCAACTTTCCAATCGGTGTTTGGAAGAAGTTAAGATACCAAATACATGGACGAAAGCAGAAGTAATCCTTATACATAAAAAGGAATATATGCGCAATCTAATATCAATGGATATGTTGGCTATTATGTCTCACATCCGGATGGAAAATCTCATGGAGGTGTTGCCATTCTAATTCGAAATAAGATAAATCATTGTCATTGCTACAATGAAATTACTTATGCCTATCAAGTATTAGCCATTAAAGTAAACAGCATTCAAATCCATTTTACCTTAGCAGTTATGGTCATCCGAATGTAATCATTCCTAAGGAACGATTAAAGAATACGTTAACGGAGCTTGGTTCAAGAATACTAATAGGAGGAGACTTCAATGCTAAACGCCATAGGTGGAATTGCATTAGAGGTAATTATAGAGGAAAAATTATTGAAAATATAATTACCGATAATAAACTCACAGTTATTGCACCAAAAGATCCTACCTATTCGACAAAACACACTAATCGTAGCCCAGAAGTACTTGACTTCTTCATAGCAAAAAATATGCACCCTGTTAATATCTCATGTAAAATAGTGTCAATTTTAAGCTCATATCACACCCCAGTAATAGCTAGTGTCGTTATTACACCTACCATAAATAAAGGTCGTATACCTCTAATAAATAGGAGTACAAATTGGGAAATATTTTCAAACTACATGGATCATCAGATCGAATTAAACTTTCGTCTAAAAGAACCTAAAGAAATTAATGAAGCAGTTAAATCGTTCGTTACAAATATACATAACGCTTGTGCAAGTGCAACTAAGTATCCAGCCTATAAAGTAAACTATGGAAAGTTAGATTTTAATCTACCGATGGAAATTAGACAACTAATTCAGTTGTCACGAAGATCAAGAAGTAAATGGCAGCGAAACAGAACGCCTTCCTTGAAACGATCTTTCAACCATTATCATAACTTGTTAAAAGTGAAAATGAGCGAATACAAATCTGAAAGATACGCTCAATTCCTTACCTCATTAAATCCGGAGGACATGACTGTATGGAAGGCTACTAAGTCATACTTAAAAGAGAAACCTAAACAATACTCCATTAGAAAACCAAACGGAGAATGGACAATGACAGATAAGGATAAGGCTGATATCTTTGCATTGCATTTGTACAATATTTTCCAACCGTATCCCGATTTAATGAATACCAAACATGAAAACAAAGTCGAACAATATTTACAAAGTCCAATTCAATTAACATTACCGACGAAGCATGTATCATCAGGTGAGATACAAACAAAAATTAAAAAGTTACAACTAAAAAAAGCACCCGCTAAGGATCAAATAACAGCTGAAATAATGAAACAAAATCGGTACTATATCTAACATATATTTTTAATGCAATGCTTAGAACCGGCTACTTCCCACAAATGTGTAAAGACTCAATCATTCGTCTGATTCAAAAACCTCAAAAGAATCCGCAGAAATTAACATCTTATAGGCCAATTAGCCTATTAAGTATATTGGGTAAAATATTTGAAATGATACTACGTGACAGAATACAGAAGGTAATAACCATAAATAATCTAATCCCAGATCATCAGTTTGGTTTTCGAACTAATCACTCGACTATCCACCAGGTTCATCGAATAATCGATCGCATCTGTTCCGCATTTGAGAAGCATCAGTATTGTAATGCCGAATTTCTCGAGGTTGAACAAGCATTTGATCGTGTGTAGCATAAAGGCCTGTTGTACAAATTAAAATCAACTATGCCAAATGATATATATAAACTCCCAGAATCATATTTATCGAACAGATATTTTCATCATTAATTCAGCGGCCTCTGAACAGTACCTGATCCGCGCGTCTGTTTCTCAAGAGAGTATACTTGGGCCAGTATTGTTTTCGCTATATACGGGTGATATTCCGGTGCTAAATACCACAGTTATGGCCACTTTTGCTGATGATACCCGCATATTAGCAGCTCACGAAAATCCCATACACGCTTCAATAATGGTGCAGGAACATTTCAATTGAATTAACGTTTTAAATGGAAAATAAAAATTAATCAAAGTAAAAGCCAGCAAGTCACATTTACTTTAAATACCGGTAATTGTCCCCACAAATGAGTTATGGAAACGAACTAATTCCTGCATAAAATTCGGTGAAATACTTAGGATTAGTACTTGATCGTCGACTTACATGGGGACCCCATGTAGCTAAGACAACGGATCATGGAAAGAATCTATAAGCTACAGCCAATAATTGGTAAAAAACCCAGAATCAATCTCTACTGGTAAGAAATACTTGCTCCAATTTGGAGGTACGGTATTGAAATATATGGAGCAGCATCCAGCAGTAATATGAAACGAGTGCAACAGCTGCAGTTAAAAGTTCTCAGGATAATAGCAGATGCTCCGTATTACGTGTAATATAGATAACAGTTACGTCATATGTTATCGGCACCAATAGTGGTCGTCAGACCGGAGTAGTGTAAAAAAAGGTCTTATATTATTTATATTAAATTACGATAGTACTATTTATAACAGTTTCTAAACGAACTGACAATACTATAAAAATTACATATATTGTCAAGCATCGCAAATACATTTTATTTCTGTACATAGTTACTTAGAACTAACCCGTTTCAAATACATGTTCAGTAAATGCTTTCAATAAAATCATTTTTTTTTTTTTGTCACACTATCGAGATGAACAAATTCTACACTATTCAAAACCATCTGTATTCAACGTCAAAAAATTGACAAATATAATCTACAACATGTTAAACTAATCAACTCCAATTTAAAAGATGAAATTAAAATTATCATTATCTATAAATAAATCTAAAATAAACTGAACTGATACAAAGTTAATTAAACATAGCAATAAAACATTTTGATTCCAGGTTTTAAACAACTTGGTAAACTATTAAAGGACAAGTTTAACTTGTGTTGTAGTGATAATTTCCCTGTACTCATAGAGATATAATTACGAAAACAAACTTAAACCAATAACAAAATCACACAATACATTTTCAGAAAAGTATATTCGAACTGATAATTTTGCAAGTCGACCTTAACTTTCCACATATTCAGGTACTCCGCTCGCCAGAAAACATTTTCCATAAAAGAACAAATAATTCTCTCAAAAACAATTTCACTATCTGAGAGCTAATTTTCAATTAACCCGCCATACATATAATTCAATCCCTGGTCCAGACTCGGTCCATCTGTAACGTGATAAAATATTTTCCAATACGAGCTAAATCTTGCATTTATACAATAAAATATGGGCCATACGGCCATATACGAGAAAAATGTAAATTCGCCATCGATCGAAACCTAAGCATTTTTTCAAAAACATTGTAAAAAATTGATAATAAACGCCTATTAATATTCATTGAAGAAAACACTATATCCTTTCTCTATTATAAGCTAGAAGGAATAAGTTAAAATCAGTTATACGTCACTTACTTAGATTGAAGGAGTAAATGCTATCTATATTAAACAGCACGTATACTCCGTAATTCTTAATACAGAGAAATCATCTGATCGCATATATATATATATGAAATTTAGATAACTACTAACATGATTTCTTAATTAATCAAAAATTTTCTATACTAATAATTGCTTCAGCAATATTAACATCGTCATATTAAAAATGCCGCTTCACAGTACTACACGCTAGTACATCAATTATATAGCAGAGTGTATCTTGTCGCCTATTACTGCCAGACTTTACAACAATGACCTTAATGTATCCCCACTAATGACACAGAATATATTACATTAATGACCAGTTACAACGATTGTCTAATATAAATAATTTAAATATTTCCATATCCAAATCCCTCTTCATCAATTTTTTTCCATAAAATTGAACAATTTTTCCGTAGCAACCGAAACTACTAAATACAGCTTGGTACAAAACTGAGGTTAGCCGGTCAAATACCGGTGACAACCGACGCTACAGCTGTACTTTTTTTTTTTTTTAGAATTTCGGCGCTTTCTTCAATTATCGAAGGTTGGCATCTACACCTCACGCTGCCTGTTTCCATAAATGTCGATCCTAAATGGAGCAAATTCTATCGAAATTAATCGGTTGCCGTACATTTGATAGCAAGCGCATTCGTTTGCGACCAACCTCGCGAATACCCTCTATCTCACACCCATCAAACTGGTTTGCAGTAGCATTTTTGTTCGCGCATCCAGTAGGCCGGGTAATTTATTTTTCTATTGTTCGGACTAACTCTCTATTTTTTTTTTCATACGTTCTAGCACTTTTTTAACTATAGCTGTCCACGGTATTGATAATATAGTTTTCTATAAATCCATTTCTCTAGAAGCTCTAGACGTTTTATCTGTCCAGCTTTCGATACTCTCACAAGCATCGAGTAACGTACCAACAGTTAAATACGTTTCAAGGCATAAATTCCTTAATAGTAAAATATATTACTTAATAATCAGTTCGATTTCATTATCGACCGAAATAGAGATAAGAAAACTTTATGATATAAATGAATTATCAAATTTATTTTCTGTTGCGATTACGTTTGATAATTTAAAATAATCTAAAATTATTATGAAACATTTAAAAAAATGGTAAAAAGTAAATACAGGGTTAATTAAAATTATTTCCTATTATCCATTTTACAGAACAGCAGTGAGTTAGAACGCGCTGTGCGTCGGGGGTTGTACCTTTATTATGGAATATATTATTTTCATATATATATATATTAGAAGATGTTTTTATAAATTATGATATTAAATTTATTAGCCTTACTGACGATTTATGCATCGTTATTAAACTGAAGTTTAAAATTAGCCGTACATTACAATTAGGAATAAAAAAGAAAAAATTATTGAAAAAAATTTATATGGAGATGCCGGGTATCGATCCCGGTACCTCTCGTATGCTAAACGAGCGCTCTACCATTTGAGCTACATCCCCAACTTGAAAGTACAACTTCGTATTCGTGTTATAAACACCCTTTCGATATGCTGTCGTGCGCGGGTTACTTTAGTTAATTTAATTTTACTATAGTTATTGACCGATTTTTTTAATATTCCAATACTTTGTCGGTTTTTTGTTTTGTTTTTTTTTATAACTTATTTTCAAAATACTGAATCACTATTACTCTTAAGTTGCACACGCACACACAATATATATATATATATATATATATATATATATATATAATATATCAACGGTGGCATATTAATATCTAATCTGTATTCGTATTTATATCATTATATCGTTCATTAATAAAATATTTACATTACTAATCACGAATACCTAATTTGTTACCTGTATTATTTTAGACAAAAAAAAAAAAAATATTTAAATTCGCTAAATTTTGAAATATAAAAAGAGCACAACGTTTTTTGGCTATTAAGTCATTATTAAGCGGATATAAAAAAATTTGATTTAAAAATATATAATATACAACAATTCTGAAACAAAAAATAAAATAAAATGTAAGAAAATATTTAATTTAGATGTACAATATTACAAAAAATAGCAAAATAAAATAAAAACAGGTAAAAAAAGATAAAAGTAATTATTTAGTTTGGAAGACGTGTCCTATAAAATAATAAAAATAGTTATCAAATATAACAGATTTAGACATAATAACGCATTATCGAAATCGATTAGTAACAAACAAAATTGGAGATAGCAATATATATCTAAAAATATTTAGGAATATATAAATTAAATTGTAATCAATGTGAAAAACAAATAGACAGGAGTAACTGGCGGATAGAATAATTAGATTTGAAGGACATTTAAATTCATATAAAAAAAAAATGATGAAAACTAATTATTTGGGAAACATTGTAAAAAATTAAAACACCAATAATATTAATCAAAATTATGAAACACGTTACATACAGAAAAACACTATACAAAAAAATGAAAACTACTAGAAAAAATTGAAATAATAAAAGAAAGACAGGTAATAATAATTTACCGAATTCGATAATAAATTTTAGCGAAGAATAAGTTTAAAAATTATATTATAAATTTAAACATATACATATATATATATATATATATATACAAATATACATACATATATATATATATATATATATATATATATATATATATATATATATATATATATATATATATATATATATATATTAGACAGAACATTGACAAACGAAATTTTTTTTTAAAACATAAACGAATCGAGGAGCATAATTAAGAAGCTAAAAAGTAGAAAAATTCAATGTATAGGCCACACTTATATCGAGATAATCCAGATTATACAATTGCGAACATAATATGTGTTTAAAAACTGCCTAAAAATGTCCAATTCGTTATAAATGATTAAATTTTTTACTAACTAAATTTGCAAATTCAATTATTATAAAGCATCGGGTCTTGAATTGTTACGGTAGTGACTGTGCTGGAAATATCTTAGTACAACAAGCTTCGTTGAAATATAACTTTAAAATATTACCTTCTTCGGATTCAACATATTACCCACCAAAGGGCCGTCCTAGTGTGCTTAAGTGATTTCACAAAATTACTAAACCTATTTCGTTATCATCATTATCCTCTAATCATAATATACTTGCATATATCCAACCTTCATTAAAAAAAAAAGGAAAACTTTCTTGTACAAAAATGTCAAATCAGTTCAGACGTTATGTTAATCAAAAATTAAATTTATCACAGACTTTTTCTACCTTCACAATGTTAGATAACGATTTTTTTTGTTATCCCTGCTATAATTTACGCCTAGCCTGTCTAGGCTATCAGTAGTTGTTATCATAGGTGATTACAATTTAGTCACTTATAGCACCATCCATTGATGTTGTAGCTAGATTGATGTTGAAAGATGTTCTTAATTTTACTAAATTAATGATGGCAGCCGCTCACGATAATATTCCAAAATGCACAACATTGGGTATTATTTGTTGTCGAAATAATATTCATAATATTACATTAAAAGTATTATTTCTCTTAAAAATTATTACAGACGTCAAACTAATAAACGAAATTATACACCGTTATTACCGAAATATAAGAATTGTATGCGTTTTTTAACGGAAATTAACTAAATTTTTACTAGATAAATTGAAAAACTCCTCTTTGAATAATTCCCCATCAACAATTGCAACCGACGACAACGGTATATGTCTATGAAAAATAAATAAATATTTCACTAAATGCGTAGTATTGTTTCCACGAATAAAAGATCCACTCACTAACATTCTTGTCTACAGAGCAAAAGACAATTTAGAAGTACTCGCGTCGCATATATGCAATGCCGGTAGTCGTTTCGATGTGACTCTGTTCCACGAACACAATATTATAAGATAAATAAAACAACCAAAGATCGGCTTAATAAATCTTCGTAATATTAATTCGCATGACAGGACTTTCATTGCGCAATCTAAAGTTGCGAAGGATATTAAACTACTACAAAATAAAGCTACATGCGCAGATGACGGAATCTCTGCAGCAGTGATTAATATGGTGAAAAGCTATCATTTACATTACAAATTTAATAAATAGCACGTTGAAGATTGCACATTTTCCACTTTGTGTATCGTGTTGCCTAAATCAAGAAAAGGTAGTAGTAAGGTTAATAATGTAAGACCAATTAGTCTACTAAGTAATTTAAATAAAATTTGCGAAGAAAATCATACTGAATAAGTTACAAAGTTTCTCTGAACAGTGCGCCGTTTGTATTTAGATCAGGTTATTCTACAGTGCATCAAGTTGCGAGAATTTCTGATTTTATTACTGATAATTTTAATCTTCGCGAACACACAGGTATGATGATCGACTTAGAGAAAGCTTTCGCTCCTGCGTGGCATTATATTATATAAAACGATCAAATCTCCATTCCCACTACGTCTTATTAAATTAATTAAATCATATTTAACAAGTTACTCAGATAATTCCTCAATAAAAACGTCGTCAGTTCAACAAGGAAGTGTTACATACTTGTTCCTAATATTATTAAACGATATCCATCATTTGTACATACAGCATTATATGCTGATGACTTAGCTTTACACTGCACTTCGTATAAAAAAGAAACCATTCGTAAGGGATTAAAGAAAGCTGTGAACTCAATTTCGAAATACTATCAGCGGTGAACATTAAACATTAATGTATAAAAAGACCACCACTCTTGTCTGACGTAGTTAAGTATTTGGGAGTGATAATGAATAGTTGTTTAACGTTTAATAACCTAAGTACGCTGTTGATAGAGCTCATAAATCTATTCACATTCTGTACCGCATATTTAATAAAAGGTCCGGTCTTAGTACATTAAATAAAGAACTAATCTATACTGCCGTAATCCGATCGAGATTGACATATGCGTATGATTTATGTGGTATTTACGTATCTGAGAGTACTTATAAAAAATTACAGATAACGCGAAATCACTGCTGCAGAATTCCGCTGAATGCTGAACGATACGATAAAATATCGCACTTGCATAATATGCTGAACGATACGATAAAATATCGCACTTGCATAATTAATTGAACTTTCGTATGTGTTATTGCATATATTTGCAAAATATCGCAAAAATTTAATAAAAAGTGTGAAATGCACGATAACGAGTTAATCCTTCATTTATCCTAAATCTACCCGTTAATATAAATTCATCCCGTGCCTCTAGCCTTAGTAGCAGCAATACACGTCACGGTTACCGACGAAGAAGAAGATGAAAAATACAGACGGTTAGGATATGTCGCAGATACGCGAGCGTTACACTAAATATAGACATGGTAGTTACGCCATTTAAAAAATTAATTAAAAAATTAGTTAAATCACTAACGTTTATTTTCTTGTGAAAAACACAAAGCTTTTCGGCATTTACGCCATTATCGAGTGATAACAAACATATTTTTTTTAAAAAATCATAATTTTACAACTATAAATTAAAAATAATTAATATGTCATGCTTTAGCTCCGATTCTGCAATAACAATTGCGCAGGAGATTGCATATAACTCTGACGACAATACAGAGAATGTAGATTTCTCTCAGTTCAATTCGAAACATACAGAATAGACACGAACATCAGCATCCGTTCGCGAAAACTATACTAGAAAAATCGTTTACCTATAAGCGACAAATTGTACTTGCGTGGATACCCGGACATTGCAATGTTGGTGCAAACAATGAAGCTGACACAGCGGCAGCAGATTCATGTAATATAACGCCGGTTCCGGTCATACCAACGACATGTAAAGATATGACGATCCATATCTGGAACAAGATGAAGTCGATAGCAATGGAACGATTCTCCATCCTTCCTTATTACGATCGTAGCATCGCAAACCCGATAATGCCAACATCCAGACGGAAAGACGTGGTCCTCTTTCGCGTTCGGTCCGGACACACACGTCTTACGCACCAGTTCCTGTTTACCAGGGAAAATCGGCCTACCTGTCCTGCATGCAATACTCCTCTTACCATCACTCACATCCTAGTTTCCTGTCCAACATATACCTTTCAACGTCAACTTGCTGGCCTTCCTCTCAACCTTCCCAACATATTACAACGCACTTCATCCGCCGAGACTAAACTTCTCCTCTTCCTCAAAATCACAAATATCTTTCCTCTAATCTAGTTTCTTACACCTTTCCTTCCGTGCCTCTGGCCTAAGTAGCAGGATACGGTACGGTCACAAATCAAAAAAGAAGAAGAAGAAGAATTAAAAATAATTACTTAAAAAATATCTGACGGTGACGGTGAAACTATATTCCGTAAAATGTTATTCTTCTTGTCTGTTCGGTTATTAATTTATTTTTCGAATTGTTGAAATTGAATATATTAACATCGATATATTTGTTTACTTTGTTTTTTTATTTATTTTTTTCCCGATATTGTTTTCCGGATTCTGCGAAAGTTGTATACTGATGGAATTTTAAATTTTCATTTACTTTACGCAATGTACGATATCGAAAAGTAAAATATAAAATATAAAAATATAAAAAACACAAACATTTTTTTAAAAACACAATTTTACAAGTATACATGAAAAATAAGTATTTGAAAAATCTGATAATCAAAATTTAAGTTATTGTGATTAATTTAAAGTTAATTATAGCGTTTCGTTCGTTTGTTTTAATTTTTCTTTTGTAAAAATATAATTTTAATTTACGTTTAATCTTATTTATATTTTCTAATTATTTTCTAATGTTATTATTAAGGAACTCCGTAAATTTGTTCTTGTTCTCTATTGGCTAATAATATATATATGGGTTATATATATATATATATATATATATATATATATATATATATATATATATATATATATATATATATATATATATAACCTAATGCCTAGTGTATATTCAATATCACACCCCCATGCTAAAAGCATTTGTAGAATCAGCTTATCAAAAATCGTTCGAAAAATTTTTCAACATCGAAAATCAAATTTTAAACTCGCGATTTCTCGTTACCGGTTAATTTTAGAAAAAATTTATCTTATTACATAAATAATAGATCTCCACGTCTACTTCAGTCTAACGTTAATTCGAACCCCCTATCTATCATAGGGGCCTTCAAAACGGTCCAAAACCACTAAACCATTTAACCCCAACTTTCTCGATGGGTATTTAGTGTAAAAATACGATTATACTATTGTTAGGCGTGTATTTCAATGCCTCATAACTTTCATTTAAACTATTTTCCCCGATTTTAAATTGTTCGCGATTTATTGCGAAATTAGTGAAATTTGAAAAAAAAAAACAAGGTGTGTGTCCATTTTGAAATTTTCAGGTTCTGTTTGAAATTTCTTTCGTGGTTTTTTCACTTTACGCGACAGATCTTATATAGAAACTGCTATTTCTAGAGGCGCACTCGTTTAAAAATAATTACGTCGTGCGCTATGCTCTGCAAAAGGTGACAAGTCGGCAATTTTTAAAAATTCTTAGCAATAAACAATTTAAATTGGACCTAATTGTAAATCTATATCATTATCGAATCCACCTGCAAAAAATTTTATTAAAATCGGTCCAGCCGTTTAGAAGCAGTTCAGTGACATGCACACGAACAGAAAAATTATATATATATATATAACAAACATCGATATAACAATTATGTGCGATAGTATCTTGCCAAGGGTACATAAAGTTAGGCGTGAAAGATGGGATTAGTAACATCGTTATCATATGTATGTAGGTAAATGAATCGCATTCGAATAAATAAAAATTTATAAAAGTACGCTTAAGTTAATTAAAACACAAAAACGATTATATCGCAAATGTTTGTACAGTTAGTATTCATTTAAAATTACAGATATGTATACGTATACGAAGTTGCCTTCTAATCGAGTCGAAAATTCACGTTTGAGACCTCTGAGTGAGTAGTATAAAAATTTAAGATTAGGTACCAGTTTTGAATTTCACGACCGCCTTGGAACGCTTCGTAAACATCCGCACACCGTTGTACGAGTTGGCCTTAAGTTGTAATAAAGAATTCAGAAGGTTTAATTTTAAATTTTAAACGAAAATACGAAAAAGTCAAGGACAGTGAAACCTCACACACGTTCGATGTCATTTACTTCATTCGTCTTTCGCATGGAGCATCTCGGTTCACTCGGCAACCTGAAACCCGTATATAAATAAAACAAAAACTTGCCACGCACCGTGGAAAACTGAACGCGATAAATATTTAAATGTTACTTTATCAAATCTAGTAGCCCTGTAGTAAGACGATTAGGATAATTTACAATTTGTTAAACCTATTTTGTTTTCCTTTTTATTTTCATTTATTTTATTTAAATTTCGTCGTTTTTGAAGTAAATAAATAGTTTCCTAATATACTACAAATAATAATTAACTCCGTTCATCTGTTTATATTGATAGCGGAAAAACCGGCCTGGCTGTCGCTGTTTTATTTTAGCTGGCGTCTAATAAGTATAAAAATAACTCTGGTGAGTCGGATTGCTTAGGGTTTGGGGTTTAACCTACTTGAGTTTTGGTTATTTACTTAAAGGTCAATTTAACTTGGGTTTACTGTTATAATTTAGTTTTGTTTGAACCCCCTCTTCAACCAAGTCTGGCTGCGCCACTGGATACACACGTATACACACATATATATATATATATATATATATATATATACCTATATATATATATATATATATATATATATACACACAGTTAAACTTCTTTAATCGCCACTCTCTGTTATCCGCCACTGTCGATATAAAACAAGTTTCATTGAAACTTTGCCGTCATCTGACAATACAACAACGGGTAAAGATTTTTGGAAAAATTACTACATCAAGGACGCAATTTTTAATGTTTTCAGTACATTCATGAGTCGACCTTACAATGTTAAACCTACAGAATGGGATGACCTAAACCTGCACTAACCACTAGCGAAACAACGGGAATGGTTAGTGTGGACGAAATTGTGAAGCTTTACAAAGACGGTCTGCTCAACAATGACACAGTAAAAACTGAAGAAGTAACAGACTGGTTAGAGTGTGATAAATAAGATAAAGGTTTTGAAATATTGATTGATGAAGATATTGTATCTAATGTTCAGTAATACGATAATGGTGAAATTGACGACGACGAAGAAGAAGCAAAATGCAATCAAAACTCAGCAATCAGCCATTAGCTGAAATAATGTTAATAAAGTGCGTCGATTGCTGCGAAATACACAGATAAAATACGGAATATTGCCGTAAAGAAAGTTTAAGCTGCAAAGAAACAGAAAAAAATTACCGAAGATGCAAATAATTTGACGTACAATTTTTCTAGGTAATTATACTATATTACACGTGTTATATTAAACTCCTAAATAAAAATACAGTACTCTACACGTTATTTAATTATATATATATATATATATATATATAAAATTTCTTTCCTAAATGATTTACATAGTTCTATATATGTAATTTGCAATGGAATTTCTGTTATTCGTCTATTCAGTTATCCGTCACAGGCCCGTGTTCCTCAGGGCAATGGATAAAAGAATATATATATATATATATATATATATATATATATATATATATATATATATATAAATTCTTTTCTAACCTAAAACATAATTTAAAAACAGGAAATATTCAAGTTATTTTTCAAATAACTTAAGTATTTACACGTCAAGGTTCTATCCTATATTATTTACAAATAAATTACGGATCATCGACTATAGTGAATGTCGTAATGGCAGAAGTAATGAAGTAGAACATGTTTTCGACATACACATATGTATTTGACACATTCGTATAAAATCAACTGCTCATTTAAGCGCAATAAAGTTATTTAGAGCAACTTCCTATATTTATTACGGAATTATTTAAAATTTTATATATATATATATAAAATTACTTCTGGTAGCAATATTGTCTTTTAAGAATCTACTCATCATGCACATGTCAATAGTATGATGAATGAATTCCTAAATTACACGAGAGAAATTTTTATGTTAAATAGAACATGATTTCAATCATTATTTATATATATATATATATATATATATATATATATATTTATATCACGATAAGCCTTTGTCTATCCACTCCTGGATGAAAGCTTTCCCCAACGTTTTCCACCCACTTCTGTCCTGCGCTTCAATTTTCCTCAGATATCTTTTGGCCTCCCCTGTTTCCATTTACTGTCCATCACCAATCACTGTAAGATCCGCTTTAACCATCTATTCTTTTCGAACCACGTGGTCAGCTCAAAGCATCCGTGCATTCATTTTATGATTTGATAAACTTATATCCAACATTATTCTCTCATGTGCAGTGCGAGCTTTTTTTATAATTTTTAACGTTGTTTTTGTATACGGCCACGTTTCCGAACTATATATAAGAATCAGAAATAAACATTGGTTTTTACATTTTAGATTAATCGGTATTTGTTTATTATTGGGGAATACTATGCGTAATTTTGCAATCGCAAACCACGATAGTGATATTCTCCTGGCCATTCCCGCTTTCATTATCGTGTCTTTATTTGTTGCAATTTTTTGACCTAGGTATATGTAATTATATACTTACTCTTCAATGCTAATACAGAAATGTGAAGAATACAACAAATACTTATACATGGCATTTATAGATTACGAGAAGACGTTCGACACAGTGAAGGTTTGGGCAGTACTGAATTAATTAAACCTAATTGGCATCAATTACAGGTACATACAAATTATAAAGAACATTTATGGGTCTACTACAATGCGGATAAATTTATGGAATAAAACGACCCAATAAAAAGATTTGCGCTTTGAACACCGTGTTTAAAAAATTTAATTGGACTACAACCGGTATTAGAATAGACGATGAATATTTAAATCATCTCACATTCGCGGATAATATAGTTCTAGTGGGCAGAAGCGCAGAACTACAGACGATGATAACAAATTTAAATGTACACTCGAACAAAATAGGACTGAAAATAAATTTACATAAAACGAAAATAATGACGAACAAAGGAAAATGTATAAAAATAACAATAAAATCGGAACATATATATATATATATATAACAAGGACCCTAAAGCATGCCTAACGGTGATGGACTCCCAATACAGCTTCTCATAGCACAATTAACATAGTTAACGAACGAGCTACACAGTTAGATAAGTTTAAACTGTTTCCATCGTTAAAAATTAATTCATCATCAAGACCATAACCGTTTAACTTATATTTACAAGGGCATCAATATTATAAGGGTATTCAAACAATAATTGACAAACTGTCCAACAGAATTCACAAATATTTGAGGGCGTTATTTTACAACGCTTCAGACGTATACCAAAGCCACGATGACCGGCTAAGACTTGACTTTATATAAAAATTTAACATTAATAATTTCTTTTAATTAAATTCTTTCCCCCAAATAACTTTTACTAATGTATACGTTAATCTACCATTACTCTAACTGCTCCGCCTGTCTTGCCATGTATTTCAAATTATGTATTGTCGCAATGATACTTATAAAATTCGTAATATTAACAGTATCGTCGGATTCTAAATTTATATTAAATTTTTCGTTAAATTAATCTAAAATATACTAGCGAGTTATAAACGATAATCTGAACATGTTAAATTGTGCTAACAACGCAGCTTGGTACATACTTAAATCAGCCGATAATATTCCAGTAACAACTGGAGCTCTCGACACGGTTCTGTATAGAGAATCAACACTCAGCAGTAATTTTCTTTGGGCTTTTAGAATTTTATTCATGGCAGAAACACTTATATGATTCATATATATGACGGAACAGTAGTTGAAAATAGCTCGTATAGCACCGTTATAAACAATGTCTCCATTATTGAAATTAACTCCGCCTATGGTTAGGCTGAATCGATAATAATATATAAAATATTTTATTTACTTCATCGATAATCTATACGCTTATTAGATTTGAGCTTATAGTCTATGATTATTCCTAAGTATTTAAAATACCTAACAATAGGAATACATTTACCACAAAGTAATTTATTGGAACTAAGCTTTTTTGTTTTATCTCGCTGGTTTGCCTACCGCACCATCGTAACTCTTTTATCAATTGCGAATTCATGACAACATTAAAGAAACAAATTTTCAAGTATTCTACAAATAATTCTAACGTTATCAATTTCGGTAACGCTATGCAGGTTAACTACAGCGCACAAGTAATCAGTAAAACTGACAAATTCTGCACTGTAATCGTAAGGCGCGCAAAAAATTTCAATTTGCTTACGAATGCCACAGTGTCGGCCCTAGAACAGAACCCTGTGGCGCTCTGAAAAAAAATACTCGGCTTAATAATGCTGTTTTCGGATTTAATTACGGCAACTCTATTTATTAACGAATTAAAAATTCGTTTAACCAAATTAGAATTGACATTATAAGTTTCTAATATTTTAACTACTTTAGAATGTTTGAAATTATCAAATGCGCCTTTGACATCGAACGTGATTATAACACTAAATAAATTTTTTGGCTTTTGACAAGTTCAATTATTTTCTAACAGTCATTTCTGCTGAACGAAAACGTCTAAAACCAAACTGATTTTCATGTAATATTTCGAGCGTTTTAAATATATCCAGTAATTTTACGTTAATAATTTTTTCAGAGACTTTTCCAAATGACAGTAAAAAATTGGTCGAATTTGAAAGAATCGAAAATCAACGAAAGAGATAGCATAACGAAATAATGAGAAAGTCTGCTTATGCAGCAACGAAAAATCTATATCGACAAACGCCAAGATCAGACATTATAAAATACAGTTATTTTTTTTATTAAATATTTTATTTGTCGAACTTCGTGATATAAATTAATTATTATTTTTTACCGCTGTCTTAATCAAGAGAGGCCGCTCCTTACAATTTGTTGTCATAATTAATAGTCATCAAATTCTTACATACACTCGCTTACCCGGATTATGTATTGTTGCTACAATTACTCTCGCATGCATTAGAAAAGATAAAAAATGATCTTATATTAACAGAATACACGTGGTTGAGAGAATCATATACAGCGTATGTACATTTGAAGTCTACAATAATTATTTATTTACATAACTAAGTTTCCCGATGTTACGTGTACATCACACAAACACAAACGCAGATACACACACAGTGGTGATATGTGAACGGATATGTGACGACGGTTGTGTTCTGAAATCTAGGACGAAGTATGTGGAAAGCAAATTTTTGGTGGAAACGCTGAGCTATTAGTCGTTCGTTGAATTTTAGATTTGTTTTATTGAAGTGTTTTATGGTTTTGTATTTTGGACATTCGAAAATAATATATTCTATAATTTTCCTCAACCCGCACGAGCATTTATCATCGTTGCTTAAGGCAAAACGACGTAAGTGCTCAGAAATTTTCCCAGGCACCTTTAATAGTTGTGTGGTATAAAAATCCGTTGAAAATTTAAAGTTACGTCTATCTAAAAAGTTAGGGATCATTTCAAAAGTGTGGCGCCCAACTGTATCTTTTTTCCATCATTTGGATTGCCAAATTGTACCGCAGTGACTTTTTTTTTTTTTTTTTTTTTAATTGTACCGACACTAAAGAACCATAAGCAATGGCGATGAATAAAGTAATAAGAATGTGATTAACCTAACGTCTCCAGTGAGACAATTAGATTCACGGTGACAGAGTATCATCAAAGTTGGAAAACTAAATTATTGGGTTGTTTGATTATTATAGCATTACATAAGTATATTATTCAAATTTTATCCAAAGTATTTCAAATCGTTTACCCTTGTTATTTTGACTATTTCTTTTTCACGTTATCGGGAAAGCATCTCTGCATCCTCCTCCTTTTTAACCGTCTCGTACGATTGTCAGGGAGAGTAAATAAATGCATTCCGCGGGCATGTGGGTTAATATTAAACAGCAATTTATCAAAAAACTTTTTATACCGGTTTACATAAACTTCATCGACATAAGGGGTATATTCAGATCATTATGGAGAGGTTAAGTTAGATATACATATTTCGGTGCACACGTGATGATACGAAGTATTTTCGATTGTTGTTGCTGTATTTTCATTATATTGCTTCTACATGCAATTCCATATAATTCCATTCCCTATTTCTAGATCCGAGCTATCAGAGTTAAATACGTTTTTCTTCTAAGTTTAAAGCAGATTTGCTTTCTAGAAGAGGATACAGTAGTCTGGTTCGCGAAATTATAGTTTTCCTTGTTTGAGCGACATGAAACCGCCACGTTAGCCGTCGATCAATATGCATTCTGATATATCTTACACAGTTTGTTTGCAGAATTTCATTACCACAGATACATATTGGAGGACATGTTACTTGTCTGTTAGTAAAGGTGATATAGCTTAGTTCTTAAACTAGATTTTCATTAACAAACTGAAATTCATTATTCTTTATGGCAAATATAACAGCTCTGATTTTCATCAGTAAGTGGAGTTGTAGTACACCACAAATAGCGATTAACGCACTGATTAGAAATTTCCTTGTAATGAATTTTTTTTTTTTGCGCAAATTTATATACCTTCGAATATACACGGAATTGCGGTAATATACAGTGTTTTCAACTAGCGATTTGTATATTATCAATTTGTAATTAAAATCGAATCCCAAAGTGTTCTGACATGTTTTCAGCGATTGGTGAGATATTTCACATTTATTTTTGATATCATATTGTCTAAGTGAGAGTTAAAAAGTTATAGCTGAAAAGGAAGGTAAGATTATAAGGAAAATTCTCGGCCCGAGATGAGAAAATTAGACGTTCAGAAATCGGTCAGATAACCGACCGTATGAGAAAGAAGAAAGCTATCTGACGTTATGAAAGAAAAAAAGATTGTCATAGAAAAATAGCGGATTAGCAAAATGAATCTTTCGGCATTTTGATAAGTTGAAAACCCTAGCCCGAGATAAATTCTTGAATACTAAAAGAAGAATCTCGATGAAATGCGAATAGATTTCGGAATAGAATTCGATGAATTTAAAGCAACCAAAAATAAAAGAACCGGATGAAAGGACGATAGCAAGAGAAAGCATTGATCAAGAAATACTGACTGGCAAAAAAAGAAAATGTTTGTTGCTCGCGGGTGATCGATCAATTTCGAAGAAAATAATTTACATATATATGCATATCCACCTACACATAGACGTATATTATATGTAACAAAATTGCCCAACCATCCAACATAATACTGAGAAAAAAGGAAATGTTTGTTGCTTGCACGTGATCGATAAATGGAATAATTTCCGTATTATCCAACCGTCGAACACCCGGTATGCTGTAAATAATTTCCATGTTTATTCTATTTGTTTACACATGTATAAATACGAAGAAAGCAATCCTCCATAAAGGATGACGAAACATAGGAAATCGAATGCGATATAATTTACAGAATTCAGGATGTTGAAAGTAAACAGGATTACTTTAATAACGAAAACATTTATACACTTCCCTATTATATGCAGTAACAATGACAATATTCGCAAATATGATGAAACCTATAAAACGGTTAGGATAATCGATTGTAATCTCATTCTGTTGGACTTGTCGATAGTGAACGGTTTAGCTTATTAAAATGTTTTTAATCAAGTGTACGATGATAATATTATTATTGAAGTATATTTATACTATTCATCTATTAACTCAGGTAACGTATACTATTAATTTTATGTTGAAATAAGAATTTTTTGCAAATAATTATTCACGATTATCTTTTAAAATTCAAATAATCTAATAATGCCGTGAATAGAAAATTAAATATAATGATAATAAAATAAATTAGAAGAATAATCAACTGTAGGCAATTTTGATTACATAATTTAAAATTTGCAGCAAGTATAAATAAACGTTATGTATATATTTTTTTAAATTTACAATCACTATAAATCAAAGTGTTCTATATATATATATATATATATATATATATATATATATATATATATATATATATATATATATAGATGTGTGTGTGTATGTGTAAAAAGTTTATTTATAGTCATCGTAAATTATAAATATATACATATATATATAACGTTTATTTATACTTATTGTAAATTTTAAATTATGTAATCAAAATTGCCTACAGTTTATCGTATGTCGTTATTTATATATATATATATATATATATATATATATATATATATAAATATATACACATGTAATTCCTAATAAAAGTATGTGAAATAACCGAAACAAATAAACTGACTTGAATTGAATTGGCTCTAACAATTTTTCTCCTAATTTATTTTAATTTTGCGATAGTATATATATCGGCGTGCTGTTAAAATGATAAGACGTGTGTTTCTGGTATAGTGACATTGATGTGTAGCGCGTTATAATACAACTATATTTTAAAAGGTACGTTTATCTCATTTATATAATATTACCGTTACGAATAAATTCCATTCAGTATGTCATCCGGTAATAGTAGTGGTATAAAAACAAGGAGCGCTGGTACAAAAAGGAAAGATGATAAACCCCCGTCTCCGTTAAAAGATATAACTCAGACAGTTGAGCAGGCGTTGGGGAATATTGACTTCCAAATGAATGACGAATTTCGAGTTGAACTTACTAATAACATAATGCAAGCGGTGAAGAATACACTGACGAATTTCTTCGTGGAACTTAATAGAAAGGTAACAGATATGAATACTCAAGTTAGTAATAAGTTAGAAGAATTGGAACAATATAGCCGTCGAAATTCGTTGATGATATACGGAATTCCCGAAACAGATAAAGAAGATACGGATGAGTGTATTATGAAACTGGCTAAAGAAAAATTATCAGTAAATGTTCCGATCGAAGCTATTTGTAGGTCGCATAGGATTGGAAAGCGACAAGTAGATAAACTGGGGATTAATACTCGACCAATTGTAGTAAAGTTCGTCAGCTATAGATATCGAAAATTACTATTCAGTAATAAACGATTATTGAAAAATACAAATATAGTAATACGGGAACATTTAACGAAGAAACGGATGAACATAGTACGGGTAATAAATACGGTCGTAGAAATGTCTGGACGGAAGACGGTAAAATAAACTGTGTCATTGACAGTGCGTCTAATCAAAGGATTGTGATAAGAACGCTGGCCGATTACGATAAATTGTCATTTAGAATTTCGGAAGAGAAGACGATTTAAAATTTCCCACTTTCGCGTTACGCATTATATCGTCTTATATGAAATGTACTTTATGTTTATTTGTAGTATGTATATGTATATATATTATGAGTGTGGTTGGTATATTATGTATTGGTGCGCATGTATTTTATTATTATCATTTTTAAGCGTATTTTTGTGTTGTATGTCAGTGTATTTAAAGTATGTACTTTCTACCGTTCATTTAGTCACTTCATTAATACTAATACTAGTTTTATCTCTCTTTATGCTATACGCAGTTTTGCTAAAACTATTCTTAAGAGAATTATTACGTGGATTTTTATTTATTTGTCGATATATATTTGAATGTTTGTTACCCTTACGAATTAGCATATTCAGGTGGTTTTTTGATTATGCAAGGTGGATATATTTTAGGAACTGTTTTACTTCTTTTCCGTTTTTTATATGTAATAGGTTAGAGTTGTCAAATTTCTTACTTAAACTCGTCTATTCTTATTTATTGGAGTTCTTATTTATTCTATTATTTATCGCCAAATTTTCAAACAGTTACTATAATGGGACTTAAAGTGTATTACCAAAATGTTCGGGGATTAAATACAAAGTTAAAAGAACTTCATTTAGGAATGTGTAGAAGTAACTTTGATATTGTAGGATTCACTGAAACTTGGTTAACTGGAAGTGTTTACAACAATGAATTTTTAAATCAAGGTTATTTTGCTTATCGTCAGGATAGAGTCGGTAGGAGGGGAGGCGGAGTCTTGTTAGCGATTAAGGACACATATGTTGCAGAAGAAATTGCGTTTCCCAGTTTTGGGAATATAGATTCAGTTTGGATTAAGGTCAGGAATGTTAGTCTGCATGTACAAACACTTATCGGTTGTATTTATGTTCCTCCTGGTACATCTTGCTCTTGTTATAGCAGATTTTTTTATGAATGTCATAATTTATTATTGAATATGAAAAATAAAATTAATATTATGATTATGGGCGATTTCAACTTATCCATCTCTGGTTCGGGTACTCCGCTTGATTATCTTAATAAAAATATTAATTCGCTTTCAAATTTCATTGAAATTAATAATCTCAGTTTAGTAAATAATGTCCTTAATTCGCAGAGAAAAACTTTAGATTTGATCATTACTACTTCCGTTTTGAGTGTTGATGTACAGAGGTCACTTGATCCGCTTCTTCCTGAGGATAAGTATCATCCTGCTCTGGATATCACTGTTCGCTGTAGTTCTTTATATAAAGCGGATTTTAGTACAAGCGTGGCACCTTACAACTTTAGGAAAGCAAACCCTTTAACATTAAAACAAAAAATTTCCCTGATTGATTGGGAACAACTTTATAATATCAGAAATGTGGATGATGCAACTTCTTATTTTTATAGTCTAATATACAATGAACTTCAGAAGCATCTTACCAAGAAATCATCTAGAAAGTCAACATACCCGCCTTGGTTTACCCCAAAAATTGTTCGTAAACTAAAACTGAAAACTAAGTTTAGAAAATCCTATCGTAGAACCCGCAAGGAAACTGATTATTTTAAGTTTAGTAAACTACGGGCTGAAGTTAAAAAGCTAATAAGGAATTCTTATGATGATTATATTCTTAAGACCGAGGCTGGTATTCAAAAAAACACTAGCAATTTTTGGGCTTTTGTTAAATATAGACGTCATGATCGGCTACACCCTAGCGTAGTAAAATACAAAAATATAGATCATTGTTCTAGTAAGAATATTTCAAATGCTTTTGCAGAGTATTTTTCATCTGTTCATGTGACTGACAGCTTCATGACACTTAAAACCTCTTTAATTAAAGATGGAAGACACTTAAAACTTGCTCCAATCACCATAAATGATTATAAAAAATCTATTAAGATTCTGAAACCTAAGTGGAGTGTCGGGCCTGATGGATTACCGGCAATATTGTTTAAACTATGTTCGGTAGAGTTTGAAAAGCCACTTATATACTTGTTCAATCTTATTATTGGAACAGGTAAATGGCCTGTATTGTTAAAAACAGCTAAGGTTGTTCCAATTTTCAAGTCTGGTGATCGTTTTGCAGCTGAAAACTATCGTCCTATCTCCCTACTATGTGTACCCAGCAAAATATTAGAGTCAATTCTATATGAAAGATTGTATAAATTTTTTTTGCCTAGAGTTGTTCCTGAACAGCATGGTTTCTTAAGGTCTAGATCTACTACAACTAATCTTGGTACATATACAAAATTAATTACTGACTGTTTGGAGCAGCGTCTTCAAGTTGATTGTATTTATACGGATTTTAGTAAGGCTTTTGACAAAGTCAGCCATAGTTTACTTCTGGTTAAGTTACATAATTACGGATTTTCTGACGATTACATACAGTTATTTAGATCATATTTAACTTCGCGTGTGTGTTACGTATTATTTAACGGATACCAGTCCCAACAATACACTCCTACTTCCGGAGTACCACAGGGGTCTAATTTGGGTCCACTATTATTTAATATTTTCATAAATGATATAGGAATTAACTTACATTCAAAATTTCTATTATTTGCGGACGACTTAAAAATTTTTAGATCAATTAAAACTGTTAGTGATTGTGAATTGTTGCAAGATGATTTGTGTAGAATGGTGACATGGAGCGACAATAATTATTTACCTTTTAATTATAAGAAGTGTGTTTATATTCGATTTTGTCGTACAAAAAATAAATGTCTCTTTGATTACTCTATGGGTAATGTTCCAGTTTGTAATGTAACCTGTGTTCGGGATTTGGGGGTTTATATTGACAACGAGCTTAAATTTGTAACTCATATTGGTAATGTTACCAAAAATGCTTACAGAACTATGGGTTTCATCATTAGAAATTCATGCGTATTTCGTGATCTTAGGACTCCGCTGTTACTATTCAACACTCTTGTAAGATCGCAATTAGAATACGCATCTGTGGTTTAGGATCCTTTCTACACTAAATATATTCATATGGTGGAAAAAGTTCAATCTCAGTTTTTGAGGTATATTTATTACCGCCAAACTGGTGTCTATCCAACATTTTTAAGTTATAATATTTTATGCGATTTCCTAAATATTAAATCCTTGAGTGCTAGAAGAAAGATAAGCAAGTTGAGGTTCCTGCATGATCTTTGTAACGCTCGCATAGATGACAATTATTTATTATCTACAATTTCATTTATGGTTCCCAGTGT
This sequence comes from Coronaproctus castanopsis, assembly GCA_032883995.1. Taxonomy (NCBI): domain Eukaryota; kingdom Metazoa; phylum Arthropoda; class Insecta; order Hemiptera; family Monophlebidae; genus Coronaproctus; species Coronaproctus castanopsis. The sequence continues at coordinate 9,404,051 of CM065054.1, forward strand.
TAATAGTAGGTCACATCGTATTTTCTATGAATGGCATGCTCGTACAAATCTAGGTTACAACTCACCACTTTTATCCACCTTACGTCTATATAATAACATACTAAATATTTATCCACAGTTAGATATTCATTTCGATAGTAAATTTGTATATAATAAATTTTTTTAGACTCTATATTTCAGTTGTTACTTTTCAGTAAGTTTATTTTATTTTGGTCATATGTGCGTGCCTTGATGGAGAGTTTGTTTACATGAGAGTATGGGTGTATGACTGGTGTATTTCTGTTTGTATGACTGGTATATTTGTTTTTTTTTTGTGCTTTTTGGATGTGTGCTTGTATGTGGGTATTGTATTACATTAGAATCATTTTTCGGTTTGTATTAGTAATTTTTTGTTTTCAATCTAAATATTATTTATATTAATTAGCGTGTTGTGTGTGTGTGTGGTTCAGTTTTATTTTTGTTCATACTTTTACTATATAATTATTCTGTAAGAGCGTACACTGTAATTGGCGTTATGCTGTTGTGTACGCCGTATTGTTTTGTAAATAAATAAATATATATATATATATATATATATATATATTTATAAACACATCATTACGCCTTAGTGGAAAGTATTGCGATTCTTAAAAAATATGTAAAACAACCGAAACGAAGAAACTGATTTGAAATGACTCTGACGATTTTTCTCCTAATTAATTTTATTGTTATTATTTTATGATAGTGTGCATATATATATATGTACATACACACACACCATTTCTCCTTAGTGGAAAGTATGTAATTCCTAATAAAAATATATGAAATAACTTAAACAAATGAATTTAATTGAATTTGCTCTAACGACTTTTCTTCTAATTTATTTTATTTTTATTATTTTGGCGACAGTATATATATAGATTTAGTTTGCTGTAGTTTATGCTTGTACGATCCAGCGAAGTATTCGTTTTGTATTTTCGTATACAAAGGGTAAATTCTTTTATTTATAATACCAGACTCATATCGTGAATCTTGACTATATAACTTTTCCCCTTGTATTTCTACAGTAAGAATAGTGTTGTTATTATTATTATTATTATAGAATCGAAACAATTTTCTTCGAATATGAGAAGTGTGTGTGATAAACGTACGGCTTTCTGGGTTGATGTTAATTTTTTTTTATCATTAGGTAGTGCAGCGTACTGTGATATAAATAGCCTAACATGTGTACGACTATCCGTATTCGTGGAAAATTTACGTTAAAATGGGATTAGATTCAGTTTTAAGTCTAAAAAAAAGATATTTTACATATTCTTCTTCTTATCTACGTCATCTAAGTTTGGCGATCAGTAATGCCATTTTCACTTTATCCACGGCCGCATTGTTTAATTCCGTTTATGTACATGGCCGCCATCGTTGGAGATCTAACCCCCGCTGAAGTTTCCTACTGCCTGCGCTTCTTTTACTCATAATTTCTGCATGTAGTACCAATTACAAAGGGTGTGATATTTTTCATTTGGATGTATATGACCCCCGTAGTAATTCAGCTCGCGTTCTGGAATGGTCGGTAATAATTCCCTTTCTTTCGACATCTCGTTTAAGACTTCTCGATTAGTTATTCTGTTAGCGAAATTTTTAACATTCGTCGATATATATATATGTGCATCTCGAAGGTCTGTATTTTCTTTTCTAATGCTGTTGTAATTATTCAACACACACTAATGTTGTTATTAGTACGAAATATACACATAGAAGGATCGAATCATTTCGGAATCATTAACAATGTGTTAATGTTATTTTTTATAGCACCACCTGCAATTTTAGATTGTTACTCCTTAGGTATCTGTAGAAATTATCGCGGTGATTTTATTATTATTATTATTATTATTTATTTATTTGTTTGTTTTTTTCGAGAAAGTGACGTATTTATTTTAAGTTTATTCGAGCGGATTTTTTTTTTTTTAATAATTGTTTTTATCAAATTCGTTAATATCGTCCGTATTTTACTAATCGGTTTACGTTGAAGTATATCTAATAGTTTGACATTAAATAAGATTCTATTATTTACTCGAGTTACGTTTTTCGTGTAAGATATCTTTAACAATATTTTCTATTTCATTTTCTTCAAAATATTTAGCGTTTATTTTGTTGTATTATCGTAGTAGGTTTAATCGATAGAAAATGTCTAATTCGTCACTTACGTGACATCGAATCGAAAAGTCCTCTATAGATGTCCAAAACAGAGAAGTCTCGTGAAATCAGTTATTCGAAGGAAAATAAAGTACGTCGGCCGCGTAAAGATATAAACTATACCGCAATTAATTATCCGAGGATAAGTAGATGGGAAAAAATACTGATTGGATAACATCGAGGAATGGACGAATACACGGTCGATACAAGAACCCATGCGCAAAGCCGAAGAATGTGTGCCATCTAAGCATGGGTAACTCTGCGCTGCGCTGCGTTATTGCGCTAGCGCAGTAAAGTGTGTTATCGGTGTCAACTCACTTTATAAAAAGCGCGTAACATCTTTAACACCTTTTTGCGCCAGTAACTCATTTACAATCCAGTACCAGTAGTTCTTCGGCCGTGTGACACACTACTACTATGCTTTCAAATTTCTTGTAGAACTACACTACGAATAATGCGCGCGCTTAACCTACAACTGTAAGAGAAATGTGTATATATGTGTATATATATGAAACTCGACAATAACATGACCGGCATTAATACTTTATATATATATATATATATATATATATATATATATATATATATATATATATATAACTTTCTAGTAGCGTATAAACGCTTTGCGCCATGAATACTGAGTTAACTCCTTATAACATTGTGTTATAACTATAACCAATTGCGCCAGTAAATTCTGAAATAGCTCTCGTTTACAATATTAACACAATTTATATTAATAACCAATTATATACCACAATGTTTTTTTTCCTTATGTGGGAAAATATATTTTTACATAATAATATTTTCTTTGCTTATATATAATATTATTTACCTCGATAAATTCAAATGGGAACTACAGATGAACGTTGATATTCTTCATTTGAAATCATCAAATATAAAAGGGCACAATAAAACATTACTTGCCAAAAATCGAATAAAAAAAAATAAATTTAGACTATACAAAAAATTATTCCGTGGATTACAGATTAACACTGAAGTAAAAAATATATCTAACAAAATGACTTAACTAATAACATATATATTATATACACTTAAGTTTCATTATTTAAATTGTAATTTAAAAAAACAACTTGTGATATTTTGTTCGTTTTTAATCTTTCGCGTTTTTCATTGACTATCTGTCCTGCATGTGAAAATATTCGTTCGCATGGAACAGATGTAGCCATAATACATAATCTTCTTTTCACTAGTTCATATAATCGCGGATAAATATTTCGACGCTGATGCCACCCGACTAAAGGGTCTTCCATCAATCCGTGATTATTTATTCTTGACAGGAAAGGTTCATCCAAGTATTTATCTACTTCTACTATAGCTGACGCCATTGCATTTGTAGGATGTAAATATTTTTTTACTTCTGAGTCAAATTCTTCCCATAATTTATTCATACGGTTATCTGTATATAATAGCTGGTTGCTCGATATATTTTCATAATTGTCATGATTTAAATTTACATGTTTTATGTTTGAAATTTTATGATATAATAGTTGTACCGCATTTTTATATTTATTTTCGTCTATAAATCCTAATTTTTTAAACCTAGGGTCCAGTATTGTAGCCTGTGAAACCAATTCATTATTCTCTATATCATTAAAGCGTCGTTTTAATTCTGAAAGTAATTTGTTTCTAAATCTTTCTACATCAGGAACCGTATTTTGAAATTTTAATGACGTCAAATGTTTTACTAACTGTTTGTAATAAATTATTAAAGAGGAAATGCTTACTTTTTTTTCTGTGCTTATAGTTGTGGTAATTATGTCGAACATCTCTAGTACTTGTAACGATTGCTCTGAAATAATCCATTCATCATTACTGAAAGAATTTATTGGTTGATCTGTGTTTGAATTTATTACGGCTAGTGTAGGTATTAATGCACTTTTCAAAGTAACTACTCGACGTACCATTTCAAATGTTGAGTTCCATCTTGTAGGCACGTCATTTTTTAATTTTAAAAGTGGAAGGCCCATTCTCTCTTCTGTCCGTTTTAATTCTTCATATGCACGATTACTTTTATTAAAAAATTTCACAATTAATTTTATTTTATCTATCACAGGTTGTATTTCTTTTAAACCTGATTGTGTTATCAAATTTAATGAATGGGCAAAGCAACCCCAGTGACGCCAGCCGCCAACACGCACTGCTGCCACCATATTTGGCGCATTATCAGTCACTATAGCTGAAATTTTCGTATTCACATTCCACTGTGCTAATGCTGATTTTAATTTGTTAGCTATGTTTTCATGCGTATGCGTCTCACTATATGCATCGCATCCCAACAAGTCCGATGCTAAAAAACAATTTTCTTTCGTTTCAACTATATAATGAGCAGTGATACTATAGAAACTATCGTTGCACCTTGATGTCCAGCCATCAACTGTTAAGCATACCGCATATGCTCTCTCTAATCTTGTTCTTACTAGCTCAACTGTCTCAGAATAAATCGAAGGTATCAGTGATTGTGAAACAGTTTTTCTGGTAGGAATTTTGTAACTAGGATTTAAAAGGCTTACGAGCTTTTTAAATTCAGTATCTTCAACAACACTAAATGGATGATATTCCTTTGTTATCATTACCACCAGTTGCCTGTCAATTTCTTTTTGTTTTTTTATCGATAAGGGTTTATTAAAATATTCCGATACGTCGGTAGAACGTGAAAATAATACCCTTGGCTGACTTAAGGAAGTGCCAGGATGTTGAGCTTCAATTTCATTAGAGGCATTTGAATTAATGGCTACTAAACTTTGAGTACTTACTCGATTTGATGAGTTCCTAGTTATTTGCTGAGTCGGGTGTTTGTTTTTTAAGTGGCGGATTAAACTACACGTCGATTTATTTGCAACAGATAAAAATTGTCCGCAATATAAACATTTCACTTTTTTTTTATCATTAATATCTGAAAAATGTAACCACACTTCACTTTTCGACATTTTTATATGAAAATTAACAATATTATAAACAAATAACTGCAATGTTAATGATAAATTAAATTACTATTTATGTATACATAAATTGAACAATAGAAATTAAATTAAATAATTTTCCTCAGGAACGAATATTAATAAAAAACCGAAAAATGAAAATTAACAATATTATAAACAAATAACCGCAAAGTTGATGATAAATTAAATTATTAAATAAAATATTTTTCCGTTCCGAACAAATAATAATAAAAAAAACAAAAACGCGTAAAATTGCGACCGAGAGAAAACTTCCTAAAACCGTTTCCCTTTAAGAAATCATTATTTTTACGACACGTGCTGAAGAAAGAAACTGGTTTTTATAAAAAAAAAAAAAACATTCCCTGAAATTTTTGTCGCAGGTACAAATATAATCATTTTTACTATTCAGTAAATTCCATAAAAACATTAGTGGACAATCGTGTATATATATATAAAATTTATATATATATATAATTTATATATGTGTATATTATATATATACACACACACATACACATATATATATACTATAGAAAAGAATGGTAATGTTGGTTGTACCATATGCACACGTTAGGTATAACACAACTGTTAAATGCGCTTTAACCAGCTTAACTCACCCGTCGATATAAGAACAAGTATTTTTTGCCCCCCCAAAAACGATTGAGTTATGGCGCAATTGAGTTAACTCATTGCGTTAACACACTGAACTGCGTTTGCGCTACTGCGTTAGCGCAGATATTTTGTCGGTGTTACCCATCTCTAGTGCCATCCACGATCGCCAACGCTCTTCGTAGAGTAGCATATAAGAAGAAGAAAAAGAATGTTAAAATGAAGCTTAGTAATCGCCTTCGTAATATCCGGTTTTGAGTCGTCACGTTTTCAGCCATATATATATATATTTGCAAATATACATGGAACATTAAGACGTATGTGCACAATAGTATGCGCAGTAGATATTTGTCCGTTCGAAGAAAAGGAAAAAAACCGGAAAAATATATTGCAATCGTTACTTATCGTTCGCGTGTACTATACGATTAACAATTAAAAATCAAAAGGTGGAGTTTCGAACCTTGTATACGAAATTACACTATTTTATATTAAATGAGAATAATTGTCCTAGGTCCGGATAAGAAAATAACGAATTTCGTAGAGAATTACACATTTAGTCCAAATTATCTAAAGAAAAAATATATAGCGTCAGTTCCTTATGCCGTCGTTTTTAATTAAGCCTTTAAGTCATACGCGAAATTTTGACGGAAAATTATAAATATTATACAGACTGTTTATCATATAACGTTGCTTTTTAAATAACTCTAGATGATTTTCAATGTTTTTACATAAATACAATTAGAATTGGGACATTTCGTGGTCAACTAGAAAATATATAATTTTTGTTAGTATTTAAAAAACTAGAGATTCTACCTAAGCCTGCTGCTACCCATGAGTGAGTTCCGCTTTATCGACTCCGCAAGTGAGAAGCTCCTAAGGGGTCTAATTATCAATAAGGTTTTGCCCTAATTTTACTTATTTATTACGAAGTATGCAATTGGGAAGTACTAAACATTTAAAATGAATTTTTTTACAAATTTATTTTCTACATTTTACATATATATATATATATATATATATATATATATATATATATATATATATATATATATATATATATTATATATATATATATATATATGTGTGTTATTTGAAGAGTTACAAATGATAGTATGTATGTAAAGTTCTACTTAAGGGGGTTTTAATATTTGCTGTTCGAGACGAGTAAAACGAGAACAATTTCATCTAAATCTCACCATTTTTCCAGATATATTGAAAAAATCCCCTTTGGTACGCACTCCGGCGCATTTATTAAGCTTTTTGTAGGCGTTACAAAAGATAGTAAGTATGTAAACACTTGTCTATGTGACAGACTACGCAAGTAAAATCAAAACATAAAAAAAGAAATATTATACCGATTTTCAAATACTTTCTAAGGATTATAATATAAAACCAAAGTCATAAAAATGACGTCATATTTAAAATATATACTGTTGCTATCCGCACACTAACAAAAAGCGTTCGGTAATAATTATGCTGCTGCTTGAGTCATGCAGCTATCAACACTGTAAACCATTATTCAATAGACTGGTGCAGGTGTTGGAAGTATGAACACAACGTATAATTAAAAAATTAATTTTTAAATATTCTGCTACCATTGAATATATATATATATATATATATATATATATATATATATATATATATATATATATACGCTATTTATTAAAATTGATTCACTTAAATTAAATTTTATAAATATTTTTAATTATTCGCTATTGTATAATTTCATTTGGATTTCAAATCTGTCGGTAGTTTATCCATACGATGTAGCTACTGCATATAGTTTACACGTTCTGTATATTTAAGTAAGGCGACGAAACCGTGTATTCACTTTGCATTCCTAGTTTCACCCATTACCTGCTCTAATCTAAGTTGGTACTTTATAACACACTGCTCAAACCGCTTGCGGACTTATGGACTACAATTATGAGGAATTGCTCGCAGTTTAAAAATTAAAATTATTCAACTATTCCAATTTAAGGTACACTGAAATCACTATTTAACGCACCCCGGTACATTCGAAATGATCATATTCACGGAGATCTGAAAGTACCAAAGGTCAAAGATAAAATACGAACGTATTTCATATTTTTAATGGCAGTCATGACTTCGTACTCTGAAATTGGATCTCATACCGGTTAGATTCTTCAAATAAAGAAGACATCGGGAGCCTAGCATTCTCAAATAATTCGGTAACATATTCTTTCCAGCGTGTGTATCATTTTCTCTATTAAGATGCTACCATTCTTATATTTCAAAGTATTACTATATAATGTCCTTTTTTTGATTCATGAATTCTTTGACTTACCGATTAAGAATTTTTATATAATAAAATTCTTAATCTTTTTTTTTTTTTTTTTAAATAAATCAATTTATATGTAGGATATATACGACTACGGCGATCATCGTAATACACATTCTCGAAGGTTTTATAATAAAATTAATGCTTTCAACGATTAATTATCGCATAAAAATTTTTAATTTATATATATATATATATATATATATATATATATATATATACATATATATATATATTTAACGAATTAGTCGATGTCGGTGGAACAACGATCATTGTGACGTATAATAATGTATGTACGTATCTAGGCATCCGTTTAGGTTGTACGAATCAGATATTTTCGTTTCGTATTTTGAACTATTTCTATTTCTATTCTTTCAGTTCAGTCCTAAGACTGGTCTTTTCCCACGATGATATTTTTCCAATGTTCCCGATTTTCGGCAGCTCTTTTTCAACTCCTTACAACTATCGAGCAGCCGTGGTCTCGTACTAAGGTTACTATGAATGAATTCCGGGTCTTCCACGTCCTCGTTTCCCTCGGATTTTACCCTTGAAAACGTCTCGAAGTATTCCTCCGTGTCTTATAACGTGGACAATTCAACTTTACCACGTTCACAGTTACTAAATCCCCGTTTTTCGTTTATTTTAAAAAAATATTTACCGGCTATACTATAGGATGACCCGGAGAAGACGGACGGTTTTGTTTTTTAAATGGCGCAATTGGTAACACTGCTACAACGCAAAATCGGGTATACCCACGATTAGTGTATATACGAGAGAGGTTCGTTTTAGTTTCAGCTATTACGGTATCCTATAACGAGGAGAAGCGCCGCATTTTGCGTGAAACGCTATTTTTTCGGCTTGAATCGATCACGACAGTGCAGAGTTTCGGAAAGAATTCGAAATTAAGCGATTTTTGCGGGGGATACCTTAAGATTTATTCTCCCTCTGTCGGTTATCTATATTCCGACCGTCGTCTCTAGTTAACTTTAATCTTAGGAAGAATAATAAAGCTGAAAAAATTAAATTATTTCAAATAATATATTTCGTTTCTATTTGCATTCGTCCGAATACGACGACAGGTAAAAACGAATCCTCTTATGCCTTCGAGAAATGTAACGGTTGAAAAAAATGAAACTTCATTAATCGTTCGAGTAGAAGCTGAAAACGACAAATACAACGGCTCGGTAGTCGTAAATCTAAACGATAATCATCAAATTCATATCCACCACTATCATTTGCACGAGTTCAACGATACAGACGGTGTCCGAGAAATACATACGGACGATCCGGAAATTAAAAAAGCGACGGTATGTAAATGCTCACTAATATCCGGTAAAATAAAAAAAATTATCATAAATTTGTCAAAACTCTCAGCAGAATTAATAATAAGTGCGTGTGTTATGAACAATAGAAGTCAAGATTCTGCATTCGCAGTTTATACTTGTACATCGTGGAAACAAATCTCCGCTCTAGGACAATTCGGAACTGCTTTGTGAATTTTCCAGGAGTACACCGAAGAGAGGATTAATTGATCAGTGTAAAATGAATTAAGCGAACTCGTGAGATTTCTTCCATCGGGATCGGCTTTTACGACTTCGGTCAAATCGATGACAATATAAAAACTGAGTGTACATCAGAAGACATTATTATGATTGAAGTATAGGAACAACTTCAATAGACGACGATGAACCACGTCAAAAGGATGCTTTCGTCAAGTTGCAAACTTACTGCAGTTTGTGTATTATTCGTGAAAAGGTGACGAACGAGGATTTTCCATAACATGTGAGCCGATCATAAATCACGAACTATCGTGAAATCTAAATTGAAAAACAAACAAAAATTACTTCTTTTTTTAAATAATTAAATATGTCCTCGTACGAACGTATTTACATAATTACACGTACTATGTATATAAATACGTAAATACATGTAAGTTTAACATTAAGAGTACATTATGTATTGTATATTACGATTTATATGGTTTTTCAAGTAACATTTTCCTCATAATTATTATTTAGGCTTTCATTATATACCAACTTACAGCGTACCTGTATGCGCTGTGAATTTTTTAAAACCTCCTCTACAGCGGACATCCCAGTATAACGGACATTTAGTTTGGTCCCACGGGTGTCCGTTATACGGGGATTTCACTTATATATATATATATATATATATATGAACAATAAATAATATCAGCGATAAGATTCGTCATCGTAATTAAATTAGAGCAATTTTTCATTCTCAGCCAATTAACCCATTGATTCTTCTTTACTCTTACGTTAGGCGCGATGACATTAAGAGGTCGTTACTCGTTCGTCAAGATTCGTTCGAAATGGCCAGATGGATAGCGGCTTGGTGTAAATGGAATGTTTTAAACCGGATTACGTAAAGATTACAGCGAAATTTTAATTACACAACTCGTACGCTATTATATTTTAATATCAGCACCGTTAACTATTTTTTTTTTTTCATTTAATATTCGTTAATTATTCAACGTGTGGTCGTTCCAACATTTATATTGGCGTGTTAGTGTGCGTTCTTTATTAATATACACCCGATATATAAATAACAATTTATATTGTATCAAATAGTTTATAAAAATTACCATCGGTTGAATTTCCGACATTGCTAATAAATAATATAACGTTTAGAAAAATAGTGTATATTTACGTTCATCAAAAACCGCCTGCTCATCTTCAAAATCATCATCAGAACACCCGAGTCTATGACGAATATTAATCAAAATGCTGAAAATTTCCTCAAATAATAACGATCAATTAATAATTATAACACACCTGAAATAAACAGAAATCGTAATAAAAAAATATAAAAAAAACTATATCGAACAGCGACGTAGCCAGAGACTAGGTTGAAGAGGGGGGTTGAAACAAAACTAAATTATAACAGTAAACCCGAGTTATGAACTTTAAGTAAATAACCAAAACTCAAGTATGTTAAACCCCCAAACCCTAAGCAAAGTTATTTTTATACTTGTTAGATGTCGAATATGTAATTCTATTAGAAGCGGTAGACGGCAAAAATATTTAACGTCACCGGAACACACTAATAGAGTATGTGTTATTGACGACAGAGGGTTACAATAAATTCCTGGAAAAAATAAACGATAAATAATGATTTGATATTTTCTGAAAGAATAATACATACTTAACTAAATTTAAAATTAAAAATCTATTCTTCGGGGTTTTTCTACAAAATTCTTCTAGTACCTAAAACTACCTTATTTACTTCAAAAACAACGAAATTTAAATTAATGAAAATAAAATTAAAGCAAAATAGGTTTAACAAATGCAAAATTTAACAACGAGTATATATTTTCTTATTATCAGATTGATTCCAAGGGGTAAGTTTTACCCCCTGGCTACGCCGCTGATATCGAATGTTTTATTATAATTACTGCTACGTTAGATGCAAATTTTTAGTTTTATATAATTTATTTCATCACAATAAACAACCCCTTATCAGGTAAATATACACGTACACATCGTATATACAAATTATACGTTCATCTTCGTATGATGAAAATGAATTTCTAAAAAATTAAACGCTATTCTTTTATTCCGTATTATAGGTTTGCGCAATCAAAATAAAATCACATAAACTGAATATTGACGACGTGCGCATAAATATACTTTTTAATAAAATATAAGACACATACTTACCAAATTAAATCGATTTCTTCTCGAACGAAAAAAAAAAAACCGTGTAATTTGTAAATAAACATACATCGAAATACACTTTTTTCATAATCACTCAAAACTGTAAACGAAAAAAAAAAAATATTTTCATTCGATTCGTACACAATACATCGTATAATGAGAATTAATATGATGTAGGAAATATCGTGCAAAATGAATTCGTGACATAGAACCTAAAATTGCAACATTTAGAAGTATTAAAGCTCATGTGCGATTGAGAAATATGCGCATATTCCGAATATTACGTAAATGGCGGATGTAAATAATGCGTGTTTTAACGTTGAGATTTGTGAATAAACGTAGTTTTAAGAGTGTATTTATTTCGTTCTTAATTTCTAAAATGATTCATCGTGCGCTATTTAATAATAATTATAAACTTGCACGCTGTAATTGGCGTTTTAAAGTTATTGCGCAGCAAGTTCCGTTACGATTAATAAATAAAAATAAAAACGATAAATTTATAAACTAAACATCTAGTTTAACTTTGTTACCTTAAAGAACAAACTACTGCTATACAACCAAATACTAGCTTCGTTATGAAGGTACGGATGCTAATTACGCGGCTGCGGTAAAAAAGCAATATAATGAAAATACAAAAAACATATCGAAGTATCACACTTGTCAGTGCTCCATGATATATATATATATATA